>JAHLJT010000631.1:111942011-111944511 GCA_031308135.1 Acheta domesticus | reverse complement strand
CAGAACCAAGCCATGAAACCATTGCATGAAAAACCTCACCATGACCCTCTGAATATAAAATATTCATACTTTCATCTGTGAAAAAATGCAGTGATAAATGTTAACATACAAGTAAAGGAATTTCAGAAATAAAAATTATCAAAGAGGTATCTTATGGAATAAATTGCATTTCAAAGAGTTAGTATTTTTTAATTACAATATGCACTATATTAATTATTCTAAACCTTTAAATATGTAATTAAATCTTTCAACACTTTCATTTAATATTTCAGAAGGAGTGTATTGTAGAGATAACAGTGAGTGTTTCAAGTTTTTTAACACATTTATATATTTACGTACTTATTCATTTTATTTTGCATCTGAGCAAAACCCATAAAATGAAAAGAAAAAATATCAAAACTACAGTGGATGCTACAAAAGAGCAGAGACATTCTCATATTACTTAATTCCCTACAATGAGGTTGGGCTTCAGGGTGACCAGTGATCTGGCTTTTTGGAATTCGAAGTTTTTTTCCCGGTTTTCCAGGCCTGAGAATACCAATTTTCCAGGTTCTGTTTCGCACATGACAACACATTTTTTCCTCGTGATTACTTTACCGTGCTGTGTTACTCACGCACTCTTTCGCAACAGAGTACTAGAGTGTAGAATTTTCTACAAATAGGAGCTTTAGGAAGTGGATGTTACTAAGAGTCCTGAAATCTTAAAAAGTATTTTTTTTTTCAAGCGAAAAGCAGATCCTGGAGCTGATCCCAACGCAAGGTTTGAAATACCTTTGATTTTGGAAAACGATCTGTTTCGAAAAATGTCGGTCCTACTATGAATAACACTTTTCAACACCCACGAAGGAATATTTATTTCGAAGTGGATATTCTGCTGTTGATTCTAGGCCAACTAATCAGATCTCAAAAATTTAGGGGATAACTGTAGATTTCATTACATACCTGTAATGTAATTACCTGACAAGTACGCATAATATTACTAAGATGTTCATTTTTAATAATACTTTAGTATTTTCGAAATGAAAAAATCTTCATGTTTGCTTGAAACATCCAAGATATCATAATTTTTGCGATTTTGAAGATTGTATACCAGATTTTGCAATACAATAATTTTAAAAAGTTGTTCAGTAACAGTATTTAGGACTATAACAGTTTTCTCGTCAATTTAAAACCTGTTACGAGATTTCCAGATTGTTTTCAAAACAGATGCTTTTTATGCTGAACACAGTTTTAATTATAGATAACACTTAATCATCTGTTTTAAGTGCGTTTGATGTTTAAAATATTAAAATGTTTTCGAATTTCCGACTAGTCTTGCATAACATTAAAATAGGATTGTATTCAATGATTTAATGAATCCACAGATATAGGCTCTAGCTGGGATCTCTAATGAACACAAAGAATGTAGACGTGGGGTAACGTTGGCCCCACACCGCGGGCGGGCCCAGGGAAAAAGGACCTATTTTTAGGTGATTTTACTTTCCCGTATACGTATGTATATACGGAGTAATATAAGTAGTACAGGGAAAGTTATGTAATGCTGCGGAAAATCGATTTCGAGATTTCAACGAAAATACAAGTTTTAGGGTCCACTGATATCGAAAAAGTGGGTCGTTTCAAAACGTACGTACGTCGTATTGAAAACGTACGTACGTAAACGTACGTACTTTTTCGGTATCAGGGGACCCCAAAACGGACGGATGGACGGACGGTCCGTCCGTCCGTCTGTGAACAAACACTAGCCTGTAAACCATACGTGCGATTTCTTCAAAATTTGAAAAATTTTCTTCAAAATTTGAGGGTACTTTACATGCAGCCACCACGGACATTTTCAAATTTTCTCAAAAGCGGCTCCAATTTTTTTCTTTAAATTTCTTGTAAGAATAGAGTAAAATACACTTATTAAGGTGGCAGAGGTTCCATTTTCACGGTTAACTCTGAGTTTCCGAAAATTGCCAGTTTGACATTTTTCGCCGTCTTCCTAGAACTACAAATTTAAGATAGAAATTTTTCCTTCAAATAAAACTTGCTCTCCAAAGTGAGTTCTTTCATTAAGGTCATATAAATTTTTTTGAAAATTTTAGTAGTTTGTGCGCAATATTGCATGCAATATTAGAAATTTTAAAAAAATACAAAAAGCAGATTTTCTCAAAATCGACAAAATTTTCTCTTTGAACTTTTTGTATGGATAGTGCTAAATGTGCTCTATGAGATGACATTAACGCCATATTCGTCTATTCTTTTGTTTTTTTCAAAAATAGCAAAAATGTAGCTTTTTTTACGTGTCTCTCACGTCGTTAATATTTACATTATTATATTAATGGGTGCATGTGCTTTAAGTACTGCCAAATAAAGTTTCTCGAAAATTGAATAGTTTTCTGTGAAAACTAGCTCCAAATTGTGCATTTTCAGAAAAGCTCAAACGCCATTTCTAAAAATGTTTCAAAATTTTTGTTCAAACTTTTCGAACGGATAATGCTAATTGCACTCTTTAATATGG
>JAHLJT010000631.1:111510616-111941011 GCA_031308135.1 Acheta domesticus | reverse complement strand
CCGCGCAAGAGAGGAAACGGCGAAGCACCGCGCAAGAGGATGAAACGGCGGATATCCGCGCAAGAAGATGAAACGGTGGATCTCCGCGCAAGAAGAGGAAACGACGGATATCCGCGCAAGAAGAGGAAACGGCGAAGCACCGCGCAAGAGGATGAAACGGCGGATATCCGCGCAAGAAGATGAAACGGCGGATATCCGCGCAAGAAGAGGAAACGGCAGATATCCGCGCAAGAGGATGAAACGGCGGGTCTCCGCGCAAGAAGATGAAACGGTGGATCTCCGCGCAAGAAGAGGAAACGACGGATATCCGCGCAAGAAGAGGAACGGCGAAGCACCGCGCAAGAGGATGAAACGGCGGATATCCGCGCAAGAGGAGGAAACGGCGGATATCCGCGCAAGAGGATGAAACGGCGGGTCTCCGCGCAAGAAGATGAAACGGCGGATATCCGCGCAAGAAGAGGAAACGGCAGATATCCGCGCAAGAGGATGAAACGGCGGGTCTCCGCGCAAGAAGATGAAACGGTGGATCTCCGCGCAAGAAGAGGAAACGACGGATATCCGCGCAAGAAGAGGAAACGGCGAAGCACCGCGCAAGAGGATGAAACGGCGGATATCCGCGCAAGAAGATGAAACGGCGGATCTCCGCGCAAGAGGATGAAACGGCGGATATCCGCGCAAGAGGATGAAACGGCGGATATCCGCGCAAGAGGAAACGGCGGATCGCCGCGCAAGAGGATGAAACGGCGGGTCTCCGCGCAAGAAGATGAAACGGCGGATATCCGCGCAAGAGGAAACGGCGGATATCCGCGCAAGAGGATGAAACGGCGGATATCCGCGCAAGAGGATGAAACGGCGGATATCCGCGCAAGAGGATGAAACGGCGAAGCACCGCGCAAGAGGATGAAACGGCGGGTCTCCGCGCAAGAGGATGAAACGGCGGATATCCGCGCAAGAGGATGAAACGGCGGGTCTCCGCGCAAGAAGATGAAACGGTGGATCTCCGCGCAAGAAGAGGAAACGACGGATATCCGCGCAAGAAGAGGAAACGGCGAAGCACCGCGCAAGAGGATGAAACGGTGGATCTCCGCGCAAGAAGAGGAAACGACGGATATCCGCGCAAGAAGAGGAAACGGCGAAGCACCGCGCAAGAGGATGAAACGGCGGGTCTCCGCGCAAGAGGATGAAACGGCGGATATCCGCGCAAGAGGATGAAACGGTGGATCGCCGCGCAAGAGGATGAAACGGCGGGTCTCCGCGCAAGAAGATGAAACGGCGGATATCCGCGCAAGAAGAGGAAACGGCGGATCGCCGCGCAAGAAGATGAAACGGCGGATATCCGCGCAAGAAGATGACGCGTTGAAACAGGTTGAAGGACACTGTGAAAACGGCAATGAAATTAATACAAAATTATTCAAATACATGCTCGTAAGCTACTGTAGAACTTAACAGGCCCAGACTAGGCTAGAACAGGAAATATCTCAGAAAATGCCACACGAATACGAAGAGAAAATATTATCTTTCCATCACTTTATTATTCAACACCGAAAGAAAACATGTGTGAACCTATACCATATAGCAAATATGGACAAAACCCCTCTGACATTTGATGTGATGAGTACAGAACTGTTGTCATGAAAGGTGCTAAAACTGTGGCAACTTTGTTAGATTGTTGTTCATGCACATGACAAGGGTTAGATGGACGAGGATGATATGAAATTATGAATTAAGGGAGTGTGGGAGACAAGGAAAGGTGCTTTATTGAAGAGTTCTCTTCTTGTACTAGATCAGTCACTTCGTGTACTAGATCAGCCAAATTATACAAAAGCTTTTTACAGATTGTTGTAATTAAGTGAATAAAAAAATACAAACAAGATTCAACTCACCTCCAGTTAGCACAAGTGCTATGAGATCACATGCCATCTTCATTAGATTGCGGGCCTCGTCATCTTCAACTTGTGGTTTATGCTTCTCCAAAAGTTTGATCAATAATTCACAGAGACCAGCATTAGCCAAATAAACTTTCACTTGTTCTATTTTAACAAAAAAATTCATCAGGTTAACAAATTTTAAAATGCAATGCCAATGATCATTAACTTACTTATTTTTTTCTTTTAATGTACAAAACCCTGGAAACAAACTTGGTTTTTCTTTCATCTTAAATTTACTTTGAATAAACCAAAATTAATAATAAGAACTACAATAATAATAATAATAATAATAATAATAATAATAATAATAACAATAACAATATCAGCTCATCACTGTGAATTGGCAGTCAATTATTTTATTGCACAACCCTCTTCACATAATTCATTACACAGTTTGGCAGCCACTGCAGCAATTGATATGGTACATTAAGGATATCGACAAGAAGAATAAAAAGGAGGAGGAGAAAAAAAGCAGAAGGAAGGAAATAGCAGATAGAAAGAAAGAAGAAAAAGAAAGTAGAGGTGCTAGACTTTCACAGAAGAGTTAGTTTACTTTCATTTCAGTTAGTTCATCTAGTACAGTTTAGTTTCATTTCAGTTTCACCTTTTCAGTTTTGCAGCACCCCCTTCCCAGCTGACATTTATCATCACTTAAGGAACTACAAATTCTTCCTGTGGTAACTACAATTTTCCAGGGAAAATTCCCAGTAAAACAATCCTAATTTTATCCAAAGATAATGATGAGGTAGCTCTTGAGGCAGGCCCATCTTGATGGTGGTGGTGGTGGTGGTGGTGATGATGATGATGATGAAGATTGTGATAATGATGTATGCCTATCTTGGTCCTATGCCTAAGTACATAGTAGGTCTTGTTTCATTTAGATGCTTTGCCCTTTGCTCTGGGTGTAGGGGGCCAGTTCCTCAATAACACATACAGAAAATACCAGAGCTCACACATAGTAGCAGTTAGGACAAGGGATTATAAAAGGATTAGGATAATAATGTAAAATAGGAGGGATTGGTAATGCCCCAGTGCCAAACACAATTCAACACGCTATGACTTACCCAAGTTACCCACCACTGTCACTTACCCACCAGCCCAAAACCCCTGTCATCTGGCTAATTTTATCATCTGATTTGAAATTGTTATGCAAATATTATTAATATTACCAGATACGATTTTCTAATAGTTCAGTTACGTGCACATTTCTGTTCACAAAATTGTTAGAACCAAACTGTCAGTCACCCAACTGTCTGACCTGTCACTCTGCCCACCACCTTGCCTCCTCAGACTGTCCATCTTATCTGTCACTTTGTTCATTTCGCCTAGTAGCCTGGTAGCTTTGTCCATTTCGCCTGAAAGTCCTATGGTATGAGTCCCGACGATGACAATATTTTCGACATTAGCTACACAGCTAGCACGCAGCCGTCTAGAGACGTCCAGCGACTAGCTGCTCTTTTAGGGAGTTTCTGTGGCTTCTCCGACCTACACCAGACAAATGTCAGAACCTGCCATGAAACTCTTTCTCTTCCTTGACTGTCGCGTCTGTCCTTCACGTCTGACATCTCTTCTGACAGTCTCCACCTGAACAGTCCCCGGAATTGACGGTGACGCCTCGTCACTTTCTGGCACGAAACCGCGACATTTTCTCAAAATGACTCCAATTCTTTCCCTCGGATAGTGTAAAGGTGCATTAGAAAATGGGAGGTTTCATTTTCGTTGATATTTCTACATTTTCGAAAACTGTGTAATGTTCGAAAGTTTTTCGGTGTCGTTCTAGAATAATCACATTGAAGAGATACGTTTCATCACCGAAAGAATTTTCCGAAAATATGAGGAATTTTCGCTTAATTTTGCGTAAAATGTTAGCAATTTTTTTAACTAATTTTCTCAAAAAAAAGCTAAATATTGTTTCTTTTTTTAACATTTTAGAATACAAAGTACATTGTAAAAACAGAAAATTACGTAATCGTGCGCAGGAAAACGGCGAATTTTCGGTTGGTCGGTCAGTCCGTCCGTCTGTCAATCCGTCCGTCCAACTGTCAGTCAGTCCGTCCGTCCGTCAGTCCGTCCGTCCGTCAGTCCGTCCGTCAATCCGTCCGTCCGTCAATCCGTCCGTCCGTCAATCCGTCCGTCCGTCAATCCGTCCGTCCGTCAATCCGTCCGTCCGTCAATCCGTCCGTCCGTCAATCCGTCCGTCCGTCAATCCGTCCGTCCGTCAATCCGTCCGTCCGTCAATCCGTCCGCCAGTCCGTCCGTCCGTCCGTCCGCCAGTCCGTCCGTCTGTCCGTCCGCCAGTCCGTCCGTCTGTCCGTCCGCCAGTCCGTCCGTCTGTCCGTCCGCCAGTCCGTCCGTCCGCCAGTCCGTCCGTCTGTCCGTCCGCCAGTCCGTCCGTCTGTCCGTCCGCCAGTCCGTCCGTCTGTCCGTCCGCCAGTCCGTCCGTCTGTCCGTCCGCCAGTCCGTCCGTCTGTCCGTCCGCCAGTCCGTCCGCCAGTCCGTCCGCCAGTCCGTCCGTCAGTCCGTCCGTCTGTCCGTCCGCCAGTCCGTCCGTCAGTCCGTCCGTCTGTCCGTCCGCCAGTCCGTCCGTCTGTCCGTCCGCCAGTCCGTCTGTCCGTCCGCCAGTCCGTCTGTCCGTCCGCCAGTCCGTCTATCTGTCCGCCAGTCCGTCTGTCCGTCACCCCGTCCGTCCGTATCCGTTTGTCCGCCCGTCCGTGAACACCACTGGCGCCTAAACCATAAGTAAGATTTCTTCCAAAATAAACATACCTCGGACGATCTGGGTCCCCTCGAGGCGCCCTGATCGTGAAAAACTTTTTTCAAAATTTGGGGGTATTTACATGAAGCCCCTGGACATTTTCAAAATTTTCCCAACAACGGCTTCAAAATTCTTTAACTTTCTTATAATAATAGAGTAAATTACAGGTGACATAGGTAAGATTTTTGCGGTGAAATTTAAATATTCGAAAACTGCCAAATTTTGATTTTTTTCGTCTTCCTACAACACAATTGAAGATAGAGATTTTTCCATCAAATACAATTTCTTCTCTATAGTGAGTTATTTCATTAAGACCGTGTACATTGTTTTGTAAATTTCGGTGGTTTTGCGCAATATTTGCAATTTTAAAAAATTACAAAAAAATATTTTCTCAAAAAGGCTCCAAATTTTTTCTTTAAACTTTGGGTAGGGATTGTGCTAAATTTCTCTATGACATAACATAAACGCCATATTACTCTATCCTTTTGTTCTTTAAATATTACAAAAAATGTGATTTTTTTGGCTTGTCTCTCACGTCGCTGGTATTTGCATTAGCGGCAATTTGTTCACATTATATTTATGAGTATATGTGCTTTAAATAATGGCATATAAAATTTCTAGAAAACTCAACAGTTTTCTCTGAAAATGAGCTCAAAATTCAGCAGTTTCAGAAATGCTTAAATGCCATTTTCTCAAAAACGGCTTCAAACTTTTCATATGGCTAGTGCTAATTGCATTGTTTATGATGACAAAAAATAATTTTGCTGGATTCTTTTGATTTTACAAAAATTGCACAAGCGTAAGTTATTTAATATCTCTCACGCAGTTAATGTATTTTTGCAGCGATTTGTCAACACTATTGTATTTGTGCATTAAAGTGCATCAAAAATTGTCTGTGAAAACGAGCTTCAAATTTTGCATTTACAGTAGCGCTTAAAATCCATTTTGTTAAAAACAAATTTTTTGCCATTTAGAACGAAGTTTTACTGTTCTTTAATATTCTTAAAATAATATTTCTGTACTATTAGAACACCTAAAAACTAAGAAATTAATTATAATGAATAAATCAAGAAATTAAATTGTTGAATATTAGTTTGTATTTAGTTCAATAAATAACTACGCAACCATCATAAAGTGAGGTTTGTTTCTTGAAAATTTATAAACTTCAAAATAATGGAAATAATTCTGGTACAAAAACATAAAGGAAATTACATGATTCAAGGCACAGTTCCTAATTTGAGTCCCCTGACATACATCTCTGTACAGAGCTTCTTCCAATTACAAATATAAAAAAAGCAGTTGTCCCTCTCACAAGCAAGGCCTTATACAGTACTGCCATCTACATTTGATGCTATTCAGTTATAAACCAAAACACTAAATACAAAGGTTTTTTTTGTGTACATTTTCAGTTGCACGACTTTACTACTACATCCACAAGCCTTTCAACCATTCTTCTGAAAGAGTCATTGAAAGCTATAGAAGATAATAGTAGTTTAATTAATTTTATTATACAAGTTAACATTTTAATTCTCTACAGACACAGCTAGAGTGATTAATACTCCCCATCACAAAAGTTGTGGCATGCAAGAAAACAAGTAAAGCCCAAAATGAACTCAGAACAATCTGGTAAATGCTCACTAGCTGAAGAAAAAAATATGGGAAACCATTAGAGACATTTCCCATAAAGATTGTTTTCTGTTTATTTGAACCAATTTGTAAATAATTATATAATTCTTCCATTACAATGATCTAAAATTGACAACATAATGTTTGTGGAGGAGAAAGGGACCTCTCTTAAAAAAGTGGACAAAAATCATAAGACACACAGAGTGCCCAGGAGGAAACAAAACTTTGGAAAATAAGCTCTGCAGTTAGTTTTAAGCATATTTTGTCTAATAAACTCCTATTCAGTTTTGAATGGTTGAGTTTCAATAAGCACTGACAAGTTGGTTTGAAAAAATACTTTCTATGCACAAATGCACTCGTACATTTCAGAAACATAAAAATATTCTAGGAGCATCTAAATTGTTAACTGGTAGCAAAAGAAATAAAAACATTTGTTTAACAACAAAAATCAACACAAAAAAGCAGCTGAATTATGTAAATTTGTCATTCTGGATCATTTAGTAGCACTGAACTCATGGCCTATTTTGATGTGAATTTAAATAGTCACTGTTGTGTACACACTAATGCTGCTCAAAATGTCCCCTAGTGTTACTGTCTGTTCTAGACACATCCTCTAAAAGGTACAGTAATTTATGTCTAAGAACATAAAAAAAAAAGTCTCTCTGGTTAATATCTCAACAGACAAGAGAGGTTCTGTAATTTGATTTCTGAAAATTCCATACCACACATTTAAGGAAAATTCTATTTGAATTAATTTTTTTCATGTTGCATGTGAGTTACAAGGAGCCAACAAAAGACCATTTCTGGAATTAATTATTTCATTTCTCGTGAACTGTGTACATGTTTTCCTGTTTTGCATATTACAAAATTTGTACAGGTGCAAATCTTCATTGTGAAGAAATTTCCTTGCTGTACTTTCCCAATGCTGAACTAAGCAGAAACTTTTACTTCTATTTCTCTCCCAAGTTCATTTGCATTTTCCAAAACTGGAAAAAGGCTGCATTTGGAGGTTAGAGATAATGACAAGTTTCTCACAACCTTCTAAGGTGTTAATAAACATGTTTTAGCTCAGCCCAATTCGATTAGAAAATCATTTGTGATATTTACATACCACTCTTTCTGCATTGGGGGTCTGTCACAAGAACCGTAAACATAATTATGTCTGTACATTCCTCATTTCAAGAAATACATAGCATTTTCACATGAAAAGCATGTGATAGTATGCGAAAACACACTGAGAAAGTAAGTACACAGACAACTCCATGATTCAGCACTTTTCGAAATAAATGACTGTGTGCTGATAGAAGTGTTGCTTTTGAATCTCGCAGACTATTTAATTCAAGTTCCTTACTCACACCCTCTGCAGAGCACTATTTCACTTCTCTGGACAAAATTAATCATGTGTAGGCAACTAATGAGAGAAGTGACTGTATACCCAGGTGGATCCAGCCGTCATTTTGGAGGAGGTCATCACAAAACATAAATAAATATTTAAATCAATTTTGTCAAAAAAAAGAAGGTAACAAGTGAAAACTCTCAGCCTTTGGGTGGGTGGGGGGAGCTTACCCTTCATGGAAATTTATAATACAATTCTTGTAATGTATTTATTTTGCAATAATTCAAGAATAAGTTTAAACTTTTAACCAGAATTATATCATCACAT
The DNA here is from genome assembly GCA_031308135.1 of Acheta domesticus. Taxonomy (NCBI): domain Eukaryota; kingdom Metazoa; phylum Arthropoda; class Insecta; order Orthoptera; family Gryllidae; genus Acheta; species Acheta domesticus. The sequence goes on along the minus strand of JAHLJT010000631.1, from coordinate 111,933,039 downwards.
ATTTTTCGTTAAATATAATTTTTTTCTGAATATCAAATACTTATTGATTTTCTGACTTCTTTTTAATTGCAAACATTTTCATTAAAACATGGATTTATTTGTCATATTATAACAAAAGCAGATGGATAAAAAAAAAAAATCTGCCAAACCATCTGCAGTGGCGCCCTGCTTCCAGACTTACTTAATTGCTACATTTATTATTAAGTCTTCATGCCTGTTCTGTATATCATTTTACTACTACCAAAATTCATTTTTCCCCTTTTTCTCTAAAGAAATAATATTTAAAACTAATATAATACTTACCATTTTCTGCTTGACTGTGAAACAATTCCAAACACATTTCACTGACATCAGGCGACTGTGAAGCACCAAGAACTTGAACAGCAACCTTGTACAAATGTTCATCAAGCAGAGCATCTGCAACATCTCTTGCAGGGCATCTCCTACAAACTAAATAATTTATTCACAAATATTTTTCATTCTTGAATCTAATGTAAAAACATTAAAACAAGATTAACATACCAGGATCGGCCAATAATCCCAGTATCAGGAGAACATGAGTACATGCCTCTTCACCTGATGATGCAGAACCATCTATTTCCAATATCTTACATAAAAGTGATACGACCCCAAGATCCACAGCCTACATAAAATGTATGAATAATATTAATTCATGAAATTGAAAATCTCAAGAATGCCTTTTTAACAACACAAAAAATTAATTTTATAATTTTCATTTCATGCTCTCTCTTTAAAATAAAAAAAAATTCTAACCTTCTCTTGTGCTTCATCATTTCCACTCAATAAATTCAATAAAAAACCAGCAGAAACACTACGAAGATTTCTACCTTCTTCACTGGGTATTGTCAAAGATTTTTCCAATAAATGTAATAACAGTGGGAGGCAATCAGCATCCAAAATTAACTGGCGACCTATGTCTTAAATTACAATTAATTAGAATAAAACAATGTCCATATAAAGACTTGGCAAACACACTGCAATTAATATTGCATTATAAGGATGTCAAACTGGCAGCTAATGAGCTGCACACACTGGGTGCAATTTCAGAGAGCATGGTCATTTTCTCAATACTTTTTAATATAATTGGAGGTAAATGAAAACTGAAATCTTTTTCTAGTGAAAGGGTATCATAAATCAGTATTATTTACTTTAAAAAATATTTTGAATGTTTTCAATTGATTATGAACATGCTTACATATTGCCTTACTGCCACATTTCCATTTACTATTTTTCTTACTTTTTGTTTCTCCATTAAATAACAAAAAAATGTAATTTCAATTTTATTGTAATTTACCTGGAAAATATAAAACACTAAACTATGTAGCTCAAATGTATTTTACTTGTTAGAAAAGTGCAGCTAGATCAAACAAGTTGGACACCCTTACACAGTGAAATAGTTTTATAACACTTACCATTCTCATAACAAATATTTCCAAGAGCACGGCAAACTTGAATAAGAATTGCAATGTTATCATTTCTACTTCTTAATAATTTCATTAACAAAGTGAGCAATTTCGAGTGCACACACATTTCTCGTCCAGAACATGTTTTTGCAAGCTCAGATATAACTTTTGCTGATTTGGTAATGTTGACATCAGAGTCTCCTGACAATATGTTTTGCAGATGATCCAAAAGTACAGTGTTCACAGTCCACTCTGTAAAATAAAGGTGCCAAAAATGATAGAAATTTGAGCAGGCTTTTGTTATATTATCAGTATAATAAATTGAAAATACCATTTCTTTCCTCTTGAATATTCATTGCTATTGAGTCAAGTACTTTTGATACATCCTCAGTATCCTTTTCAATAGCTGACGACAGACTTTCAATCAACTTTGGAAGGCCATCATGTGCTGATTCAGCTAAAGGAATCAAAGAAAATTTCATTTCAAATCTCTATTATTAAAAAAGGCACACATTCATCATGAAATCACTCATATTCACTGCATAGTGTTTCAATGTCAAGAAATTGTCACATCTTAGGTAATAATTAGTAATTACGTAAAATGATAGATTGCAATCAAGAAAGAGAAATAGGATACATTAACCACAAAAACATACCAGCCATCGTTGATGTATTAATATATTTGCTGCTCAGTAGCAAATAAAATTACAAAGATAGTTGCGAATAAATGTGAATTATATTTCGTACTCCATCACGGGTCACTTCATTTGTCTACAATTCTCACAGCTAAGGACCGCTATGTATCAACTTTCTTATAACACTGTACTTGCGTAGGGCAGTAGGTCTTGGTAGCCGGTATTCGAGTGTACCTGTCACTGACTGTCATCTGTGACACACGCCCGGTCCCACCGCCACCCCCTTCCAGAAAAAGAAAATGTGCAAAATCCTACAAAATTCTCTACCGCACACAAAGCTACTTGAGAATGCAATATTTCACATGCCCACTGCGGAAATGAAATTTAATATGTTTTTAAGAACTTTATTTAATTCTCGAGACGCTTTTCTCCAGGAAGAATATTTGGAAGGCCGTGGGCTGCCGTGAGCCAATACAGATCGATGGATAATGAACGCGTACGATTGGTTCGGTCCAGAAAATCGATAACGTGTGCCGCCGTATGATCGATTTTTAAGTACTATTCGCGCGACGGTGAGGATATAACAGGGTTGTGACGTGTGTTAAACTTAAGATAATTTTCAAGTTTCTTGGAGCTGACCGCGTGTGAATGCTGTTTTATTTATGTAAATTCGTGCAGAATAATTAGTGTGTGAAGTATTGTGCTGTAAATAATTTTCCCGACAATCCATTGATTCTTCCTGGGTCTAAACGGGATAAATATTGATTAGTTTTTGGATTATTTTAGAGACCCCCGCCAGCAGTTTTAGATTGTATTTCCTCGGTTTTCCTGTGAACTGAAGATACAATGGCAATTGCTGCAGCTGAAAATTTTCAACTCAAGTGGCATAGCTATGGAGCCTATATGCATACATCAGTAGCAACTTTGCTCCGTTCTGAATCATTTACTGACATTACACTTGCAACAATCGATGGTCGACAAATCCATGCCCACCGTTTTGTACTATCTGCATGTAGCTCTTATCTTCATCAGTTATTGAGAGTTGTTTATCCTACAACAAATGGTAACTTGCCTGTGGTAATAGTATTGCCCTCTGAAATCAGTTACCGCATATTAAAGGTACTTATTGAATACATGTACAGTGGGGAAGCGACAGTCAGTTACGGACAGTTAGATGGCATTTTAAAGGCTGCTCACATTTTGGGAATACGAGGACTTTGTCGAGAAAGTAATACTGTGGAACGAAGTTCTTCTTCCCTCTCGTCTCATAAACACCCACAAAATGAAAATCAAAATGAGAGAATTGTTAAGCAAAGTCGTGTACCAGTTGAGAACAATGAAAGAGTTGTAGATGATGACAGATCAAGTGCTGTGAGTAATGATGTCTCGCCTCATGAAACATTTGAGGATGTTCCTCTCCAATTACGTGATATTGCACAGAACAGTAATCGAAGTTCAGAAGAAGAAGAAGGTCAAAAGAAGGAATCAAGTCGCCAGTCAAGTAGCGTTGAAAATTCAAGTGCAAAATCAGGATCACCATCTGATGGTTCTGATGCCGTGAATCCAGTCCAACTGGTTGTAAAACAGGAGCCAATAGAATGGGTTGACACAGAGTTAGAAGAACCTGGTGATGATGACCTTGGAGAACCCATGCACACAGAAATGACAGTGAAGCCAGTAAATAATAATCCTTGTATTTTCTGTTAGCTTTTAATCAATTAACTAATGTCATTAATTTATTCATTCTTATGTTTAGTAATGAGTTCTGTTTCTGTGTCTCAAGTTAATCCTTAATGTTTTGTTTTTTTGTTTTTTTCCTGTGTAAATATTTTTATTCTATATATACATTATTCAAGCTCTTTAAGTTTTCAAAGGATTGATTTCCATAAATTATTTATGATATTCCTTCAGAAGGAGTAATTTTAGAATGAATTATTAAGAAACCTAGAAGTTACATTTTATGTCAAAATTAAAAGTATCAATAGGCAATAATAAGTTTCTGGAATGATTTTTAAATTAGTGTTTAATGATGTTGGTACATTACTTTTTGTTTATTTGTTGGGAAAAATAAATTTTCAATGCAATTTACTCATTTGTTTTTCATTGTATTCAAACATCATTATGTTATATCTAAATTCACATTTCAGGAAGTTTTACAAACTGTTACGGAAGGAGAAGAAGAAGATACAACATTATACACACCATTAACATGTGATATTTGTCAAAAAACATTTACTGCTCCTGCAGAATGGGTTCGTCATATTGAGGCACATCCTGAAATATATCAGCAGTCTACAAAGCACAGAGGCAACAAAAATTCTGAGGTAAAAGCTTTGATTTATATTGAATTTTGACCAACATTTTGCTTTGTTATCAATGAATGTAAGAACAAACAATTTCTTACATCTCAAATTTGTGTCTTCATTTAGTATTGTTACATTTGCTTAGAAAATAAGAGCATAGCTAATCATTTCCTATTTTCTTTTGAGAAAGCTTTTGCTTTAGGATAATAAGTTCTCCTAAAATTATTCTTAGAATACTGATCAACGTCTCATGTTATATCATTAATTACTTTCTAAATGCTAGAATAATTTTATATTTCATAATTCAAAAGTATTTACATTTATGGGTATCTTGTTCTCAGAAAGTTCCTGGTAGTGCAGACCAGGGCACAGATTTTCCTCCTTTACGCTGTGAGCTATGTGAGCTTGTGTTTTCAAGCCCTGGAGATTGGGTACGACATATCCAGAACTCTCACACAGAACAAGAACTTGCTATCAGCAACAACTCATATCAACACACAAAAATGAAGCGCAGTGGTCGCAAACTTTGTCAAGTGTGCAGTAAAACCTTCCCTTCTTATGCATCAATGATGATTCATAGGCGGACACATACAGGAGAAAGGCCATATATCTGTCCAATATGTTCTAAAGGTTTCAATGTCAAAAGTAACCTGTTGCGCCATCTTCGAACATTACATGACCAGATTGTGAGTCCATCAACTGTTGATTGAATTTCCAATTCACAACAGTTCCAAATGTTATGTGGCTAATTCTATTGCTAATCTTACTACTAGTTACAGTAATTTTTTAAATTATAACAATGCCCTGGTCCTTTCAAACATTACCGTCCCTTTTCTTACATTTCTGCTGTATGAAGAGAACATAAAAAGTCTATCTGTGCCCTTGGCCATCTGTTCATTAAAGTATTATGAAAGCACTCTCCAATTATGACATCAACTAGTAGGTATGATTATTTATCTTATGCCTTTTGCTTATAAAAAATGGCAGTTTTTCCATAAGCATTCCTGTATTAAGTAAAAAAGTATACCAAACAATAACTATTAATGACTAGTTGGTTAGCTAGTGCTATTTGTTTATAGTCAGCATAACATCTTTTGGCTAAGTGAATGTAGATGTGTACAAATTAAGAATTTGTAATATCAATCCCCACTCTGACATTAGTAAAACTGGAATTGTTATTTAAATAAGAGCTTCCCTCATATGCTAGCTTCTACTATCATGTACTGATGTCTAATACAGATACTGTACTTATAAGCATTTTCCCTATTTCTGCATACTCCCTATGGCTGTGTGTCAGTAATATTAAGATAAGTACGGTATTCTTGGATATCGGACGTTACATGTGAATTCAGAACAGAAAGTTGTACTTTACTTCTTGATGTGTACAAATAGTTTTGAACTGTCATTTTTAATCTGTATAATTCATTGACTGTTCTAAGAACATACCTTCCAGAAGTGTTGTGATGTGTGATTCTTATAGTGAAATGTCTCCTTGTGAAAACATAAGTAAACGGAAAGACTGACTAATGATCATGGAAAAAAACATCTATGTCTGAAAAATACGTGTATGCTCATTGTGAACACAATTAAAATTAAAGTGTTCTATAGTTGGCACTTAATATAAAATAAAATGTGAATCTTCCATAACATCCTTTGTGATAGCTCCAATAACCAACAAACAAAAAGTTGAAATTTCCTAACCTGTTCCACAAACAATACAATTTTATATTAAATTTACCAAATTTCCCTTTTTTTTAAAAAAAATTGATTTCATTATTATATCTATCACATGAGATCTGAAAGCAGCAGCAAAATCTGTGAAAGATTCTGTTTTTATAAGATTATATCTCAAACTTTTAAATTAACAAACATAAAAGAGTGACTATCAGCTAAATCTTCATCAAAATATATCAAATTAAAAACTGAATTTTACTAGTGGTTGTGTTAAAAATTTTAATGAAAAAGTAAGATGATGTCAGTCAAGATCGTTTACTTTTCTCATTGATGCCCATAGACTTTGTTTGCTCATAAGGATTCACATCCTATTTTTGAGTGTGGCCTTTGATCCCTTTTGAGGGCAGATCTCTGAATATGATATGGCCATGGATGAATACTCATCCATGTATTCGCCCATGATATGGCCTTCTCAGTACTGAGAATTACAGAAGTGCAAAGAACAAAAAATATCCTTCTGTTTTCACTCGTGTCATTTCAAGATTCAAAAGGGAGTCCTCAACAGCATTTTGAAGAGAGAGCATTGTGAGTAAAACAAATTCATCGAAAAGATTGTTTCCTTACATGTTAAGTGACTGTGCTTAAGGATTAATTGACTGTGCACCCAGACGTATACAATTGCAATTGTTGGTCTGTGGCTTGAAACTGGGGAAAACATCAGTTCAAAATGCACATCCAAAAAAAAAATCAATAAACTCAATATTTTAAAGAATGAACATTTCGGCTGTAAAACGCTTTTAGCATGTGCCATGATATTAAGGAAAGAAACTGTAGGGGGACTATCATTTATCGCATGTGGCTCTCTAAAGCACAAGACATTCGGTCACACTAAAGATATGCAAAAAATAATTCGACGAATTGTTCATTTCCATTAAGCTTGGTTCGTGTTCAGCGTTCTTTGTTACCCCGCTGCATACCGTGGTAATAATTGCTAACAAAAAATACAATGAGTAGATTTAATAGTTTAAGTTATTAATTTACGCATAAAATACGTAATACAATTATACAAAAATACGTGATACTATTAAAGGTAGTTTACTGCAAGCGATGGTTGCATCACCTGACAGTTCCACTGAAAACGGGGAAACGATGCCCAGCCCCTTTGGCAGATGCCGCGCCATGACGCGACGGCCGATTTGAATTTCGCGGCCGGAAGTAATGTAATTCAAATTTTCTCGGAAAACTGGATCTGCCATTCTTCATGAATGTCATCATAGAATCTATTTTTTGTAACGTGTCGACTCCGGTTATAGTGAACGTAGAAAATACATCCTGGAAATTAATTCCCTTCTGGAAAAGAACATATCGCCTCAGTGCCACAGATTCCACCACCATGCAGCTTGGATCGGCCAAAGGTCATAATTAGGGGCTGGATTAAGTCTTTTTTTTTTCTTTTCGCTTTAGAACAATTCCTTATACTCGTAATATAGATATTAATTTTGTGTTATGGCAAAAGGAAATGACCCATTTTTATAAGGTTTTCATTTTTCGGCGTTTTCGACCACGTCATTTTTTTTTTTTATACCCTTTCCGTCATTTCAAAGCATTTTCCGCTGATTTCATGGATTTTAAGAGCACTTCAAATAACATTAACTTGATGCAACAAATATTCTCCACAGAATTCCTTCGATTTCTTCACTCAGAAATTTCAATGTCCACCGTTGTGTGTAATCTAAGGTTTTTGTGACGGCTATCAGCGCCAGTGTCGGTTCGGCCGATTTCGCGAGAACTATTAAGACAAATTTCTTGGTAAAGAACAGTTCAAAACAAAAATTTGTGAGCTGAGTTCACTTGAAAAGAAAGAAGCCTTGTTTACATAAGAACCATAACCAACACTTTTGAGTTGTTCATCTGAGCTGGTTTGATCAAGTTTTTATGTCATTTTTGCTCTTTTTGAGCATTTTAAAACATTTAAAGAGCATTTTATTGATCATTTTTGACGATGTTTTTGTTTATCAAAAACTGCCTCCTATTCATGATCGAAGAAGTCTCCCCTAGGCGATGGTAGGGATTTGGAATAGGGACCTTACTGATGACCTTATGCTTCTCAATTTCGCTTCGGAAACAAATGTGTCCAGCGTGGGCTACAACTGGCGGCGGCGACACACGATTACTTGCGTCAGTTTCAAGCTTGGTGTTATATTCTGAGGGACAAAGTACGTTGTGTTCTACGTGGGTGATAGGAAGCGCGCGAATGCCACAGCCTGGCGACAGCCCCCGCGCAGCGCAGAAAAGTGATCAGTCTCATCAGCCGCTTACGTCATCCCGCTACCGAAAGCACAGATATATTTACTTTATATCTGTGACCGAAAGGCTCTCGTAAGTAATTGGACGAGTAATAGCGTCTTCGGAGTGTGAAACGATGTTACAACAGTGCAAGTACATTAAAGGGTGCCTAGTTGCAATACCATGACAATGCAGAATCAAGTATGAAGAGAGAACTTTGGAAAAGGATATTCGGAAATTACTAATTATTAATTAAAAATGTACGAAGCAAGCAATTGAAAATAATTGATTTTTTAAGGACAAAGGAAGATATTGAAATTTTCAATTAGTGCTGTTAATGTATTTTGCTGAATTTTTATGTTAATAAAGTCAATCATTATGGAGGAATTCTATTTACTTTTGACATCATCGGATATAGTGAAGCACAAACGTCAGTCCCCTGACGTTCGCTATAACAGGTCAAGCATATTTTGTCTAATAAACGCCTTGGATATTCTGAATGGCTGAACCAATAAGCACTCAAAAGTTTGTTTAAAAAAATACATTCTACACAAACATTTGTATTGCAGAAACATATAAACACCCCAGAAACATGAAAATTGTTTATTATTTACAAAAGAAATGAATATATTTGTTCAGGAAGGAAAATTACAAGTACCATAGAAATAGAAAAGCAGTCGAATTGTGTAACTTGGGTACTTTTTACGTCCCGTATATGTACGTATATATGGAGTAATATACGTGGTATAGGGAAAGTTACGTAATGCTGCGCAAAACATGGCGAATTTTCGGCAGAAAAAAATCGTTGCCGTGATAACGAAAAAGTGGATAAAACCAGTTGCTAAATTAAGAAAAATAAATTCCCTGATTCTTGGTGCAGCGAAAATCCGTTTTGTGGGTCCTTGATACCGAAAAACCAATTGAAAGCAAAACGTCCGCATGTCCGGTGTATGTGAACAACACTAGAGCCTAAACTATGCGTAAGATTTCTTCCAAATTGAAGAAATCCCTGTCCATCTGGCCTGAGTCGAAGCTCGAAGATGTTAAAAAACATGCATTAATTTTGGGGGTACTTTACATAAGCCCCTCGGACATTTTCAAAATTTTCTCAAAAAACGCTCCAATTTTTTTTCTTTAAATTTCTTGTAAGAATAGAATAAAACACTTATTACGGCATAGGTAGGATTTTCACAGTTAACTCTGAATTTTTCAAAATTGCTAAAGTTTCAATTTTATTCGGCGTCTTCCTACAACTACAAATATGAATATAGAGATTTTTTCTCCAAATAACATTTGGTCTCCAAAGTGAGGTCTTTCATTAAGGTCGTGTACATTTTTTTATAATTTTGGTTGCTTTCGGGCAATATTCTGTGCAATATGTGCAATTTTAAAAAAATATTAAAACAAGATTTTCTCGAAAACGGCTCCAAATTTTTTCTTTAAACTTTTGGTAGGAATAGTGCCTAATATACTCAATGAGATGACATGATCGTCATGTTGCTCTATTCTTTTGTTTTTTCAAAAATTACAAAAATTAAAATTGTTTGACTTGTATCTTACGTCGTTAATATTTACATTAGAGGCGATTTTTTCACATTATTATATTAATGAGTACATGTACTTTAAATAATGTCAAGTAAAATTTCTTTAGAACTCAATCGTTTTCTCTGAAAAGTAGCTCAAAATTCCGCATTTTCAGAAATGCTCAAACGCCATTTTCTCATAAATAGCTCCAAATTTCGTCTTCAAACTTTTCGAATGGATAGTGCTAATTGCACTATTCTTTAATACGACGTGAAGTTCAATTTGGGGTATCTTTTGTTTTTGCAAAAATTACACAAATTAATTTTTTTGAAAGATCTCTCACGCCTTTAATATGCACATTACCGGCTATTTGTTAACACTGTTGTATTTATGAGTGTAAGTGCTTCAAATGAAGTTTTTCGAAAACTCAAAAATGTTTTGTGATAAAGAGCTCCAAATTTTGCATTTTTACGCTTAAACGCCATTATCTTAAAAACGGCTCCAAATTTTTTAAAGAAACTGCCATTTAGAACGAGGCTTTACTTTTCTTTAATATTTTAAAATGAATATTACCGTTCTACCATAAGGATACCGAAAAATTAAGAAAATGTCAACAAATGTCTTTTGGGCGGTAATAGATGGCAGTTAGCACGATAATGTGGCAATACCGTGAAGCTAGCCCAGACCCGAGGAAATAAAAAGGACGGGAAAGTGCCAACTAGTGGTTCTGTAGCACCACTAGTTTATTTCTGTGTTAATTTTCCTTCCTGAACAAATATTTTCATTTATTTCGCAATAATAAATAGTTTTCATGTGTCTGGAGTCTTTACGTTTCTGCAATACAAATTTTGGCAAAGAAAGTATTTTTTTCAAACCAAAGGGATAGGGGAATAAGATAGGCAAATTTGCCCCAGGTTGAAAATCATAATTGACGTATAAAATTAGTGGAGCCACAACAGCACATGCTTTCCCGTATTATTGGAAGCTGCTACGTAGAATTGAAATATTGCACTTTCTGCCCTACTAACATCTTAGATATTATTTGAAAACGTCCAATTCAACCAAAAAGCTATCAACCACGGTGTAAGATACATAGATGTGTTAACTAGCCGCCTTTGAGGCAAATTTTCTGAAGCCAGTTTGAGGCTACTTCCTCGCTTGTCCGTACGGTGCACACGATCAGTTTGGGTCGCGGTGTAAGATATACATCATAAGATAACACCTTACAGCGAAACGGAATTCAATTGTTGCGTTCCCTGCATTGTCGATACTCTCTTAAAGAGCTAGCAATTTTTATTTCCAATATTTGACAATAAATAATTTCTTTAAAGATTAATGTGTAACAAAAGGTCAAATGTAAAAACGAACAAAGAAATAATATACAAAATTGCAAATTCTAATGACGCATCCGGCGGCCTGAAGCGCAGTAATTTTTCAGCGCGCAATTTTGTTTGTTACGAAATTATAGAAAAACTAATGGTAGAACGGAAATATTAATTTTAGAATATTAAAGAACACAAAACCCCGTCCTAAATGGCAATTTAAACAAATTGTAGTAGTTTTTAACACATTGGCGTTTAAGCGATACTGAAAATACGAAATTTGAAGCTCTTTTTCAGAAACAATTTTGGGGTTTTCAAAAAACTTCATTTGAAATAATTTTAAGCACTAACATTCACAAATATAATAATGTTTACAAATTGCTGATAATGTGCATATTAAAGTTTTGAGAAACCTTTCAAAACAAGTCGAAAAAATTCCATTTTTATAATTTTTGAAAAAAACAAAATACAGCAATATGACGTCTATGTCATCTCAGAGTACATTTAGTACTATCCATACCAAAAGTTTAAAGAAAAAAGTTTGAGTCGTTTTTGAGTAAATCTTTGTAATTTTTTAAAATTGCACATAATATTGTGCAAAAACGACTGAAATATTTTAAAAAATGTACACTTTAATGAAAGACCTCACTTTGGAGAAGAAATTTTATTTGGAGAAAAAATCTCTATCTGCAATTTTATAGTTGGAGGAAGACGGCGACAAAAATTCAAATTTTTGCAATTTTCGAAAATTCAGAGATTTTAACCGACATGAGACCTACGCCATTCCCTTAAATGATCATCAGACTATCCAATAACAAAATTTAGTCAAAATTGTTGGGGCCATTTTTTTGAAAATGTCCCTGGTGCTTCATATAAAGTACCCACCAAAATTAAAATATCGATTTCAAATTCAAGGAGCCGCGAGATCTTTCAGATCGATCGGGGAGCAGTGGCGTAGCGTGACTCACACGTTTGGGGATGCTCAACAATAACACACAAAATGTCACTATCAACTACTTCATCTAACAGGCGAACGCAACACAAGGCTGAGACTACCTCCACGATCTCGATTGCTTACGACGGTGTAGGCGCTTCCCACAAAATCCTCACAGCAGTCAGGGCTGCCGATGTCTTGAAAGCAAATTATACAATGGCTCAGCTTTAATTCTTATACGCGAATGGCAATAAGACCATTTGTTAATTTATACATTGCAGACTTAAATAATATGTAATCTATTTAAGAGATAATACAATTTCTTGGATATTAATTAAGAAATAGTAGTCAGGCACTATTTCTACAGTTTGTACCCATGACCAAGCGGGGACTCCCGAGTGAGAGAGAGAAAGATAATTTACTGAACGCCTGAAGTGTGCTGCGCTCTCGTGCACAAACGAGGTTCTTTCCGCAGTAGACGCTAGCGTAAAGCAATCGGGTTTCTCTGGGCCAGGGGTGAAGAGGGGAGAGGGGAACCTCGCCATCTGCGCATGCGTCATTGCTCGTCGCAATCTGGCGGCAGACGCTGAAGTATTTTAGCTTTCAAGCAATCAGAGGCCAGCTTCAACAGCCCGCCGAATTCAATCATAGGAAATCAATTTAAAATTAATACAAAACGTGTTTCACTCAACAGACCACTTGTAAGATTATCAATACAGTATTTAAGGTTCTTATATACGGGGATGCTCAGCATCTCAGCGTCCCCTGACGCTACGCCACTGTCGGGGAGTATCAATTTTGGAGAAAATCGGCTGAACGGTTTAGTCGCTAGCGTTGTTCACAGACAGAAGGGCGGACAGCCGGCCGGGCAGACGTTTTGCCTTCAACTGGTTTTTCGGTATCAAAGACCCACAAAATAGGGTTTCTGGCTGCACCACGTGCTAGATTTTTTTAAATTTAGCAACTTGATTTATCCACTTTTTCATTACCAGGGCCCTGTAATAAGTTTTTTTCTGCCGAAAATCCGCCGCTTTTCGCGCATTATATTTAACTTTCCCTATACTATAGGTACGTATTCGAATAATATACGGGAAAGTAAAAATTGAAGAGGTTTTTGAGAAAAAAAATACATTTCAAGCGCAAATTACGCAAAAGCTACTTTTTTTTTCTCAGTTGTACATGACCTTTTTAAAGAGATCATTTTGTACAAGAGACTTAACCTGAGGCAAAAATCTCTATCAATTTTTTTTTTTTTTTTTTTTTTTTTTTTTTACAATTTTCGAATTTTTACTCGACGAAAATTGTGATCTGCTACGGGAAGAACATAGGCCTAGTACACTTATTGTAATTCCACTATATGCGCTTCAGTTAAATGTAATTCCCAATCCAGCTGACAATGAACTTAATTGTTGCTGGGCGTTGCGGAGCGACGTGGAGCGATCGGCGCAAGTTAATGGGAGGGAAAAAAGATTGAAAATAAAGAGTGGGGAGTGTAAGAGAGAGGGGAAGAAACGGAGTGGGGAAAATGGGGGATGAGAGGAAATAAACGGGGAAAGGGAGGAAAAAGACGGGGGAAATAGGAAAGAGACGGGGAACGAGAGGGGATGAGGAATATTTCCACAATTTTCTTTTGCGGCAGCAACAACAACTTTTGCGCCAGGTACCAGCTAGCTAGAAATAATCGTAAGTTCGAATTCTGTATCAATCAACTTTTTGAATATGAGAATTACCCCTTTATTTTTTCCGGAACTGAAATTCTGTTTTCCCGTTGGTCATTCTGCCCAAACGAAAGACCTAATTAACGGAGAACAAATTACATTTGAAAGAAAATCTTTCATTTTAATATGTAGGAAGACAAAAAAATAAAAAGTTTGCAATTTCCAAAACTTCAGTGAAGTGACAAATAAGCCTATGATATTCTTACACTGTATTTAACTCCATTCTATTAAAAAAAATTGGAGCAATTTTCAACAAAATTTTGAAAATTGCCCAGGGGCTTCATGTAGAATATCCCCAAATGTTAAATGTCTTTCAAAATTGGAAAGCTTCTAGTCAAGCTGGTTCGACCACAGAGTATCAATTTTGGAAAAAAATCCTGAATATGGTTTAGCCCAGGGATGCCCAATATGCAAGTCCTCAAGGGCCAAAACTAAAATCTTAAATATGGTTGCAGGCCATATTCATGGTACTTGGGCAATCCACACCTTACTTCCCCATATTGATCTCAGCAGCTTGCCCGACTGTTTTGAATCGTGGAGGGTGGGCGTGGCTGGAACCAAGTATTGGGATGATTTACACTTAACCTATTTTAACATTAGAGCAGTGCTGACTACAATAGGGCATGTGTGCAAGATGCACAATGTTCTCACCAGACATGGATGCACTGGACTTTCCTTTTGACTAATAACCTTTCGCGGGCCACACTAAATGGCACCACAAGCTACATGCAGCCCGCCAGTTGGACAACCCTGGTTTAGGCACTAGTGATCACAGACGGGCAATTTGAAAGAAAGAAAGAAAGAAAAGAAACAAACAAAACCTTTTCTGGTTTCAGAGGACCCCAAAACATGTATTTCTGCTGAAATCTTGAAACCTTTTTTCCGCAATTTTCTCTTTACTACATATATTACTCCATACACAAGCTGCATTGAAGAGCCCTTTGGACTTTGGCAATTCTGAAAGGTTCTGGGGATTATAGGTGAGGAACAGTCAAGTCTTTATAATCAAATTCAAATTACTAAACCCAGTAAACTTCTTAATAAATTTTTACTTTTATGAATAAAGAAATAATTTTCTTCTAAAATAGAAATAACAGGAAAAATAGGGGAGGGCCATCTTGTTTTCTGTTAAAAAGACCCTGACTTTTTCGTATCAATGAAATCTGTGATTTTCCCTGGTTTTCCAGAGTGATCACCCTGTTTGTTGTGATTTTATAGTGAAGCAATATAATTAATAGTTTTACTGATGTCCCCAAATGCTAGACTGATAGTAATTTAGGTAATGACAGGATAGTAAAATAATGAAACTGCAGACATGTAAAAAATATGGTGTAATGACAAATTGCTGCTATACAGAATAGTTAACACATTATACAAAACCATTGCATTAAAAACATCACATCTTCACTGACATGTTCAACACAGGTTTTAATTCTCATCGTCTTCAATTTTGGGAGCCAAATAATATCTTATGTGGCCCATATCTCCAATTTTGTATTCCACAACAAGAGGAACATCAGAAGACATAGAAAGTTGAACCTGAAAAAAAAAATTTAATAGAAAATAAGCATTTTTATAAATCTGATCTTTTCCATGCTCAATCAATGTATTGAATTCTTAATTCCCCCCAGTTCAACACATCGCACTTACCACTGGAGAGAGCGACGTAGCCTTTGTGAAAGAATTTAAGTATCTTGATGCAAATGTAAGTGTTACAGGCTCCTGCATTTCAATGGTTACCGCTTCCTCTTCCTTATCAACATTTGCAGTTTGGGCAATTTTGACATTTGCTAGAATATTTAGGCATTTTTCAATTTATAAGCATTTTTAACATAACATTATGTCATTAAAAAGTTAGAAAGAAAAAACAAACAAACCTGAGCCAATATCTCCAGCTGTAGAGAACTTCACCCCTTCCTTGGAACAGGCAATCACAACTGATTCTCCAAACTGACTTAAATCTCTGCAGATACGAGCAAATTCACCCGCTGGCATTTTAATGACACAAGAATAATCAGTCTCCTGGAAATTTAACAAAAATTGTCATACAATAACTGAAAGGAAAAAATTAACCCAATAGCAGTGTAGGTGGAGGAAAAAATGACATAATATTTCAGTGTACCATCAATATACTTGTAGGTGCATTGAAACCATCAAAATTACACATTTTCCTTGAATACCTTATGGGGATCCAGCTAAAAATTGTGCCAATTGCATTGACATATAGAGGAATTGAACAGCTTCTCGATATATGAATGTATGCGGTATAATTACCCCAAAATGCATTTTAGAAGCTTAAAAAGCCATTAACTTCAAGAGGTTGCAACATCTGATCAATGGGAGAATATCAAATTTGGTGAAAGTCCTGCTTACAGTTATTAGTTACTAGTGTTGTTCACGGACAGACCGAGACATTTTGCCATCAAACGGTTTTCCGGTATCCGAGACCCACACAATATCAATTCTAACTACAGAATGCTAGAGGAAGTAATTTACTATACATACAGGGACCAGCCGATAAAGAGTTTTTCTGTCGAAAATTCGCCGTTTTCCCCGCATTACAATATATTCTCTATACTATGCAAGCAGTAACAAGAAAATAAAAACCAAGAGCAACTTATAATTAGCAGCAGGTTGAAAAACAATTATTCTGAACACACCAACTGCAGCCTCAAGTCAATAAACAAGAAGTCTATATAAGTTGCAAATCAGCTGAGCATACTGCAAAACAGCCGACCGCTGCTCTGAAGACACTGAAAGAAGATTGCCACACCCCGTCATTAGTGGCTCTAATGCCATCCGAAGTGCGACAACATTTTTGCGAAGCAATTTTACACCTACAATTTTAATATTGAATACAGCGATATTTTCCCACAATTGAAATTTGTTTTCCACAATCAGTTCTTTAATTACCATTGCCATGTACGTTTTTGTTTAGTCTTTTTCCCGTTCTTTGGAAGGAAATATGAGCAATGCTTCAAATAATGTCCAATAGAGTTGCTAAAAAAATCTGAACTTTTTTCTGTGAAAATAAGCGTGAGAAAAAAAGAGGTGTTTCTTTTTTCCACACAACCTCTATGAATCTTCTGTTCCAGCATGTCTAATAGCATTTGTGAGAAGTGCTTGGAACAATTTCTTATTGTTGGAAGTTTCTGGACAAATCCAAAGTTTAGAGTGAAAATTAGCTTTAAAATGTGCATTTTCAGAAACACTTCAAGAACATTTTTTTTTTTTTTACCAGGTCCACATTTTAAAATGAAAATGTGCATGTAAGACCAGATTTTACCCTTCCATAATATTCTTCAATTCATTTCACTCTATTCAATTCACTCTATTCACTATTTCACTATTCTATTTCACTCTATTCACTCACTCATTCAATTCACTCTATTATTAGGTACCCAAAAAATTGAATTGTAGAATTTAAAATTCAAAAATATATGGTAGGTTGGACACAATTTATGGTAGATAAATGGGTATGGTAGAACTGAATAGATAGCCCAGATACGGAAAGGTATGAGAGTGTGAAGAAGAAAAAGCATATTTATAAATTATTCCTACACTATGAAAGTACAGTAGAATAGGCAGTAATGGATTCCAAAGGTAGGGGAAAGCGCATATAATCCCCAAAATGTGATAAGACAATGATCTGTAAAAAATGTGTTAGTTTTATGATCCATTTACGTACGTGATAGAGCATAAGGCTGAAATTACTTCTGTGCCCATCCTTGATCCTCGGTATGCGGTTTGCAAGAAGGGTGGGGGAGGTGAGAGAGAGAGAATGTGTGTACGAGTATAAATTTGACAAATTCATGAAGGTCTCGTGGTCATAGAAGTGCATTGCTTTGCAAGAAAGAGGATTCCAGCAACGTATTAGGAACTTCTACCTGAAATGTTCCCTTTCGACATATTAATCAGAACGTAACAATGTATGAAATTATAGGCAAAATATGTATAAAAATGTAATTATGTCAATGTATGTAAAATAAAATTGTTTCTAACACATTCAAAATCTCTTGTAAACTTTAAAAATTATTATTCATCAGGCATTACAAATGTGGTAACAACTGTCATGTTAAAAAAATTGTGAAATACACCTTTCAATACTGCTCTCAACATGGAAATGAAAAAACTTTTACATATTTCTGCCAATAACATTAAGAATTCACACCATACAAACCAATCAGACTTAAGCAAAATCACTTTTTATAAGTAAATATATGATCCCTTTTGTTGGCTTAATGACAATTCCAAAGTCACATATGTAAGGAAAAACAGTGATTATTTATTTACAAATGGAAGCAGCAACAAGCTGACGGAAATCTCCCATTCAAATTGTTGACTTAGTTCATATTTTATTATTTTGGAAAACATTAACTTAGTAAGTTTGATGAAAATTATAAATTAATTTTATTATACATATAGCATTAGAAAGTAAATTTGATAATCTCTAGACAATTTGAAGGACACCAAAGTATTTTTCTAAATGTAATCCACTGATAGCATTCCATTGGTTTATGAGCTGATTAGCGATGCAAATTAGTGGTCAAGTTTTCATTCTCTCCATCAGCTTCGCCGAATGCCCAAGAGAAGATAGTATAAGTATGGTTGTCCTTTTAGACAGCTGTCATATTTCAAGTACGTACATACATGTTCAGTGGAACAAAAGCAAGAGAGCATGTAATGAAGGTGATCTTGATGCGAGAATGTATTATTAGATACACTGGGGTACATTTTAGTTTCAAAAGCACCTGTAATCAGTCTCAAAGAACGCAGCTGACCTATTTGACAGCTGTCATATTTCAAGACAAACGTTCAGTGGAACAGTAACTGTGTGGACAGCCCATGGTGTAGTGGTCAGACTGCATGGCTTCCACCAATTATGCCTGGGGTCGAATCCAGAGAAATTCAAGTGGAATTTGTGGTGGACAAAGAGTTTCTCAGAGTACTCAGCTTCCCCTGCAAATATGCATTCCACGTTCCAATTATTCCGTAACCTATTAATCATCATTCTGACAAGGATCACAGCAGCATCTAGACAATAACCAAGGAAATAGTTGAGAAGAGCCTCAGCTACCTCAGTGGGTTATCGATAGGTAGCGACCTGGCCTGGTGAACCAGTTTGGGGACGGGGTAGGGGATGCCCCCTCCCAAAACCCAAGATATGGATGGTAGAGTGGATAAAATGCCAGTCAGGGAGAGGGGTACAGCTTGATGCTGGCTTGAGGGGAAAAAACAAGAGTAGTTTTCTAGTACATTGCTGACAGGTTTAAAACAATCTTGACAACCATGAACGCAGAAATTCAGCGTATAAATTTTTTCAATTAATAATCCATAATTCAAGGAAACTTTAAAACTACAATTGTTCCCCTCGCTTCTTTAATGTAGATCAAAATAAATGTTATTTTTAACAACCATTCTCACCTTTACACAAAAAGACCCCCTACTACCTTCTACAAAAAACAAAAATTTGTTTGATGCTGTATTTAACATTTAAATTTGTACAACTTCTAGTGAAGTACTCACAGGAATTCCAAGATGCTCTTGGTCCAAATTCATTAGTTTCATTTCATAGTCTGAAACTTTCTCTTGGTTTGGAGATTCAAACACAAAGGTTACAGTGTCAGCATTATCTTGGGCCTTCATTGTAACAACATCATCATTACCAGCACATTTAAGGATCTTGGTCATACTGTAAAAGGAACCAATGTACAAAAACCTGATCTGATCATAATGGCAAATTAAAAATCTAACTACATGACACCAACAAATGTCATACATTCACTCAGTTGGTCAAGACAGTAGTTTGTACAAGAACATACAGAAACACTATTACAATCCAAAATGTCAATAAATCATAGAATATGAACACAAAACATTCCCCATATCCAAACACCCATGAACATTCATTCCCCGTGTTAACAATCTACAGTAAAGGTACCAATGTACACGTACCTGGCTAGATTCATTCCCATTGAAATATTTCTATCACATCTGTATTTATCAAATCCATCGCTTCGCATGTTCATTGACACCAAGCTAACGTGGGAATTATCCATTGCTTGAAGCTGTATTCCAGAATCGGAACAATCAAATGTGGCTTCATTTAATAATTCCTTTATAGCCTCCAACACTTTCTTCAAAATTGAACTCTGAACTAGGCGTGCTTCGAACATTTTGTTTAAATAAATAAGACGAAATACGAAATGTTTAATTCGTCCAATATCACAATCCTAATCCAATGATTAATAAGGCGTTTACACACAACCAATTTCGGCAGCGCACCAAACAAAGACACGTAACACTACCTTCACCTACGTAGCCTCTCTTGTTTCTAACCCAGCACAGAGCAAAATGCGCGGGAATCAGACATCTGCAGCAAAAAGGCGAGGGAAATATCAGAGACCAAAGTCACTCTGATTGGCCAGAAGTAAATTTCGCGCCACAGAGTATCCCTAAATCGTGAACGGATGTACAATTTTCTTAATGTTCTCCTTTCGTAAGAAGCATTCTTAAAAAATTATCATTTCCGAGAGCGAAATTATTTACATACGTCTTAAATTTCTTATAAACCACAAAGCATTGTTCCATGGTTCTACGGAGTGCAGTATAGAAAATGTAAACAATGAACATGTAACATTATAAACTTTTGCCGGCAAATGCAAAACATATCGGAAAGAACTATGGCTAGGAATTCCTATTTCTCAAGAGAATGTTTTAATAAGTTTACTACCGGTGCTCTTTACTATTTTGCCATTGCATGCTATAAAAGCATAATAGTATCCCTAAATTCGCGGCAGTTCGGCTTTCATCTACCGGGTCTTTAGTCTAACTCGCAACCCGTATCTGAGAACACAACCACTTGTTTTGGCAATTTGGCAACTGCGTGTCTTTGTCTCCTTTCAATACTGCCGTGGCTGGCATGCCGAGACAGCGGAGGAAGTGCGCTGTGCGTCATAATCTGCAGCAACTGCAACAGCCCTTTCTGTGTTTTCCCCATTCAAGGGCTTCGGCGGGCAGGTACTCGGCTCACAAGCCGGAATCTTTTCACGCTGCGCAGGGTGGGTGGGGTGGGGTGGGGTGGGCAGAGGCATGAGCCAGCAAACAAAACGTCTCTTTAGACGATTCTCTCCAGTATGCTCAAGAAACAAAAATGTGATACTGAAGTTGTGGAGGGAAATTATGACTGATTTATCGATTTATTAACAGAAACGTAACAATAATTATTATTTAATGAAAGCTGGCTCAGAGAGAAATCAGAAAGATATCTCATGAAACATCACCGCCAAGCTCTTCATTATCTATTATTATAGAACCTGGAAATTAAACAAATTGGAAAATTTTAATAAAATTATTAAAGATAATAAAATATTCATAAGTAATAACTTAATCATTACTGACAATAATTAATTAAAAATTATACAATTTTTTTTCTTAAAATGACAATAAACACACCTTAGAGTAAATTTTCAAAGTGACCACCATTTGCCAAGAGACAGGCGTTTACTCTTTTCAGTACTGTTGCTGCAACACGTTGAAGAGTAACTTCTTCGATTTGCCCAACAGATTCCGTAATGTTGCGTCGTAAATCTTCAAGAGAAGTTTTGCATAAACTTTACTCTTAAGAAAACCCCACAGAAAAAAGTCTAATGGAGTAAGATCTGGGGAACGTGGTGGCCACAGACCTTTTGTAACAATTCGTTCTCCGAAAAATTCCGCTAGGAAATTCATACTACTGTTCGCCGTGTGACACGGGGCGCCGTCTTGCTGGAACCAGCAGTACCTGTCGTCTTCTTCTAAAAGAGATACGAAGTTTTCAATAATGTCTTTATACCTTTCAGAAGTAATTGTCTCCGTGAAAAAAATTGGTCCGATAATTCGGCGACGAGATATGGCCCACCATACCCAGACTTTCGAAGAATGAAGAGGTTTTTGGAGAGTTGCATCTGGTTTCGATGTGTTCCACAACCGGCAATTCTGTTTATTTACATTTCCGTCGAGATGAAACCAAGCCTCATCACTCAAAAACAAGGTGCCAAGAACGTGAAGTCCTAATTGAATAAAACTTCTGAACCAACGGCAGAAATGAATTCGCGCGCCCCTGTCCGGTGTTTTCAGTTCTTGAACGGTCTGCCACTTGTAAGACCGCATTTTCAATTTCTTAGTTGCGACATATGCACTGCAGAGTGAAACATTGCATTGCTGATGCAATTTCGATAGCGACGTCTCAGGGGAATGTTTCAAATCCTCCTGAATTTCTAATAATTTATCTTCCTTTAAAACAGTGGCACTGCGATTCCGCTTCCTATCCATAACGTTCCCCGTGTCCCTGAAGCGCTGGATTAGTCTACAAATTGTTGACTTGTTGGGAACTGGCGTTTCCGGAAATTTTTCCTGAAACATTTCCTGACTCTTTAAAAAAGATTTAGTGCCGAAGTAAACTTCTACCAAAAATACACGCTGTTCTTTCGTCAACATTTTCGAAGCGATTCTTCTTTCCTAAACGTAAGTTCCTACACTCATGAATGAAACGTGTATGAATGACTGCCCAAAGACAGTCCTTTCTCTTTCTTCCAAACAAAATAGCCCGGTTCTCCCACCCCGAAACCTGCGACCGGGGGATGGGTCGTTAAAAGTGAAAGGAAAGCCAAAGGTATTTCACGCGTTGCCAAATTACCAAAACAAGTGGTTGTGTTCTCAGATACGGGTTGCGAGTTAGACTAAAGACCCGGTATAGTACTCTCTGGCCGCGGCGTGTCGACCAAGCGAAACACAATCTGCCCATACGAACATGGGTATTCTCTGCAAACACGGCATCAGCCAATGAGCTTCATGCACCAGATTACGTCACAACATTAGCAAGAATTGTAAATGAAACCAGATATAAAACGTACATGTTACTGAAGCTGATATATAAAGCATTTTTACTTTCCCGTATACGAACGTATATATAGGGAGTAATTTACATAGTGTAGGGAAAGTTATGTAATGCTGCGAGAATTTTGTAGTTGGAGGAAGACACCGAATAAAATTCAAACTTTCACAATTTTCTAAAATTCAGAGTTAACCGTTAAAATCCGACCTACGCCACCCTAAGGCCCGCAACAGACTACGCCGAGGAATGTGTTTCCAGAAATGTGCGACGAGAAATGTGGAAAAATCGAAACAAGGGACTCTTATGGACCTCCACACACCTGAAAGAGTTTCCTCGTTCGCCTCTGCGGAGGCGAAAGAGTTCCTCGCTCGAGTCGGTCGGCGAGCGAGTTTTCTCGGACACATTTCTACTCCTTCACTTGTTATACGACATTTGGGCGTTCGCTGCCGCAGGAAAACACCAAACAGTGCATAGAACTGAGTGAGGTTATAACGTTTGGCAGTAAAAGATACTACTACCAGTTTTTTATTTGTTTTCTTGAATTTTCTCTTCAAACGGAAATGAACACGTAAAAACTTGTATGGAAGATATTCTTATTTGTGTGAAATCCGCTCATAATGAGTAATATAAAAATAAAAATTTGAAGCAAGAAACTTGAAAGGGTATTTTGAAAGAATTGAATGAATTTATTACTTTTCTTAATTGGTATTTATGAATGAATTTATTAATTGTGAATTTTATTATGAATTATTTTATCATTATTTATTCATTATTCAACCAACAAATATAGTAAACCAGAGCGTGGTAGAGATTACGGAGTTCAAGAAAATTTGCTGATGTACAACTTCTCCCTTATACGTCACTTAACTTCTTGTTTTTTTACATTACATAATGATTTGTATGCAATGTAGTAGTGTGTTTCTCTCTAGGTAATTCGAACTCGTTAAACAAATGGTTTATGATTATTGTAACAAAACAAGGATATCACGAGTAAAAATTACATAAGAGCATTTAATAAAACAAGAAATGGGACTCTCAGATGATCTCATAGCTAAAACTGCTGCCATCACTCTCGGCTTGTAGCACATTAAGGCATTTCGAGACATCGAATAACCTCTTTGTAGTGTGTGGATGAGCCTCGCCGGCTTATTTCCACATTTCTCGCAACGCATTCCTCGGTGTAGTCTGTTGCGGGCCTAATAAGCGTATTTTACTCTATTCCTACAAGAAATTTTAAGAAAAAATTTGGAGCCGTTTTTGAGAAAATTTCGAAAATGTCCGGAGGGCTGCATGTAAAATACCCCAAAAATTAATGCATGTTTTTCAAAATCTGAGAGCTTCAACTCAGGCCAGATTGACTGGAGTTTCTTCAATTTGGAAGAAATCGCATGCATAGTTTAGGCGCTAATGTTGTTCACATACACCGGACAGACAGACGGACGTTTTGCTTTCAATTGGTTTTTCGGTAACAAAGACTTACAAAACACGGATTCTGGCTACCACGTGTTAGGGGATTTTTTTCTTCTGAATTTAGAAACTAGTTTTATCCACTTTTTGTTGTCAGGGCCCGGCAATGAATTTATTTCTGCCGAAAATTCACCATTTTTTCGCACAGCATTGCATAACTTTCCCTATATTACGTATATTACTCCGTATATACGTACGTATACTGGAAAGTAAAAATTATATTTATGTAATTGTTGTAAAAACAAAAAAGTACCCCAAATTGAACTTAACGTCATATAAAAGAGTGCAACTAGCACTATCCGTTCGAAAAGTTTGAAGAAAACATTTGGCGCCATTTATGAGAAAATACCGTTTAAGCGTTTCTGAAAATGCGGAATTTTGAGCTAGTTTTCATAGAAAACGGTTGAGTTCTCTAGAAATTTTTCGTAAGTAAGACGTTAAGTTCATATTGGGGCATTTTTCTGTTTTTGCAAAAATTACATAAATGTAAATTTTTTTGAAAGATCTCTCAAACCGTTAATATGCACACTTCCAGCAATTTGTAAACAGTATTGTATTTGTAAGTTAAAGTGATTCAAATGAAGTTTTTCGAAAATTCGAACATTTTATTCCTTTATTATGGACCACTTATAGACATTTCAAAAACCGTCATTGGAGATACTTTGAAGCTTATGTGTAAAGAAACGCACTAAACAATTAAACACATCTATAATGAAAATTTTGACGGCGTGACAGACAAATCAAAAAATGTACATTTTTGTAATTTTTTAAAAAACCAACGTGTAGACCAATAGGACGTTTATGTTATCTGATAGAGTATATTTAGCATTATCTTCGCCTAAAGTTTAAATAAAACATTTAGAGTCGTTTTAGAGAAAATCTTGTTTTTGTTGATTTTTAAAAAAGCACATATTACACGCAATATTGCGCGAAAACTCCTAAATTTTTTTAAAAAAGTACAGGACCTTAAGGAAAGAACTCACTTTCGAGAACAAATTTTATTTGAAGGAAAAATCTCTAACTTGAATTTTGTAGTTGCCGAAAAATATTCAAATTTTTGGAATTTACGAAGGACAGAGTTAACCGTGAAAATCAGACCTAAATAAGTGTATTTTACTCTATTCTTGAAACAAATTTAAAGAAAAAAAATCTTGTGCCGTTTTTGAGAAAATTTTGAAAATGTCCGGGGGGCTTTATGTAAAATACCCCCAAAAATTAATGAATGTTTTTCAAAGTCTCAAAGCTTCGATTAGAGCCAGATGGACCAAGGTTTCTTCAATTTGGAAAAAAATCCTACGAGTGGTTTAGGTGCTAATAATGTTCACAGATGGATGGACAGACGGACGGACAGACGGACAGACAGACGGACGTTTTGCTTTCAAATCCACAAAACAGGGATTCTGTTTACACCACTTGTTAGGGGATTTTCTCTCTTAATGTAGCAACTGGTTTTATCCACTGTTTTGTTATCAGGACCCGGCAATGACTTTTTGCCGAAAATTCGCCGTTTTTGTGCGCAGCATCACATGTAACTTTCCCTCTACTGCGTATATTACTCCGTATATACGTACGTACTCCGTATATACTTTTTTCGGTATCTGGGGCCCCCAAAATGTGTATTTCCGTTAAAATCTCGAAATCGATTTTCCGCAGCATTACATAACTTTCCCTATACCACGTATATTACTTCTTATATACGTACATATACGAGAAAGTAAAAATACAATGGGGTTAATGTGGACAGTTCTAAAGTCAATGTCTACATTAACCCCCACCCTCCATTTTGAAGATTTTGTGTCATTATCACTTTATAGTAAAATTAAAAATACTTTTACTGCGTGCAGAAAACTAAAACGTCAAGATTTCATACGAAGTAGATTTAAAATCATTATTTTAAGAACAAAACTCTTTACGTAGTACTTTTTTAATAGAATCGCAATTTTTTCGAAATAACCCAGAAAACACACACAACGATCACTGAAGATATACTGCCAAACATGACTGGCATAACGAGAAATATGCGGCCAACATCTCTAAGAAATAATTTTGACAGATTACGTGAGTTACGTACGGAGTAACATTTGTCCACAGTAGCTCCCAGTCCACACTATATACATAGCCTGCCTCACCCCTACATCAGCCTAGTGAGCCCGTAAGGTCACGGATGTTTTTCTTCTCCTACGCTGACATTCTATAAACACTTGAGTTTTTACTTGCTGTTTAGCCTTCTGAGACTATTTTTCCTTTAAAATTACACAATGTTGTAAAAAAATCTTTAAAAGAATAATTCAGACCGACAAGGGTTAAATAAACGTCTAACTTTTCTCGCTTCAAAACAGAAATCCAATTTCCATTCCCAATGTCTGGGAACAGTAGGAAAACTAAAAAAATCGCCGTTTTCTGCCGCACGATTACATAAATTTCTCTTCTACGAAGTGTTCGTAAGGCGAGAAAGTAAAAATAAACTAGTCTCTCCCACCCCTTTTGCCCCAGTTGAGTACCGCACACAACTTGGTTATCGTGAAAATACAAAATGTGACAAACACGTATAAGAGTGTGTATGGTGTTATAGCACCACTGATTTAATATAGAAAATGGTTTTGTGTGTATTTTGAATAAACGTACACCCAAGGAATTAAAAACATAGAAATGAAAGTGTAAAGTTTGAAAAATAAGTTTAATTAATAATTTCTCAGCATTGGTATTTTATTGTGTAATACCGAAAACTTTTATAATACTAATTTAAATAATAAGTCATTGCAAACTCGTCATTGTCGCAGATACTTGGCAACTGATCCTATTCTTGTTAGTTTCGCAATGAGGCGAATGAGTGATAAAACTTGAATTGGCAACGAAGTTGCAATCACTTGCAAATTTAATGTGCAGTGATATTTCAGCTTCGATAGCTGGCGTTCGCCGTATTCAATTGTATCAACTTATTTTTCTTTTATAGTTATTTATCCGTCGAAGATTTTGTAACCATTGCTATTAAGAAGAACTCTGCACAGGTCAGCATCAAACATTTACCTTCCCCTCGAAATAATTTAATTTAATGAAATAAATTAGTTTTTAGCGTATAGAACATTTAAAACCATTAAGTTACATTATCATATATTTAATATATTTCTAAAAAGTACGTGTCTAAAATAAGTATGTTATACAAGTCAATATACCAAAGGTTAAATAGCCATTTCCAAATCATTCAGCCACTTGGAGACTAGGTAGGTTGGAGCATTGATCTTCCTCTTTGTAAGGTCTGGGATGTTCAAATTTTGCGGAACATGCACAAATGCAGTTTATTGAATCTTATAGCTCTCATATAAAGGTGTCACTCTGTGGCTGATCCAGGAGTGAGGCAAACAGGCCACTCCGCCTCTTAATCCATTTTTACTTTCCCATATACGTACGTATATGCGGAATAATATACGTAGAATAGGGAAAGTTATGTAATGCTTCGCGAAACTTGTGGTGCTAAAACAGCAAATACTTTCCCCTTATTGGAAACAGCGACGTAGGATTGAAATATTGTGCACTTTGTGCGCTATTAACATCTTAGCTATTATTTGAAAACGTCCAATTCAAGCAAGAAGCGAACAACTCTCTGTTTCCATCGCAGTGTTGTCAGTATGTGAATTCTCCAACTGTATAAAAATATAATACAAATGTATTGTAAACTTGTATTGGAAAATGAAGCCCTTATAGAGCTATATCAAATCACAACAATGGCACGTAATTCACAAAAATTCGCGATAGCGAAACAGAATTCTATTGTTGCATTCCGTGCATTGTCGATACTCCCTTAAAGAACTAGCAATTTTTATTTCCAATATTTCAAAAAAAAAATTCTAAAAAAAATCAATGTAAAAATTTAATAACAAAAGGTCGAATGTAAAAACGAACAAAGAAATAATATATAAAATTGCAAATTCTAATTTATGACGCATCCGGGTGTCAGAAGCGCAGAAACTTTGCAGCGGACTATTATGTTTGTCACGAAATTATAGAAAAACTACTCGTAATTACTACTATCCGTTCGAAAAGTTTGAAGAAAAAAATTGGAGTCATTTATGAGAAAATGGCTTTTGAGCGTTTCTGAAAATGGGGTATTTTGAGCTAGTTTTCTCAGAAAACGGTTGAGTTCTCGAGAAACTGTATTGGACATTATTTAAAGCACATGTACTCATTAATATAATAATGTCAACAAATCGCCGCTAATGTAAATATTAACGACGTGAGAGACAAGTCAAAAAAATACGTTTTTGTAATTTTTGGAAAAACAAAAGAATAGAACAATATGGGGATTATGTCATTTCATAGAGTACATTTAGCACTATCTCTACCAAAAGTTTAAAGAACAAATTTGGAGTCATTTTGGAGAAACTTTGTTTTTGTTATTTTTTTAAATTGCAAATATTGCACAGAATATTACGTGAAACTACTATAATTTTTTTAAAAAATGTACGCAACCTTAATGATAGAACTCACTTTGGAGAACAAATTGTATTTGGAGGGAAAATAAAAATTGAAGATAAGAGACTTTCCCGTATACGTACGTATATACGGAGTAACATACAATATAAAATTAATGAATGCTTTTCAAAATCTCAGAGATTTGACTGAGGCCATGTTGACAAGGGTTTCTTCAATTTGGAAAAAATCGTACGCATAATTTAGGTTCTAATGTTGTTCACATACACCGGACAGACAGACGGACGGACGGACGGACGTTTTGTTTTCAATTGGTTTGTCGGAATCGAAGGCTTACAAAAGGCACTTGTTAGAGGATTATGTTTTCTTCATTTAGCAACTGGTTTATCCACTTTTTCGTTATCACGGCCAAGCAAGGAATTTTTTTCTGCCGAAAATTCGCCAATTTTTTCGCGCAGTATTACATAACTTTTCCTATACTACGTATATTACTCCGTAAATACATACGTATATGGGAAAGTAAAAATCCCCTAACACGTGGTGTAGCCTGAATCCCTGTTTAGTGGGTCCTTGATACCGAAAAAACAATCAAAGCAAAACCTCCGTCTGTCTTTCCGTTCGGCTGTCTGTCCGTCCGTCTGTGAACACTACCAGCACCTCACCCAGTCGTGGGAAGTTTTCCAAATTGAATAAACCCCTGTGATTCTGGCTTTAGTCGAAGCTATGAAATTTTGAAAAACTTTCTAGAAAATTTGGGGGGTACTTTACAAGAAGCCTCCCGGACATTTTCAAAAACGGCTCCAAATTTTTCTCTAAATTTCTTGTAATAATTAGGTAAAATCCACTTATCAAGGTGGCATACGTCGAATTTTCACAGTTAACTCTGAATTCGAAAATTGGAAAAGTTTGAATTTCTTTCGGCCTCTTCCTAGAACTATAAAATTGATGATAGAGATTTTTCCTTCTAATGAAACTTTTCTCCATAGTAAGTTCTTTCATTATGGTCCTGTACATTTTTTGAAGCGTTTTGTAGTTTTCGCGCAATATTGCGTCAATATGTACAATTTTAAAAAATTACAAAAACAAGATTTTCTCAAAAACGGCTCCTAATTTTTTCTTTACACTTTTGGTAGGGATATTGTCTAATGTACTCTATGAAATGACATAAACGTAATGTTGCTCTATTCTTTTGTTTTTCAAAAATTACAAAAATGTAATTTTTTTGTCTCTCACGTTGTTGATATTTACATTTTTCCATTTTTTATTTATTTACGTCAAAAACAGTTAAAAACTGTGTGACGAGCTATGGGGAGAAGTGAATTATCGACGATTTGTTCACATTATTATATTTATGCGTACATGTGCTTCAAATAATGTCAAATCAAGTTTCTCGATAACTCAAACGTTTTCTGTGAAAACTACCTAAACTTTCCGCATTTTCAGAAATGCTCAAACACCATTTTCTCAAAAATGGCTCCACTTTTTTCTTCCAACATCTCGAACAGATAGTGTTAATTCAGGGGCGGATCTAAAAACGAATTTTGGGAGGGGACATTTTTTTATTCAAAATGTTTTGGTCGCAAGTGTCATATTACAGATTATGTAGAATGACGCAGGCTAAACTCAGCTCATGATGCGATACATTGTTATTTGTTTTAATGTTTATACGAAAATATTTTTGCTTGGAAGTTTCGTGACATATTAAAATTAATAGTTACTGAAACATTTTGGGAGGGGAAATTTCCCTCATTTCCCTCCCCGTGGATCCGCGCCTGGCTAATTGCACTCATTCATGTGAGATATTGTGGGGTATTCTTTCGTTTTTTCAAAAATTACACAAATGTTATCCTCCTTTGGTCCTCCTGTACCGGGGGTTGAGGCGATGGGTGTGCACCTCATCAGTCGGAAAAAAGTAGACCTGGAAATTTTCTCAGCAAAGTCTCGGAATATGATGAACATAATATACGATGAATTTAGGCAAGGAAAGGGACTATGAGAATTGGAACTTGGAATATTCAAGGGCTATCAACCAAAGAGATAGAAGTATTCAAATAAATTGAGAAAAATCGCATGGATATTGTAGCACTTTCAGAAACGAAAAAAAAGGTAAAGGTTCATAACAAAAGAGGGGATATATACATATTTACTTAGGGATACCAAAGAATGAGAGAGGCCGTAGTGGTGTATCGTTGGCAATATTTATTGCTTTAAAGCAAAAGTACAGAAATAACATAAAATCTTGGGAGCAGATAAATGATCGAATTCTGAAAGTTGAAATAAAACTCTACAGTTACTCAGTTGTAGTAATTGTTGTATACGCCCCAAACGACGATGCCATTGCAAGTGTTAAAGATGATTTTTTAATGAATTGGCGCCGTTGCTGAGAACAATCATTAAACGTAAAGAAATCATTTTACTGGGGGACTTCAATGGTAGAAATGGCTGTCAAGTGAATGACCTGGTGGTGGGGCCATACGGAAAAAACAGATTAAATGATAACGGAGGGCGCCTAATTGAGATATATCGTCAAAACGTCCTGAAAATAACAAATGGATGGTTTAAACATAAAGACATACATCGGTACACATGGATTAAACATACTTGGAAATTGAGGTCCATTATCGACTATGTTATTGTAAAACAGTGCAATAAAATAAAAGTCAACGATGTACGAGTAAAGAGCGGTCTAAAGTGCTATTCAGACCATTATGCCTTGTTATCTGAGATGTACTTTCCATTAAAACAAACTTGTCGAGAGCCATATAATCAGAATTATGGTGTTTGAAAGGGTAATGCCAGCTACAAGGTATAATCTTCAAAGTCTAGAGGAAGATTCTATAAGGTTTTTATACCAAGTGCGACTGGCTAACAAAATATTATTGGTTCAGAAAGGAACATCAGACGCAATGTCTTTGCATCTTTGTCGTTGTATCTTTGAAATGTTGTATCCATCAATCTGTCTTTGAAACCTTGGGTGAAAAAGAGGATTGACAAAAAATAGAAAAAGTACATTGTGGTGGAACAAAACCACAGAGGCCTTCGTATAAAAGAAAAAAAAAACAAATGTACAGGAAGTGGTTATCAACGAAATCGGATAGAGATAGAATAGAATATCGAATAATCAGGAAAGAGACTCAAAGAGAAATCAGTAAAGCTAAGAATGAATACTGGGAACAGACTTGTGAGGAAGTGGATAGATGTCTAGGGGATACAGTCAAACAGAGCTTGGAGAGTAATAAAAGGATTGAGAATGGAAAACACAGGTTAGGAATAGTTCCAATTAGTATGCGGGAATGGAGTGACCATTTCAGAGATATTTAAACTGAAGGTAGAGCACAGTTTATGCAAGTCTCTCAACAAGAAAACGCAAAGAATAGAAACACCTATAACGCCTACTATCTCAAAAGAAATTAGAGCAGCCTTGGCCCTCATGAAGAATAGAAAGGCCCCGGGGCCAGGAAATATCAGTGTAGAACTTTTAAAATCAGCACCTGATAGTGTGATGAAAATACTGTCAACAATCTGTATTAAGTGTGTACAGTTAAATGACCCACCAAGTGAGTGAAAAAGGCCCTCATTACTCCAATTTATAAGACAGGAAGTAGGCGAGACTGCAACAACTATCGTGGGATAAGCGTAATGTGCACAATGCAAGACTTTATGGGAGGATACTAAAATGGATACAAGTAGAAAGAGGAAGGAATGTCCATCTCATATTTGTTGATCTGCAAAAGGCATACGATACAGTGGCATTAAATACGTTATGGCCAAGCATGAAAGAAAGTGGTATCGAGCCAGTCTATATCAATGCTATCAAAGCATTATATAGTGGTAATAACAGCTCTGTGAAAATAGATAAACACTTTCCCCAGAATTTCAAGTGAACAATGGGCTAAGACAAGGCTGCTCATTAGCCCCTCTTTTATTTAAAATTTATCTTGAAGAAGCACTTAAAAATTGGAAAAGGAGGTGTGGCGGAATGGGATTTCCAATAGAAAATGATGTACTGTACACTCTGCTATACACTCGGCTGTTTGCCGATGATCAAGTGGTCGTAGCTGGAGACGAAGATGAAGCGAGTTATATGTTTAGCAAGTTACAAGAGCAGTATGAAAGATGGGTTCTCAATATAAGCCTTAAAAAACTGAATATATGGTAGCAGGAGGTAAAAAATATGTAGATCTGGACGTCGCTACAGGGAAAATTAAACGAAGTGAAACTAAGTACCTCGGAGTTACCCTCTCCTCGAAGGGAAGAAGCTCTGATGACATTTCCAACAAGATAGCACAGGGAATGAGAGTGATACAACAGTTAAACTCTATTCTCTGGAGAAAAAAATATCACAAAACGGAAGAAGGCTCATATCTTTAAGACCATTGTACAGTGCATAAGTACCTCCGGAGCTGAAACATGGACATTGAACAAAAGGGATAAATGCAGGTTGATGGCCCTTGGAATGGACTATTGGAGAAAGTGCTGCCGGGTGTCCAGATTGGATCATATTAGAAATGATACAATACGAGACATGATGAACGTAGACAGCAGCATCTTGGATTCAATTGGCACAAAACGGCTAAATTAGTAAGGACATCTCCAGCGTATGGGAAGTAATAGGTGGCCTAAGAAGATCTGGGCCAGTGACGTGCGGTGATAATTTTAGTAGGGGAAGCACTTTTGAAGTCCAAGGTATAAACAGTTAAAGATGATATGAATTTTCACAAAATGTGAATATTAACCCAGTCGTCTTGGATACGATCGTAACTGGTCGCCCGGGAGTAAACAGACCCCAAGAAAAATTTCGTTGCCTAAATGCCTTCTAACATAATCCAATATAATTCGGTATTTACGTAACTTACAACTCTCAACCTTATTTATCGAGTTATTTAAAATTATTAACAAATTTATAAAATCCATTAAAGCATTTTAAAGCATATTTTTTCTTTCTAAAAATGAAAAATAAGTGTGTTAACTTTAATACATGGTGACCGCTAATTTGAAAATGTATCTATAGAGTTCAGTAATAAGGTTTTTCACGATCTATACAAACAATGGATGTGATGTCCGTTCTACTGTTTTCTTACATTCCACATTCTCTAGATGCTCTGCGGTTTAAATTCCTCGGACAAATTTCACGTCCTTTTAGTTCTCTTTCTTGCATCTTGTGTTTCTTGTTTTTGCTCTGAATGCAAATATTGTATTATTTTTGGTATCAACTCCCGCGACAATAATGGTAGAATTTATTTCATAATAGACCAAGGGCAAATACGATCCAAACTTTCGTCTGCAATTCTTACGTGTGGTGATTCCTAGAAATATCAGTAATGTTTTATTCTTCTGAAAGTTGATCGTGCCTACTTCGAATGTATCACCGGAAACGGAGATTATTGCAAGGGATCCGTGGGCGTTGCGCTGTGTCGATCGGCTCTGCTTGTCAACGCGGCTTGACCCCACTTTCCTCAGAAGGTCCCATGACTACTGCGCAAAATGAGTTCGCCGATGCATTCCCTTCCGCAAGGAAGAACTGCAGAACGACAGAACTGCAGAACTGCAGAAAGAATTAGGTTGTATAGAATACTTTCTTTAACTTAATATAAACGTTCTAGGTATTATTAGATGTTATATATTTCATTGTATTATAATGTAGTTAGCACATACATAAAATACTCTCAAAAAGCCAAAATAATAAATTATTTCGAACTTGAAATAGCGACCAGTCGATCACAACGGAACGGATTAGAAATGTCATTCCCGCGCCTTCACGGATCAAATCGACTTTTCACGAGGCGTAATGAAACTTTGCTGACGTCACGAGACGAATCTACACACCGCACAGGGTGTAATTTTGGCCAACTAGCTGGAAATATCTAGTTTTATCGAGTTTTGTCAAGATTTGGATCTAGTGGTTGCAAATACATGGTTTAAATTGCCCAAAAGACGTTTATATACTTGGATATCTCCTCAAGACAAGGACACCAATATTGTCCGTAATCAAATAGATTTTATTTTGATCAATAAACGTTTTAGAAATGCTGTGAAGAGTGCCAAAACATATCCGAGCGGAGACATTAACTCGGATCATAATCCTGTTGTGGCGAATATAAGGGTAAGATTACAAAGACGTCCATCACATAATGCAAACAGGAAATTGAAATTAAGATTGTTGAACTCCGATTATGTGGTCCAAGAAACCTCTTGCAAGCTCAATGAAGAAATATGTAAGATACAGGAGACTAGTATAGAGGAAACATGGCTAGGAGTTAAAAAAGTGTTTAATGAAGTTACGGAAAATAACCTGATGCAAGAGCAACAGGAGCGCAAGAATTGGATGACTGATGAAATTGTCAATAATGACTGAGCGTCGCAAGATGAAAAAGTGTAATCTTGAGAAGTACAAGGAATTGCAGAAGACGATAAGATCTAAAATCCGAACTGCGAAAGCAAAGTGGTATGCTTCACAATGTAGGGAGATAGAGATGTTAAATAAGATGCGTGATGACTTTAACATACATAAAAGAATCAAAGAAATTCCTAATACAGAAGAAAGCACTGCCTTAAGATTATGAATATATGATATATGAATTATATTTGATACATACTGCAATTAGGAATGCTGCAATTAGTAAAGAAGACAAATGTGATGTTTGGAAGAGTTACATAGAAAAAATTGTTTGATGATGGTCGAGAATATGAACTGCCTGAGTTAATAGACGGAACTGGACCACATATTCTCAAGGAAAAAGTTCAAAAAGCCATTATTGCTAGTAAAAATGGCAAAGCTGTAGGTTTGGATGTCATCAACGTAGAAATTTTAAAACTTTTGAACGATGCGAGTATTGCTAAAATTACAAATCTTTTTAACAATATATATGACACTGGGTATCTACCCACTGACTGGCTAAAATCTGTATTTGTCACGCTTCCCAAGACAGCAAGGGCAAGAAGTTGTGACGATTATCGGACGATAACTTTGATGAGCCATGTACTCAAGATATTTTTACGCATCATATATTCTCGTATTTGGAGAAAAGTAGGAGTTGAAATAGGAAATACACAATTTGGTTTTAGAAATGCTTTTGGTACACGAGAAAGCCCTGTTTGCTACTTAAGTTTTAGTACAGAAATGTTTGGATCAAGGTCGAGAAGTATTTTTATGTTTAATTGATTTTAAACAGGCGTTTGATAATGTGAAACACAATAGGCTTATGCATATTTTGGAGAGTATTAATTTAGATTTAAAATATATACGTATCATAAAAAACTTATATTGGGGACAAACTGCTCAAGTTACGCTCAAACTGCCCTACGAGTTGATCAGCACCTTACTGCGGAAGAGGATGTGAGAAAAGGAATTAGACAGGGGTGTATTCTGTCTCCATTGCTATTTAATCTGTATTCTCAACATGTTTTTAAAGATGCCTTACAGGATTGTACTCTGGGAGTAAAAGTGAATGGTATTCCTATTTCTAATATACGTTACGCAGATGATACACTAATCTTGGCAGAAACTGCTGCGGATCTGCACGAAATAATGAACAGAATAAATCGAACTTGCAAAGATTATGAATTAGAAATAGATGTACATAAAACAAAGTACATGATAATTAGTAAGAAAGGTGGAAGACCATTTCAACTGTTCATCAACGATCGACCGATTGAGCAGGTTTCTCAGTATAAATATTTGGGACAAATTTTAAATGAATCGTGGACATTAGATTTGGAAATAAAGACAAGGATTGAAATAGCAAGATTCACATTCAACAAAATGAGAAATTGTCTATGTAGCAGAGACTTGAGTTTTATCCTCAGATGGAGAGTGACAAAATGTTACTTGGCAACAGTTCTATTATATGATGCTGAAAGATGGACTCTGAAAATAGCATCAATTCATAGACTGGAGGCATTCGAGATATGGATGATCAGGAGGATGTTGAGAATCCCCTGGACTGACAAAGTTCGTAATGACTACATACTAGAGAGAAATGGTATATGCAGAGAGATATTAAAAATGATTAAAATTAGAAAAGCACTATATCTTAGTCATTTACTTAGAAACCCCAAATA
This sequence comes from Acheta domesticus, assembly GCA_031308135.1. NCBI lineage: Eukaryota > Metazoa > Arthropoda > Insecta > Orthoptera > Gryllidae > Acheta > Acheta domesticus. Next base: position 111,896,388 of record JAHLJT010000631.1, on the reverse strand, counting down.
TGAACTATTACAACTAATAATGATGGGGAAAGTTCAGGGTAGACGGGGAGTCGGCAGGAAGATGATGTCCTGGTTGGCAAACATCCGAAGATGGACAGGTATCTCGAGTGCTTCTGAGTTGTTCTTTGTGGCACAAGGCAGAGAAAAGTTCGGGGAAGTGGTCGCCAACCTCCAGTAATGGAGACGGTACTTCAAGAAGAAGAAGCTAGAAAAAAATTAATTTTCGACTGAAATGAAATTGTAAAATTGTTATATTTTTGTGTAGTAGTATGTCTGAACTATGTGGGAACGTCGTTAGTTTTCTCTTGAAGGTCACATGGACCCCATGGTGTATGTTCAAACACGTCCATCGCCGCTCCGCCAGCGCTCAGCTCTGAATGGCCCTTTTCAATCCGTGAAGTTCTCTTGGTAGGGATACACTACTTGTCTCATTCTGTGATTTGTGGGTTTACTATTAGTAATGTACATGCTTTTAAGATTAATTTTATGTGGATAAAATTTATTTTTGTTGTGCCTAAAAACGTTAAAGGAAAAGGTGAGCGATTTATGTTGAATGTATTACACGTTCTCTAAATTCAATTAGTTTTAATTTGTTATACATCATTATACACATTTCGGGCCATATACATTTTAAAACTAGTACTTTTGGGTTCTTAATCGTAAAAAGACTAGCTGCTTATACCAGCTTATCTAAATTATATATACATTTTTACAGAAAGCCTCTTCAAGTTACCCACAGGTTGTTATTTGATACATGAATAAAAAATTCACTTGAGAGATCTAAAGCTGTATTAAATGTTTTCTTTCGTAAATTAGGAATTGTAGAACCTCATAAAGCATTGTTCGATAAAATTAAGACTTACGTTAGATGTATTTGTCAAAAAATTGAAACCGGATTGCAAAACTCTGCAAGAAGTAAAGAGTCGTTCTTGAAATATAATTTGCCCTTGCTGCAAGAAACTCTTACCCTTCCTGATTAAATGTTAGAGGCAGTCCCAGGTCCATCACAAGTAAACGTAAAAATTAATAGAGCTAGAAGCTCTAATGAGTCCTTCAGAAACTGTGGGATTAAAGCTAAAACCATAAAATTGAAACCTTTTGTAGACACTACTAGTTCAAAAAATGACCCATACCTATTGAAATCAAACTAAAGAAGTATGACAAAAGATATGTGGCAGCTATAGATAAGGAGCTCTGTGAAGCCTCTTCCAACAGGAGAACTTCAATTAAGAAAGCTCGAAGATCCATTCTTGAAAAGCCTGCATCATTGTCAGTTGATCAGGCACTTGTCTTGATGGTGGATATCAATATTTCAACCCGCCAGTATGTTCACATACGCAAACAAAAATTTGATTTGCGCGCCAAGAAATAAAAACCCAAGTATAATATTTTTTTCCGTAAGCATCCAGAATTTAAAGCAATGTTTTAACATTTTTAACTTGAATGGAGAAGTAATCTTCGAAAAATCGAAATGGAGAAATAATCTTTCCTGGCATCGATTATCTTTAACACGTTTTTACCAATTATAGACTTTTGTTTGTGAATTCAAGAAAAGAAAAATAGCCTTTGACGAGTTTCAAGACCGATTCGACCTACTCCTTAACTCAGTTGTGTGATTAGACAGATGTGAAAGAGAAATTGAGGAAAAATGACACCACGTTAACCCAAATGATTTGCATTAGAATTTCACTAAAGAATGCACCTACTTTCAAAAGCCCTGTGCTATAGGGATTGATCACCAATCTCAGGGCTTTCCAAATGGCGGGCCCCGGGCCACATGGCGCCCTCCGGATCTTTTTGTGCGGCTCGCGACTGCTCTGAAAAATTTTATTATACCAACCAAATACAACGTTTGTTTTAGTTATTCTGTTATGCATTGTGAAATAACCTTCAACATTAGTGGTCTACTGAAGGCCTTATATTGTAGAGATGGCTGATAGACTGTAGATGTCTTATAATTCTTTGTATTGTTCGTCAGATCGGTGCGCTTGCACTGTGAATTCCGAAAGGTGTCCACCCCCTACCATCACAACATTAACTCGTCCAACGCTGCCTGATTCTTCTCTTTTCAACTGTGAATTTTATTAAAAATAAAATTGAAATAGCCTCACTGATTCTTTCACTTAGTCACAATGAGATTCGCTAAAACGAAGCTGAAAGTGGACATAAATGTTTTTGTGAATGAAGCTGAACGTCCTCAATATTTTCATTGAACAATTGCACAATTCATCTTATTTTTATTTAATGATAATTTAGTTTTCTCGTATGTACATTAATCGTTAAATATGTTGAATATGTTGATCTAAAATACATTTGTGTAGTTAGGGTAAATATCTTAAATTACGGTGCGGCCCGCGGCTTAACTAGAATTTGATGTGTGTTCCATAAGCCCTTCTAAGTTGGACAGCCCTGACCTATCTGATAAATCGTTGGAAGGAATTTCGAAATTTCTGAGGTATAATTCCTTACAAGATGTTTACCTCAAATTGGACATTGCTTTAAGGATAAGTTTGTACATACCTGCTATAAATTGCGCTGGAGAACGTAGTTTTTTCCTGCCTTAGAAGAAATAAGAACTATCTACGAACTAGTATTTCTGAATTAGCAGCAAGCAAGCAGTGAGCAAATTAGTACTTCGTAGGGCCGCTGAGAGATTGAGGCCGGTAGCTGAGCGAGGAACCTACCAGTGGATATAATATACACCGGCTGTCTCTGCCGCGAATGCTCACAAGAGAGCACGCGCTATCTCCCTTTCACTTGCATTCACTGGGCAAACATCCCAGCTGCAGCCTAGGCTCTCGGCAGGTACGGATTTGTACAGAGATGCACGCCCACGTCTCGACCAGGCAAATTCACCTCATCACCTGCCGTGAAAGTAGTTGTTTGTGTGGTTTTTGTTGGTTTTTTCTTCATGAAACAAGTAATGAAGCTAAATATGTAGTGTTGCAGATAATGTCCCACTATGCGCCAGTCTCATAACTTCTAAACGGTTTACGATATCGAAATGCACTTTTCGTTCAACAATGCGGAATCATGAGTCAAGTAATACGCCATAGGGATAGATAGGGATAGAATAGTAACGATACATAGTAATATACCGTGTTATAGTATATGAAGAAACTATTGAAATCTGCACCAAAGCAGATATGACTATGAATGAACTTTCAGCGTAACAATTATTTGAAAGATACAAAAGTGTGTCTTTTAAAATTATTGATACAGTAGTGACTCAGATGGACTAGATGTTTCAAGATTTTGAAAACTCATTTTCTTAAATTTCTTGACGAAAAGCAGTTTTTCACCTACAAAGCATCCTTTCATTCAGAAAAGTTTTCTTTCCTAATAAAAAAAATCATTCATTCCTTGACAGTGAGCAGCCTCGAAATGAACTGACAAATGTATACATTGATCATGCAAAATACATGCCTGAAGTTTTTTTCTGAAGTACATGTTAGGCAAATTGTCCTAGGAAAAAATATCAAGAGACGGTTTGGTTGGTACAACTCAAGTCTAGCTTTCCCTTTATCTACTGCATTATGTGAAAGGAATATGATTACATTAATGAGTTAAGACATTCCTGAAAAATTCCATGGAATTGTAGTTCCAAGTAATTGATGTTCCAAGTAATTGTGCAAAAGCGACAGCTTTAAAGAACAAATTATTGACGTTTTCTTGAATAAAAACGATGAATTGAGCTAATTTACAAAAATATGGAAGCGATTTTCAGAATACCCAACTGCATGAGTCTAGCTTCGCCACCGTATTTTAGATGACAGACTCGCTCATCAGCCAAACAAAAATTCTCTAAGCACTTTTAGACAAGTCTTAATCGCATCGCCACTGTTGATGGACTTGTGCTGAAAGCGGCTTCTTTCGTTCTTACAGAACTAGAACCGGCATCAGAATTCAATGATCAAATTAGGTCCGCCGTTACTGATTGCATTAAGCATTTTTGGTTAAATAAACATTGAGTTCGATAGGAGTTCCGATACTCAATTGGATTGTATCATCGAAACTAAATTCTAAAAAATATCTGAAAGCAAGATTGTTTCCAATTTTATGTAAAACCATTATTATTACTAAGTTTAGCTAGTTCTATTCCCTTTGAACAACAGTTGTGACTTTTAAGCTGAGTCCATGTGTTGACGTCAATTTTTCCCACAATTCTCTTGTTCAATTACTAACATTCACATTATTATTGTAAGAAATGTGTACCATCTGTGGTCGCTAATGACCTTGTTGTTTTAAAGCGACCTAAAATAAATAAATTAAAATTTTTAAAAAATATTCACATTAAGTTGGCAACACTAGTAACGCGCAGTGTATTTGATTCCGACTTTTGATATGTTACTCATGGTGTAAGAATAAAGGTGAGACGGATCCCGAACGAAATTTCGTTCTCTTCTGCGCATGACGTCACGATGGATGCTCGCCTGCTTGGCGCCTAGTGAGATTGTATGGCTCGTTGCGTACACGCCGAATTTTTGTAATCGCGATTTGCTTTGTATTAGTAGTTTTCTAGTAGTTTTTTTAGTGGCAGAAAGGTGAACATATCGTGAATTGATATTGAAATAAAATAAACAATGTCGTCGTGCGCTATTTTTGGTTGCACAAACTGGAACAAGAAAACGAAGGGAACAGACATTAAGTATTTTTCTTTCCCGAAAGATGCCAATTTATGTGAAGCGTGGATACATTTTTGTAGAAGAAAGGATAAGATCAATGTAAAGAACGGTGTTAACTAGTTAAGGTGTCTTTTGTTTCCGTAAATTATTTTATTGTAGTGACGTTAATTGTAATTATTTTCAGCGCGCATTTGTTCTATCCCCTTTGCTTAGGATAGCTTTGCAATACCATTGCGGTCAGGTATTGTTAAATTATACACCACAGAAAAGCCGAAACTTAAAACCTGACGCAGTGCCTACCGAGAAGTTGCCTATTGGTTTCGAAAAAATAAATCCTAGTCGAACCATTTGACTAGTTTGAAGGAATATGCACAAATTAGTGGATGTACTGTTATCACAAGCAATAATGGATGTGACGGGTAGTGTTCCAGAGTCAATTAATGAAAACGCAGTTTGTGGAGATAGTCTTCAAATTGATTTAACACAAACAATAAATAAGTTACGTGATGAAATTAGAATATGGAAAAGAAAATATTCTGAACTGTTTAGAGAAAGTGCAATTAGAAGAACAACTGAAGAAATTAATGACAATGATAAGAATGCAAAATAATAGTAGTATTTATTGAGAAATTATTTAACAATATTAACAATCCCTAATGCATCTAACAAATTCAGGGTGAAGGAACTAGATTTCTGGTCAGACATTACCTTACATCAGTCCAACTGCAATTAAACACATGTAGGACGAGATATGTCAGTTCTTTTTTCTTTGCTTCAGCTCGAAACATAAATAAGACAATAAAATAGAATAAAACAGCAATAAAATGGGTAATTCCTACTTCAACTACTTTAATGAAAAATAACTTTGTCTGCGGTCCCTTTCGTTCCTAAAATAGGTGGCCCATTTATTTCGTAAAAATAGAAATACCTGCTACATTTAGAGTTGTAAAGACGAATTAAACATTGAAGCACGAACTGATAAAGATACGGATGCCTCAAGTTTTAGCAGAACCCCCCTAACGTAACTCAGGCGGGCGAAGACATACGCCTGCCCTGCGCTCGCTGAGCGCGAATCTCCAAGATGACGTCACGCGTAGAGGAGGCGTGGCGAGCGCCTGCGCACCGCTTCACCATTATATTTACGCCATGATGTTACTTATTTATAAATGTTTCTTTATACTAAAAATATATTTAAAGCAATCTTGAATACATGTATGTTTTTATACAAAATAAATTCCAATTTTTGTAAAAAAAATCATTAGTTTCATCACTACTACATTTTTAGAAATTTCTACAATTCTCTGAAAATGTCTCAAAAATGTCTTGGTCAGTCCCAAGTATAAAGGGGCACTGGAAAGGTTATCAGTTTCTCAGAGTTTTTTTTAGATAAGTTAGAGTTTCAACAAAATTTTCACACACAAAATTGTGATAGTTCATCCTTCGGAGGGGGGGGGTCATGATCCCCGTGACCCCCTTTGGATCCGTGCCTGGTGTAAACCATTAAAATCGTAATTTTATCTAAACTAAATGAAAGCTATTGTGCTTTAATGTTTAAAAAAGATGAAAACAAGAATGAAATCTACCGTTTGCCGTATAAAATGCATAATGCAACTATGAACAATAAAGAGGGCGGCAAATGTACGAGTACTGCAGCCTACAGGCGGCATTACCTTAAATCCGGCCCTGGAAGGACGCACAAAACGGATTCTGGCTACACCACGTGTTAAGAAGATTTTTTCTCTATATTTAGCAATTGACACTTTTTCGTTACCACAACCCAGAAATAAGATTTTTTGTGTCGAAAATTCTACGTTTTCCGGCGCACGATAACAACTCTCTTCTTACGTAAGTGCGAGCAAGTATAAAGAAATCAACTAATCGTCTATATAAGTCTTTGTTCCCTTCCCTCAAAAATGGAATCATCTTCTCGAGATCATCTTTCTTCTTTTGTTTCATACTGTTGTGAATGTACAGTGGCTGAAAACTGATTTAAATGTCCTAATTTTACTTCTTTTTTCTGCGCATTTGTAGTGGTTTACGGTTCCATATCATTGAAATTGGTTTTAATGCTGATTAAGGTTTATTTCACGTAAGATAAGGTTTATAAGTTTTTATACATCCGGATTGTTCTTCTTCATTTTAATCCACTGAGCGTTTGAAATTCCAAGCATTTTGGTGTTTAAGCATAATGTAGTTTCTTTTTTTAAATCAAAAGTCATCTTCTCGGTCAGAAGATAGAAATGGGAGAAACATTTTTAACATTTCTTCTCTTGATACTACAGAGACCCCCAAGACCCACTTTTAGACCCATAAAATATGAATATTACTGAATGTGGTCACCTGTATCATAATATTCTATTAACAATTTCAGTTTTTGCTCACACCTTATATTCTTGTTGGAGGGTACTTCCCCAATACTTTGAGTTTATTCTTATCAACATACGGTTTTCCTTTACAATGCAATGTCTTCTGCAAATTCTTCTCCCACCTTTCACCCTTTCTACGCTTTTTTTCCTCATTTCACTATATCACACATTTCGAATAATCAGTTTTTCTCAATATCACACATTTCTCAATATCGCAGTAACCATTACCTCTCTCTAAACACGCGGTGAACACGTTGGCCGTGCAGGGCACGTAACTCGTTTTTAATTACAGAGCGCAAGCGCAATGTTCCAAAATGCTATACATACGTATACGGAACTTTTTCTCTTTGACGCATATACTACAGTGTAATTTTTATAACTTTGCCCATCAAGGCCCGTCGTTACGACGGAATATGTCAGGGTATTTTGCGTCTTTCTCAGCCGTGCCGCTAGATATCGCATGATTGCGATCGCATCAAGCAGCGTTTAGAATCCCTGGTTATAGATCTATATCCAGGGACTCTAGCAGCGTTTGCGATAATGCGACATCTAGCGGCACGAGTGAGAAAGGCGCGAAATGCCCTGTGATATTCCATCGTGGCCATACGGGCTTGAGGGGTACAATTTTATAAAAATCGCACTGTTCTTGTATGCCAATGTACTTTGCGACAAAACATCTATATGCCTTCGTTTCCCTTGGGTTCCTGACTTTCGTTCTCGGAACTCTTGGCTTCTGAAGTCGATTCGTGAACGAGGGCAGGGGCAGATTATGGGTTAAGATCCGAAAGTAATTTCAATGTCGTTTTTGATATTACAGAATGACTGCTGAATTAACTTCACAATCCTGAATATTAACGGTATCTGTTTTCTACTTTTTAAGGCGCTACCAGCAAAGAGCCTCTGAGTGTGATTTCGATAGTGTGAACACGACTTAATTCGACTTCGATGGTTCGAGATTGCTCGGCGGTGCTCGGTGCTCGTGGAGTTGGATGGTTGTCGTGTGTGACATGGCTGCTATAAAATTAGAAGTGGAGGTAAATGCCTTGATGTTGCCATCATTTTATTAAATAATTCGTTCCACTAACGTAGTAACTTTTCATTCAAGTGTTTTCCTTAATAGTTGTAGATGAAGATTCTTACCTCTGCAATATGTGATTATGCGGTCAATGAGGAGGAACGTGGTCTACCTTCGTTAAGTCTGGTTCCAGCAGCAGATTGTGTGAAGTTGTGATTTTTTTTTTCAGCAGGAGGTGGATAAAAAGGATGAAAATCTTAATGATGATTTGACGATGGGTTTGAGTGTAAAGCATCCCTTACAGAATACTTGGACATTGTGGTATTTTGAAAATGATAGAAACAAGAGTTGGGAAGAAAATCAGAGGAAAATTACAAGCTTCAGATATGCCGAAGATTTCTGGAGGTACTGTACAATTCAAATTTAAAATGAAATTTGATGATCAATTTTGCTCCCAAAATAAAATTTTCTTTAATAATTTTGCAGTTTGTATAATCACATAAAACCAGCAAGTGACTTGAGGCAAGGTAGTGATTACTCACTTTTCAAAAATGATATTTGTCCAATGTGGGAAGATGTTGCAAACAAGAATGGAGGTCGTTGGTTAATCAATTTAGAAAAGAAGCAAAGAGGAAATGAACTGGATAAATATTGGCTTGAAATAGTACGTTAATATATGTTTGTATTTTTATACAGGTTATCATACCTAAATAGATGTTTCTGTTCTCATGTATTGTGAATTGCTTGTATACAGCTCCTATGCCTAATTGGAGAGGCTTTTGATGAGCATAGTGAAGAGGTTTGTGGTGCAGTCGTTAATATCCGGGCAAAAGGTGACAAACTGGCTCTGTGGACTGGAAATGCGCAAAATAGCCAAAGTGTCATAGAAATAGGGTAAGTGATAGAAAGTTTTTGAATTATGGAATGCAAATACCAATTCTCACTGATATGTTCCTTTCCAGCCGGAAACTTAAAGAGAGATTAAAGATAGGAAGGAATGTGACCATTGGTTACCAGATCCATAAAGATACAATGGTGAAATCAGGTTCTGTTACGAAGAATACATACACAGTATAACAGCCTTTTCGATATAGATTTGTGAAATACTTCTGTTGTAAGACTGTGAGTGGTGTAAAGGCATAACATGTGCAAATATTTTTTCGGAACCTTTTGTATTTGTTTATTGTTCACAAGCTCAAAATGTCCTTATCTTACAGTGAGACAGGAGTGAGTTGATATTTGTTATGAGGTGTTCTGCATGGGTCAAAATTGTGGTGGGTTTGTAAAAGGGGGCCCTGCTTATTGGAGTTGTAGGATCAATGCAAAAATCTGCAGTTTATTTGTATGTACTAATGGTTAGAGAAATACATTTTGTTAAGTATAATATAATGTACTAATTATTCCTCTATAAATAACTTAATAACTAAGTCTTCAAAGAATTGGAATCTTTTTGTTTCCCGAGTACAAATCCACTACATAGGTGATAAGCTAGTAAGGTGTATTGCGGGTTTTGTACTACAATATTTTCATTCTTTTTTCTTGCAGTCTGCCCAATATTTAATTTTTATATATTTAATTTTGTTAAGTATCATAGTGGGCATGTATTGTGACTGAATGGCCTGTAGGCTGAACATTGCTAGTAAAGATTTTCACGCTTGTCCCTGAAATTTATTGTTGTGTTAATCAGAGGTTACTTTGTTCTGTATTTCTATTTATTCTGATATACCTACAGTTGTGTATTGTGTACAGTGTGTGAATTGAAAGAAATAAAATATGCTGTAATGTACTCACTGACTGTCTTGTCTTATTTCTGAAGTAGAAAAGAAGTCAATATTATTTCTTGCAGCATTATATTAAATGTATTTACAATAATAATATGAAAATTAATGGTTTTACTGAAGTATAAATAATATAAAAACCATTTTAAAATGACACAACTGTGAGATTGTACTATATCAGGAAGGAATGAAGGTAAACATTAGTAAGACAAAACTAGGATGAAATAATAAAGTAGATGAAAATGGGCAATTGGCACTTCTAGGAGCTTATGACTTGTAAAAGTTAATAGTAAAACTAAGTGTTATATCAATGGTGTGCTCGGGGAGGTGCAAATTTTAATTGCTGTCACAATCTAGTTTCAGGAGCTCATGTATTAATGCATCCCTTCCATCATATTCATGACTCACTCCTGTGCAACCAAAAGTGGTACTGCCATCACTCTTTACAGTTTCAATTACATGCCCCTCTTGTCTTTGTTGAGAGCTTCCGTCTTACTGAACCACCATACATTTGCCGCTACCACATTTGTTGCTATATAGAGAATGGAATTTATTGTAAGTAAAAAATCAAAATATTATGTTTCCCGTGTCTTTGTAGAGAGCTTTCACCTTTATTGAACATATTTGCATTTGTTGATATCTAGAGAATGGGGACTGGAATTTATTGTAATTAAATTAATGTGTTTCAAAAAATGTAATAAAAAATTCATTATTGTCTTTAAAATTGCTGTACACAGCATTTTCTGAGCACCAAATTTTGTTGATCAGTTCTTCATGCAGATTCAAGAGTGGCTGAATACCTCTCTGAATCCTCTACAGAAGTGATTGTACACTAGTTTTCACATGTAAGAGTTTTATTCAAAATATAAAGTACATTTGTTGTATATACAATGTTCTTTAGGAGGAGTTGGCGCTCAAGAGAATAGTAGATCTGTGAAGCCAGTGATGGATCCTGGAGGTGTGGCGGAGGAAACATACCCTTTATCCCCTCTCAATCCAACAACGCAATAAGACTAACAAGTAAAAAATATTTGTTTTCTATTGAGTTCCTTTTGGGATCTACAAAACATGAGCAAGCACCTGCATGGTTGAGATTACTTCTGCTTCTCAAACATCTGCTCTTCCTTAATTTCAAGAAAGCTAGAAGAGGGAGGAGGGAGAGTTTGACAATTCATGGTGCATGGTGGAAGGTCCAATGGTCATAGAGGCCTGGTAGGATATATACAGAGTGGCCCATTTAACTTGACAAATCAAAATAACTTGAAAAATATGCAACATACAAAAAAAATGTCAAAGGCAAGAAATTAATATCTCCAAGGGGGACATGTGTCACACCTAAAATCAAACTTCCCCTCTCATCCCTTGAGAATGAGGCGGGAGCCAACTTTGAAATCTTAAACATTTTTAATGAAGAGAGAACAATCCAGTCATGTTCCAGACAAAAAATAAGTACCTCCACTGGGAAAATCTACCTGACCTAAAATCAAATCTCCCTCCCCTGTCTCCGTTCATTGCTGATTCGGATTGTACACTAAAACATAACACATAAACATAAGTTAGGTCTAAAACATTTTTTCATCGAAAGAGAGAATTCGATTATTTGTATTCATGTGCGTCCAGTGTCTTCAAATTGCCCACGCTGATTTAACATTAAATCCAATTCTTTAATGAAAAAGTGGGGGTTTCAATTTAAGATATCAAAGTTCTCTCCCCCACCCCTAGGGGATGAGGGAGGGAGATTTGATTTTAGGTCAGGTAGATTTTCCTATCGGAGATATTAATTTTTTGTTCTCTTTCCATCAAAAGAATGTTTAAGATTTCAAATTTGGCTCCTGCCTCACCCTCAAGGGGGGAAGTTTGATTTTTAGGTGTGACAGCTGTACCCCTTGGAGATATTTTTTGCCTTTGACATTTTTTGTACATTGCATATTTTTTGTATAATATATTTTGCAATATATTTGTACAATGCATATATTTTGTATAATAGTTTCCCATTAACTTGACAAATTAAAATAACTAATAAAAATCATTGAGCATCAAACATAAAAACCATTGTGCATCAACTGCAAAGTAGTGGAGCTTCATCACATACCTTCTCGCATTATATCTAAATTTGCCATTTTCGAAAATTAAGTTTTCAACGCAAATGAAACCCGCACAATTATCTTTAGCATCCTTTCTTCTATTCACGGAAAACATTTTCAGCGCCATCAAAAAAATGTTAATTAAAAATAATTGCCAATTCTTATACAACGATTTCTCTAACTTTGCCCCTCAAGGCCCATCATCGCGATGATATATCACATGGCATTTCGCGTCTTTCTTAGTCTTGCCGGTAGAAGTCACATGATACTTGATAATGGCACTGCTTGATAATGGTACGGCCGCGATCATGCGAAATCTACTGGAAAGACTGAGAAAGATGCGAAATACCGTGACATATTCTATCGCGAAGATGGGATTTGCGTGGCCTTGAGGGGCAAAGTTAGAAAAATCGCAGTGTAGTGCCAAATTATACGAAAACTACTCATATTTTCGAGTAATTGAAAATAAACTTACTTAAAGATCCGTCATAAAGGAAAGATCTCTAACTTCAATATATTTGTAGGAAGATCCCCCCCCCCTAAAAAATACTTTTGCTATTTTCAAAAAATCTGGGATTTCAATGAAGCATCCTTTCCGCTATCCGAGTACAAAGTTGAATTAAAAAAAATGTGCAAAATTCGAAAAATGTTCTTGAGGCTTCATGTAAAGTAACCCCAAAATCAAAATGTTTGAAACTCCTAAAGCGTCGAGTTCATTCAGATTGATCGGGGAATATCAATTGTGAAAGATTGAGACGGTTTAGGCCACAGTGTGGTTTAGGCGCTGGTGATGGCCACAGACGGACAGACTTCTTCCCTTCAGTAGATTTTTCAGTATCAATGACTTACAAAATATTCTGGCTACATCACGTGTTCGAGGATTTCTTTCTACATTTAGCTATTGGATTTATCCACATTTTCGTTATTACGGCCCGCCAGTAAGGGTTTTTCTACCGCACTCTTATTACTAGAGACCGGATTTTTATGTAATTACATTTTTTTTGTCTTTCTGCTTACCGTTCTCAAAATTGTAATCTTGACGAATCATAGCCTTCCTAACAAAATATCGAATTTTTTCGTTACATATTTTTACATATTAAGTGCTATAATACATATTTTGCTGTTTTCACAATATATTTTCTTATTTTATCAATTTTCTTCAATTTAATTCCATTTTTTATGAAAATATGTTTTTTTAATCAACATTGTTCCTACATTATTGGGGAAATCTAGGTGTCTAAAATATCACTGACACCGCGTTTTGTGATGTGTAACTTTAATTTACGAGAAAAATTTGCGATCGCCAACGTGTAACACTTCGATGAAGATGCTAAGGTGTATGTTTGCTGGTCGTATACATCGCCAGTTTGTGCGATGGCTTCCATTGTGATTAGTCTGGCTGCTAAACTACGGTCCTGGATTACAATAGATTAGGCTTTTACTACGGAAGAGAAAATTGTGTGATGTAAAGTGAGCAGTTTTTCTAAATGTAATTTCTTGCTATGTAAATGGTTTTTAATTAGAAAATTTTAATGTTTCATATTATATATTACATCCTATTTTGCATATTTTTTTACATATTCTTACTGTTTTCATTACATATTTATGTACATCTTTTGACGTTTACTACTACATATTTTTCCGGTCTCTACTTATTACAGGGTCCTGGCAACGAAAAAGTAAAGTGGATCAATGCAGATGCTACAGAATATAGCCGAATAAGGGAGTGAAAAGTGCCCCCAAACCAAATCGATAAATGCGAAACACTCAAATGAAAGAGAATACAAATTGTCGTATACACACAAAAAAATCAGCCTCCTAGCGCAGTCTATTGCAGAGATACAATGAGAAATGTATTTTTCATGTTTTATTTTTACTTCCCGGATACGTACTACGTTTATACGTAAAATACGAAGTACAGGGAAAATTATGTAAAGCTGCGGAAAATCGATATTTCAACGAAAATACACGTTTTGGGCTCCCCTGATACCGAAAAAGTGTTTTTTTCAAAACGTCCGTGTGTCCGGTACAAGGTGGAAGTAACACCATGGTCCGGTGTATGTGAACAACCCTAGCGCCCTCGAACTTGCGAAGCGGTGCGAAAAGTTCAGTGAAATATAGTATGACGGCGTAATCGACCAACTGTTAAATCAACTGTTGTCTTTGCGAAGCTGACTGAAAGACCAATTGTCGAAAATCCGTTGTATCAGGGGGTTGGCAAACTTGGTTCTGATCGAGTATTTCAGGCTCTCGATTAGTTTCCCGGATGTGTGTTCCGTACTTTTACTTTTCTTGAAAATTCGCAAGTTCTTCTTCAGAAAACTCCTATAAATTTTGTGGCTGAATTATGGCGAACGAATCGACAATTTGGCTCAAGCCAACAAATCGGTGTCTCAATTGAGTGACTACAATATCCAAAGACGCATAGTAAACATTTACCTGGAACCGTTTTTCGCCGTCAGACAGACGTTGGGCAAAGTTCGTCAAAATAGCGCTTCGTCTTTTTAACCCATTTCGCACAAAATTCCGGTTTTACACCCCATGCGGCTGCCGGCTTCACTGCATCGGATTTCGCTCTGTCGAAATCACCTCTAAATTCCATTAAATCTTTCCGGGCTGCTTCAATCAGATCTCGGGCTTGCCAGAGATCAAAATCAGACTTATGGAGATTTTGTGAATCGGCATTGGTCGCGTTCAATAATTACTTTTTGTTCTCAACTTTAATGAACAAGCAAAAAAAAAAACAACCTCAAGGGAGCCCTTGTGGTCGGGGGCCCCACCGGCAACGGAAGAGCGATCATTCTTGAAACAGAAGATGATCAAAAATTACCTTCGAAACTCGATGGGACAGGAGAGGTTTACGGACTTGAGTATTTTGTTCATAGAGAACAAGGTAACCAACGCCTTGAAAGCGAATCTGGACGAAATTATCGATGCGTTCGTTAAAACGAAAGTCCGGAGGGTTAGATTCTAAGTATGGTATTCTTAAACTGTAAATAGATAGTCCTTAAACTGGAATTGAAAAACCTTCGAAATAAGCAGATGAAAACAGTGTCTAAGAGTGTTTTTTTTTGCTTGTAAGCTGGGGCCCCCGACCGACCATGCATCTCGGCCCCGGGAGGGATTGTTACGCCACTGCTTACATAAGCAGAAATTAATATATTCTACGTGTCGCCAGATGACATGAAAAGTTACAAGAATAATACAAGGTATTTCTGAAAAGTAAATTCTTGTTCATAAATTCATAGTCAAAGAAATTTTACACTGAAAGGTGTGCGCATATCCAAAGCATTTTGAAATTGAGCTACAGGCAAGTGACTTGAAATAATAATAATAATAATAATAATAATAATAATAATAATATACCACTCCACCCACCTAGGAAGTACACGACCTTGGAGATGGTGGTGGAGCTTGAGTATCCCCATGAGCCTGAGAGCTATGTCAGTGGTAGCCTAGCTACTGGTAGGGTCTCCCTTGCTTAATAGGTTGAAGGTGAGGGGTCCGACGAAGAAGTACTCCATTTTGAGGAGAGTGGGAAGTAAGTGGAGAGAGAAGGGTCATGAACCTTGGGTCTTCCCGTTATCGGCCCATGGAGGGTACAGGAGAGAAACTGGGTTGGCACACCAGGCCACTGATTAGAGTGAAGGCCCGAACCTTGCATTAGCCAGCGAAGGAGGCTGCCTTCAGCAGTCAGTGAAAATCCCGTAGGGTTTAGTAATGCCGACTGGCGATCGGAGGGACCCCTTGCTGGGCCCTGCGGGGGGATGCCCCGAGGCCACTATGGGTCGCAGTAACGGATCGCAGGAAACAACACAAATGTTAAGTGTGATCTGCGAACACGAACTTGCTACCTGCGAATCTTCACTTGAAACCAATGAGCAAAATAAATAGAACAAGCAATGTAATGAACCTTAACGTGCCTTGTTCTACCAATGTCCCATACCTGCTCAGGAACAGAGCTAATGTCACCTTGTCGACATCTGGCCATCCCACGTATGTTAGTCCCAGGGACCCAGAGCCGGCAGTAGCTCGAAGCCATCGTCAGAGATGGACCGGAGGTGATGTGGTGCTTTTACTATGCAAAAGCGAAAAATGGGGGCTCAGAAATAGAAGTTTTTAAGATACGGAGAGAGCGGAACCCAGATATGAGACCTACCCTAGACTCAAAGAAGCTTCCCAGTTAACGACGATACATACTCAGCAGTGGAAAATTCACAGCAGAACAACTTGCAGACATCCAGAGAAACGCAGAGTATGTTCATCAATCAAACCATCCACATGACGAACATTTAGAACCATATATACTGCGATTTTTGTAGGAAGAGCTCTCAAGATAACTCAAATCCCATCTTCGCGATGGAATATGTCACGGCATTTCGCGTCTTTTCTCGGTCTTGCCGGTAGAAGTCGCAAGATCGCAAGCACTGCTTCATAGGGTCGCGATCGTGCGAAATCTAGCGGAACGATTGTGAATGATACGAAATGCCGTGACATATTCCATCGCGAAGATGGGATTTGAGTTATCTTGAGAGCTCTTCCTACAAAAATCGCAGTATAATATCCCTGAAAACGATGATCCACTTCAAGGTTCATCTCTTCCGAATGAAACATCCGTCAGTGGTGAAAATTCATCTGGCTATGAGTCACACGATAAGGACATGATGCGGGACCTCCTCCGACGCGAGATAGAACGAGTTCGTCTACTTCCATTCGAATCTCGTGCACCGTTGAGGAGAATTTACGAAAATGCTAAAGCTAAGAGAGTGATAGAAACAGCGAATTCTGTCTTAAATGAGGTTGTACAGACATCAAGTAGAGATCTAGATATTACTGAAGTCAATCACATCGTGTATGCAACTGGATATCTAGTATCTCAGATAATTTTGGGACCAGCTAAGAACACCGATGGCCGACAACCAGACAGAGTAAAAAGCTCCGTACCTCCGTGGATGAAAAGAATTATGAAACGGATAGCCCACACACGGCGTCACTCCTAGCCGAGGCTTCTTCTAAGTCAAACCACATGTATAAAGTTCAACAAAAATACTCCATGTTGAACAAAAATACCTAATTGACAATGACACAACAAGGCTAATGGTAGCTGAAAAGCTAAAAGAAAAAAATCCAAGCATGGGCTCAACGAATAAGACGGTACAAACGTAGAATCGATTTCCGTGTACAGAACCGGTTGTTTGAAACAGACGCGAAGAGATTCTATCGCAGTCTGACTCAAAAACCGAATGGCAATGCTGCCCCTCCTTCAAAAGATGACGTCGAAACATTTTGAGCAGGAATCTGGGAGGAAACCAGATCCTACAACTAAGACGCATCGTGGCTCCAATCTGAAGTTGATGCTGCCAATGGACTCGTGGAAACAGTGGAACATGTTCAAGGATTCTCGAAAGAGGACCTATGCCAAACAATTAAGAATATGGGAAACTGGAAATCCCCTGGGGTTGATAAGATCCAGATTTATTGGATTAAGAAATTAACAGCAATTAATTCTCATCTTGCAAAGTCTGTTCATAAAATTTTAGAAAACCCTAACGAACTCCCCGAATGGCTCACTCGAGGCATTACGTATTTGCTACCCAAAGGAGGAGACAGCTCTTTGGCGAAGAACTACAGGCAGAGAGGCTATAACTGCAGCCATTGCTGACAAAATGTATAGGCACCTAGAGAAGAACCATCTGTTGCCAGTTGAACAGAAATGATGTCGTAAAGGTTCCTATGGCTGTAAGGAAATCTTGCTTCTGAATAAAATAATTTTGAATGATGTAAAGAAACGAAAACGTAATTTAAGCATGGCTTGGATTGACTACCAGAAGGCCTTTGACAGTGTACCACACGATTGGATATTGAAGACCCTGGAGATCTATCGATTTCATCCTAGACTTGTTGAGTTTTGCAAGGCTATTATGAAGTCGTGGAGCACCAGGTTACTAATCCACAGCGGAAAGGGAGTAGTATTCATATTAACAGGGGTATTTTTCAACGAGATTCACTATCCCCTCTGGTGTTGTGCATTAGTTTGATACCTCTATCATGACAGCTGTCGCACACTGACTTTGGTTACAAGCTCCATGGTGATGAAATGCCTGTATCACATTTATTTTACATGGATGATCTTAAAGTTTTTGCTAAGAATGAAGCGATTCTCTCCCAAATGCTGTCTGTCATCAATGATTTTAGCAATGACATCTGAATGAAGTTTGGTCTTGACAAGTGTGCAAAAGCCAACTTAAAAATAGGCAAAATGAGCACGTCCGAGAAAATTGAAGTTGATAGACACACTGTGATTCAAGATCTTGAGCCAGGTAAAACTTACAAATATCTGGGCATTGAAGAATGTAAGACCACCTCGAACGACACAATGAAAGAGAGAATTCGCAGGGAGTGTTATAGAAGAGTGAGACTTGTCCTGCAGTCCGCTCTGAACTCAAAGAATAAAATATCAGCAATAGGTAGTTTGGCGGTGCCTGTAGCTGAATACAGTTTCGGACTAGTAGACTGGACTGAAAAGGAAATTCGCATCATGGATCGAAAAACCAGAAAATTGCTTACAATGCATCATGTTGCCCACCCCCGAGCTGATGTACATAGACTTCATGTGTCACGTAAGGAAGGAGGAAGAGGCCTGAGACAAATTGAAGCCTCCTGGCACAATGCAATAACCGGGATGGGAAAGTATGTAGTCAGTCATCAAAATGACCCACTAATGAGGCAGATCATGAAATCTGACCGAAGAATGGGGAAAAAAGGCATTGTTAGTGTAGCAAGAAGCATTGCAAAGAAAACTATGCAAGTCACGCAGAATGACAGAGACACTGAACTTCTGATGCTACTTAATATGAAATGTGAGACACTGAAAATGTTAAAGAAATCGTGGAGAGACAAACCACTCCACGGACAATATTTGAAACGAATGGACAGAGCACAGATGAATAAAGATCCATTATCTGTGTGGCTTAAAAGGGGAAGAATGAAGCCAGAATCGGAAGCACTTGTAATAGCGGCCCAAGATCAGGCCTTGAGAACACGACATTATGATAAAGCGGTTCTCAAAATTTCCCAAGATGATAAATGCCGCATTTGCCAGGAACACGTAGAAACCATCGATCATATTGTCTCAGCTTGTCTAATCCTAGCAAAGACCGTATACTTGAAAAGACACGACAGAGTGTGTCCACTGGCAGATCTGTACCGCCCACGGAGTTCCGAACACATGCCCCAAGTGGTACGAACACTCACCGAAACCGGTGACGTCTGTTGGATTGTGTACGATATTGTACGACCAACAAATTCAAACTGATCGCACGATAGCAGCAAACAAACCGGATATAGTCATCCGGGATTTGGAGAACAAATCATGTTTACTTGTCGATGTTGCTGTACCTTGCGATCAAAACGTCGTTACCAAGGAGGCAGAGAAACGTCTTAAATACAAGAGTTTGGAAATCGAGATCAGCCGAATGTGGGGCGTAAAAGC
Source organism: Acheta domesticus (assembly GCA_031308135.1). Taxonomy (NCBI): domain Eukaryota; kingdom Metazoa; phylum Arthropoda; class Insecta; order Orthoptera; family Gryllidae; genus Acheta; species Acheta domesticus. Next base: position 111,877,028 of record JAHLJT010000631.1, on the reverse strand, counting down.
ACAGGTCGTACCGATAATTATCGGAGGTCTGGGGTTTCTTCCGCAAAATTTGAGTAAGAACTTGTCTAAACTCCCAGGTAATCCAAAAGACTGGGAAGTGCAAGAAATCGCTTTATTTGGAACAGCCCACATTTTGCGCAAAGTATTGTAGAGGCACCGACAGCCCCTAGATCTGCTCCTTAGGTAGCTGGTTGCAACCTGGAGTAGATTTTATATTCAGCCGACAGATAACATCTTTCGTCGTGATTTAGAGGAATAATAATAATAATAATAATAATAATAATATGTATTGGACGTGGAGATTGTACCAATCGTCGTCTCAGCTACAGGTGTGATATCTACCGTCCTGAAGCACTCTCTGAATAAACTGGGGATCGAGACGAACATTACCATCAATCTACAGAAAGGTCTGATCCTGTGCACGTGTTCTTTAGTCAGAAGATTTATGGCATCAAAAAAAATGTATGTGTTAACGAACTATTTACTTTTAGTTTGTAAATTAATTTAAGTGTTAAAATTTATACTTGTAGAATTGTTTACTTCCTAATTAGTTATTAAAATAAATGCTTGTTCAAATTATTGTACTACGGAAATCGTGCTTTGATAGAATTATCTGTATGACTCTTAAAACATGTACCAGAAAGCTGTGAAAATAATAATAATAATAATAATAATAATAATAATAATAAAAATAATAATAACAACAACTCCAACTAGGAAATACACGATCTTGCAGTGTTGGTGGAGCTTGAGTACCCCCATGAGCCTTACAGCTGTCAGTGGTAGCGTGGTTACTGGTAGAGCATCCCTTGCTGAATAAGTTGAAGGTGAGGGGTCCGACGAAGAAGTACTCCATTTTGAGGAGAGTAGGAAGTAAGTGGAGAGAGAAGGGTCATGAACCTTGGGTCTTCCTGTTATCGGCCCATGTTGGGTACATGAGAGAAACTGGGTTGGCACACCAGACCTTTGATTAGAGTGGAGGCCCGAACCTTGCATTAGCCAGCGAAGGAGGCTGCCTTCAGCAGTCAGTGAAAATGTCGTAGGGTTTAGTAATGCCGACTGGCGATCGGAGGGACCCTTTTCTGGGGGATGCCCCGAGGCCACTGTGGGTCGAAGTAACGGATGGCAGGAAACAACCCAAAGGTTAAGTGTGATCTGTGAACTCGAACTTGCTACTTGCGAATCTTCACTCTAAAACAATGAGCAAAATTGATAGAACAAGAAATGTAATGTATCATAACGTGCCTTGTTCTAACAATGTCCCATACCTGCTGAGAAACCGAGCTAATGTTACCTTGTCGACGTCTGGCCATCCCACGGATGTTAGTCCCAGGGACCCAGAGCCGGCAGTAGCTCGAAGCAATCGTCAGAGTTGGACATGGGATGAATTGAAGGAGGTGATGTGGTGCTTTTACTATGCAAAAGCGAAAAACTGGGGCTCAGAAATAGAAGTTTTCAAGGTATGGAGAGAGCGGAACCCAGATATGAGACCTACCCTAGACTCAAAGAAGCTTCCCAGTCAACGACGATACATACTCTGCAGTGGAAAATTCACAGCCGAACAACTTGACGTTGAGAGAAATACGGAGTATTCGCTCGAACTACGCGCATGGAGAACATGTAGAACTCGAAAACGATGATCCCGTTGAAGGTTCATCTCTTTCCAATGAAAAACATGTCGGTGGTGAAAATTCATCTGGCAATGAATTATGCGATAAGGACATGATGCGAAATCTCCTCCGACGCGAGATAGAAAGAGTTCGTCAACCTCCATTTGAATCTTGTGCACCGTTGAGGAGAATATACGAAAATGCCAAAGCTAAAAGAGTGATAGAGACAGTGAATTCTGTCTTAAATGAGGACGTACAGACCCCAGGTAGACATCTAGATATTACTGAAATCAATCACATCGTGTATGCAACTGGATATCTGGTATCTCAGATAATTCTGGAGTCAGCCAAGAACATCGACGGACGACAGCAAAACAGAGTAAACAGCCCCAAGGACGAAGAAAATTCTGAAATTGATAGCCGGCACTCGGCGTGAAATATCACTCTTAGCTGGGGCGTCTTCTAAATCAACGCACACTACTGAAGTTCAAAGAAAGATATTCAATGTTGAGCAAAAATACAAGACACAAGCAGACTAATGGTAGTTGAGAAGCTAAGAGAGAAAATTCAAGCATGGGCTCAAGTAACAGACGTGAAGAGATTCTATGGCAATCTGACTCAAAAACCGAATGGCAATGCTGACACTCCTTCAAAAGATGACATCGAAATATTTTGGGCAGGAATCTGGGAGGAGAGCAGATCCTACAACAACGAGGCATCTTGGATTCAATCTGAAGTTTATGCTGTCAATGAACTTGTGGAAACAGTGGAACATGTTCCCGAATTCTCGGAAGAAGATCTCTTCCAAGTAATTAAGAACATGGGAAACTGGCAATCCCTCGGGATCGATAAGATCCAGATTTATTGGATTATGAAATAACAGCAATACATTCTCATTTAGCAAAGGCTCTTAATAAAATTTTAGAAAACCCAAAGGAACTCCCGGAATGGCTCACACGCGGCATCCCGTATTTGCTACCCAATGCGGGAGACAGCTCTTCGGCGAAGAACTACAGGCCAATCTCTTGCCTGCCAGTACTGTACAAAGTAATAACTGTAGCCACAGCTGACAAAATATATACACATCTAGAGGAGAATTATCTGTTGCCAACTGAACAAAAAGGATATCGTAAAGGTTCTCATGGCTGTAAGGAAATCTTGCTACTGAATATAGTAATCTTGACTGATGTAAAGAAACGAAAGCGTAATTTAAGCATGGCTTGGATTGACCACCAAAAGGCTTTTAACAGTGTACCACACGATTGGATTTTGAAGAACCTGGAGATCTACCGATTTTATACTAGACTTATTGAATTTTGCAAGGTCAGTATGACGTTTCGGAGTACCAGGTTACTAATACACAGCGGAAAGAAAGCAGTAGAAACCAGAAGTATTCAGATCAACAGAGGTATTTTCCAAGGAGATTCGCTATCCACTCTGCTGTTTTGCATTAGTTTGATTCCTCTATCTAGACAGTTGTCGCAAGCTGACTTTGGTTACAAGCTCCATGGTGTTGAAAGGCTAGTATCACATTTGTTTTACATGGATGATCTTAAAGTGTTTGCTAAGAATGAAATGATTCTCTCCCAAATGCTGTCTGTCGTGAATAACTTTAGCAATGACTTCTGCATGAAGTTTGGTCTTGACAAGTGTGCAAAAGCCAACTTAAAAATAGGCAAAATGAGCACGTCCGAGAACATTGAAGTTGATAGACACACTGTGATTTAAGATCTTGAGCCACGTAAAACTTACAAATATCTGGGCATTGAAGAATGTGAGACCATCTCGAACGACACAATGAAAGAGAGAATTCGCAGGGAGTATTATAGAAGAGTGAGACTTGTCCTGCAGTCCGCTCTAAACTCAAGGAATAAAATATCAGCAGTAGGTAGTTTGGCGGTGCCTGTAACCGAATACAGTTTCGAAATAGTGGACTGGACTGAGCAGGAATTTCGCATCATGGATCGAAAAAACAGAAAACTGCTAACAATGCATCATGTCGCCCACCCTAGAGATGAAGTACATAGACTTTGAGTCACGTAAGGAAGGAGGAAGAGGCCTGAGACAAATTGAGGCCACCTGGCACAACGCAATAGTCGGGATGGGAAAGTATGTAGTCAGCCATCAAATGACCCTCTAATGAGACAGATCATAAAATCTGACCGAAGAATGGGGAAAAAAGGCATTGTTAGTGTAGCAAGAAGCATTGCAAAGAAAACTATGCAAGTCACGCAGAATGACAGAGACACTGAACTTCTGATGCTACTTAATATGAAATGTGAGACACTGAAAATGTTAAAGAAATCGTGGAGAGACAAACCACTCCACGGACAATATTTGAAACGAATGGACAGAGCACAGATGAATAAAGATCCATCATCTGTGTGGCTTAAAAGGGGAAGAATGAAGCCAGAATCGGAAGCACTTGTAATAGCTGCCCAAGATCAGGCCTTGAGAACACGACATTATGATAAAGCCGTTCTCAAGATTTCCCAGGATGATAAATGCCGCATTTGCCAGGAACACGTAGAAACTGTTGATCATATTGTCTCAGCTTGTCCAATCCTAACAAAGACCGAATACCTGAAAAGACACGATAGGGTGTGTAGCTACTTCCACTGGCAGATTTGTACAGCCCTCGAAGTTCCAAACACATGCCCGAAATGGTATAAACACTAACCAAACCTGGTGACGTCTGTTATTTCTGTACAATATTGTATGACCAAGCAATCCAAACTGATCGCATGAGTATTATTAGCCTATACATTCTCATGTAGGGCTAAGACCTCCTGATTTCTCAAGGAAGATTTGTGTTGTCAGCTACTTGTGGTCTTGTACATAGCTAGTTCACTATTAGTTCACTATTCTGACTAGGCTTGTTATTGAACAATTTTCATTTGTGTAGCTACTTTAACTGATTGTATATTGATACCTATATTTAATCTTTTGTTTGATATTCACACTTAATCACTTATCACATATTGTTTATCACTCATTGTTTTTCATTGTTTCTGACACTTTTTCACTTCATTGTCATCCTTTGTCTATTTTTGCAGGAACAGGAAGATATTCATGTTATGTATGATCTTCACGTCGACTTATCTTGGGCCAACCGCATCCACTTGTTGCGACTGCCTGCCTGAAGCTGTCCGACCATTGTTTCTGTTGCCTTCCAGGGTGTCGCCAGCCAGTTCTTGGTTCCCATATTGTTGTTGTGTGTGAGCATCTTTGGTCGCTGTGTCTTACAATATGTCCGCCCCATTTCCATTTCAGTTTTTCAGCTTCTTCCGGTGCATCTTTTATTTTGCTTTTGCCCCTTAATTGTACACATTTTATGTGGTCTTTGTGGGAGATGTTGAGAAACTTTCTTTCTATCTTGCTTTGACACCTTGATATTTTTAATTTTTGAGCTGAGGTTAAGGACCAAGTCTGGCATTCATAAGTGTTGGTAATAGACAAGAGTCTATTACTTCTCTCTTTATTTTTAAGCATTTATGTTTGTCTAGTAGGATGAAGGAAATACTCCAGAATATTTGCCAGGTGAGAGTAATTCTTGTGTCAATTTCTGGGTTAAGTCTTTTGTTGAACGATATCAGTTGTCCCAGGTGAATATATTCTTGTACGTATTCTATCTGTTTACCATCAATTTTTATAGGGATTTCCTTGTGGTTTGTCATTAATTTTGTTTTATTTATGTTTAGATGGAGTCCCATTTTTCGGTTTTCTTTATTTAGTTCGTCTAACTTTTTTTGTAGGTTTTGTTGAGAGGTCGCTAGTGCAATGAAAGCTAGTGCAATGTGATGTTATTTAGTCTTCTTCCGTTTATTCGCAGACCCTCGTTCTCCCATTTTAGCTTTCTAAAAACATCTTCGAGTAAACTGGTGACAATTTTGGATGATAGGGGATCTCCTTGTTTTACTCCCGTTTTTATTTGGAATACTTCTCCTTCAATGTCAGTCTTGATCTTAGCTGTACTGTTTTTGTACAATTTCTTTAATAATTTTATGTATTTGGGAGGAACCCCCTGAGTTTGCAATGCTTTAAATGTTGGTGTGTGTTCAACACTTCAAATGCTTTGGAAAAATCTCTTAGTGCTATTAATAATAATAATAATAATAATAATAATATTGCATAAATTTAATATATATATATATACATATATATATATGTTACTTTTGTGATACTCATGTATATTAATATATTTAGGAAATGAAGAATGTATGTCAACTGTATGTGTATACTGTTTGCAAGTAGGTTATATGTGATAGTGAGAATTGTAAGTCATAAAATTGAAATTATTTCAGAAAATACTATGTATAAATTAAATATTATTAATATTGAAATAAAGAATTGAGTTGAATTGTAATTACATTTTTTGTAGGTCTATCTTGATAAAGATTAAGATTTAAATATTTTTGTGACAATGAAAATTTCTTGTTTAGTATATTGATGTTGAGAATGTATTAGAAGTTGGAATTATGTAGGGGAGGGACTGCTCTGCATATTACAAAAAGAAAAAGGTGTCGTGTGCTAAAGTTCATGGGAATGGAGCTATAGTCATCATAGTTGGTTCTGTCAGAGCAAACCCAGTATGTTCACTTGCTCCAAAATTTAGTTTTGCCATATTCTTGGTTGTCAGCCAATAGAATTTCAGCAGATACATTCGGATATCATACACCGTGTGATATGAAAACTGAGTGAATGTGTTTAATTTGTTTCAGAGGAGGTGGAATTTGAATAAAATGAATTGAACTAGTGAATAAAATAAATGTAAGAAAATCATTTTAAATGTAGTGATTATGTATTTCGCGCGCTGGGTGTTATACCAAGAACATGGCTGTCGTCACGTGATCCAAAAAACTTTTTCAATGGGGTTTGCCGTGATTGAGTGATTGATTAAGGTTTAGAGGGCGCTTCAAGTGCTGAGGTCATTGGCAAGTATTATAAAGAGGGAATAGATTCAGTAAGTGTTACAGATGGAACTTACCCCCTGATTAAAAGCATATAGATAAAAAGAGACTTGAATTCCGCATCGAGTATTCATGTAGTATGACAAAAAGAATATAAAACAAACTCGTAAAATTCATCGTAAAACTGAAAATTGGCTAATTAAATATAAATAAATATAATCAGCTAATTTAAAATTATATCTCCATTCATATGACTTAAGAGCAGAAAATCCTTTTTGCAAACTAAAAACAATATCTAAAGCCGGGTGATGAGTATCACATGGCACTATAGGACTTGCGGAATTTTTAATATTATGATTACTGTTTGGAATAAATATTAGATCTAATATCTTATAAGATTTATTATAAATGTCATTAATTTGACATAAATTTAGATAATTAACAGAATTTAATATTGTAGTGCTTGATTGAATTTCTACTTGAGTTGCATTTTGAAAAGTGCAATCAACATAGCCTTCTCTATTTATCCAATTTGTGTTTGGAAGATTGAAGTCACCAGCAATAAAAAATTCAAAGTCATTGTATTTTTCAGACAACATTTCTAAGATTTCAGAAAATTTTATATAAGCGTCTAACGGAGATTTAGGAGGAAAATACACTGTGCCAACTATCAATTTCGTCGAGGGAGAGTATTTTAACAAATATTTGTTCTACGTTATTTTCAAAATAATCAATGGTAGTGCTGGAATACTTATGGTGTACACCTATGAGAACGCCTCCACCTCTGATAATTGCTTGTAGTTGGTGATCTGTCCATCCTATAAGTAGCGTGGTTATATAGTCCAAGTTCCGCGTTCAAGATACCATCATGTAGCCAGGTTTCTGTCAATAAAATGACGTCGAAGTTGTCTAGTTGAGACGATGATCTTGCAAAATTACCAATTTTTGTTCGTAAACCACGTACATTTTGATAATATGCTGAAAAGTTTGTAGGGGATTGCCTTGGTTTCAGTTTTCCTGGGTCTTCCGGTGATTTGAGGATGTTGTTTGGTTCAGACGTTCATGGACTATTGTAGGTACTCCATTAATATATTTTATCTTTTTATCAGTAATTCCAACCTCTACATCAAGTTTCAACTGGGACATCAGTTTTTTCAGATGATTTCGTTGCCGTAAAGTACGATCAGGAGTTATTTTTGCAGGTCCCTGATACTTCTTTTTACCACGCAAAATATCGAGAACCTGAGATGAATTTTGCAGTGTCACTCTAATTGGTCTAGGATTACATTTGGCATCGTTAGGAATTGATTCATCATTCGATGAAGAAAAGTTTTGAATAATTTGAAAGTCCCTATAGTATTAAGGCTGCTGTATAAGAAACTCTAGATGCATTAGGAAAAGGATCAGGATCTTGTCAACAATTGAAAACAGAAATGAAGATATGAGTTTGAGTGATGTCTGATATGTACCAAATGTTTCTAAAAATCTATTTTCTGTTTTAGCTGCTCAAGATCGTAACATGAATAGTACTTTTTTTTATTTTGTCAAAAAACAGTAAAAACTGTATATGACGTGTGGGGAAAGAAATTTATCTGCGCACGTTTTCTTGAGGGCCAGAATTTTATTAAAAAAAAAACGAAAACGAAAAAATTAATTTAGAAAATAATTATTTTAGAAAAATAAAGATATTTGAAAAATGTTTTTTCCCGAGTTATAGAAAATCAATTTCAACTGTAAATGAACTACAAGCAAAAGAAGTGCTCAACAAAACGTGCGCACAGTGAAGCTACATTTACGTCCAGAAGCAAAACAAGGGGCCATCTCAGCATTTGCTCTATGGATCAGGGAAACTGGACAAAAACCTGATCGAGATGGGGGTCATTGACCCGGAAGCTGAAGTACATTACTTGTTACAGGCGTATTAAATATTTTTTTAAATGTATACAATGCAAACATAAACTAATTCATTATATATCTTTGTTTTGTTACATTATTTTTCTTTTTCACGATCAGTATAGTCTCTAATTGTATAGAAACAGTTTTGCAGCAGAAAAGATTTTACTTTTAACTTAAATTTGTATACCGACTTTAATTGTTTTATGTCATCTGGCAATGCGTTGTAAAGTAACGTACATGTATTGTATGTTGATTCCTTGTACTGAGCTGTTGATACTGACACTTGATGCACGTGATTTCTACGGCGTGTGTTGTAATTATAAATATCAATATTGCATGAAAATATGTTCCCTCCGTTAAGTAGGTCATTTTTGACAAATATTACAGATTCGTAAATAAATAGACAAGGCAATGGTAGGATTCCCAGCTCAATGAAAAGAGGCTTGCAGGAATCACGTTGAAGGCATTTTTTCATTATTCGAATAATTTTCTTTTGCAATCTGAAGGTCTGAATACTACAGGATGAGCTTCCCCAGAATATTATGCCATATCTCAGGCGGGAATGCACATTTGCAAAATAAACGCAACAAGCTGCATGAAGGCTGACAGAATTTGAAAGAATTCTGAACGCATAGCATAATGAACTTCATTTAGTGTTTAATTCTGTTATATGTACATTCCATTTGAGGTTTGATTGAATTGAAAGACCTAAAAATTTTGTTGCCTCAACATCAGCTAATTGCATATTGTTCATTTTCAATGGAACATGCGATTTCCGATTTGAGATGCAAAAATGCATTGAAACAGTTTTTCTTTCGTTAACAATTAATTTGTTATTATTAAACCAATTTGAAACTTCTGAAATTGTACTATTTACTGCTTCTTTTTTGCAAAGAACATTCGTGTCGTCAGCAAACAGAACCGTTCTTCCAATTTTAATAGACGAGGGCATATCGTTAACATATAACAGAAAGAGAAAAGGACCTAAGATCGAACCTTGCGGGACCCCATGCTCAATTGGCAAAGAATTGGAAATATAAGTATGTAATGTCCTTTCCTGCCAGTATGGTATTTCTACTCTTTGAGTCCGATGTTTAAGGTAAGAAGTTATCCAATCTAGGGCAATACCACGAATTCCATACGAAGGTAATTTTGAGAGCAATATGTTATGGTCAATAACGTCAAAAGCTTTCGAGAGATCTAAGAATATTCCAATGGGTATTTCATTTTGGTCTATTGATGAAGCAACATCTTTGAGAAAAGAAAAAATGGCAGTTTCCGTAGATTTTGATTTTCTAAAACCGTGTTGTGAGTCTGAAAACGCTCTGTTTTTCCTGAGAAATGTTTCCATTCGTAAGTAGAAAAGCCTTTCTAATATTTTTGAGAAAACTGACAAAAGAGAAATTGGCCGGTAATTTTGAATATCATTTTTGTTCCCTTTTTTAAAAAGTGGCTTAATTTTTGCGGTTTTGAAAATATCTGGAAATATTCCTGTACATAAAGAAGCATTGAAAATGTGAGTTAACGGATGTATAAAGGCAGGTGCACAAGTTTTTAATAAACAATCCGGAAATTCATCTAAACCAGATGAATATTTATTTTTTAGTTTACTGACTATTCTGAGGATTTCGTTGGGAGAAGTTTCGGGAATAAACATGTATCTGAAATTTTTTGGGAAGTGTAAAATGTTGAATTTTGTGATTTTAGTCCGTTCGTGAGATCAGACGCAATTCTGGAAAAGTGTTTGTTGAAGAGATTGGCAACTTTTTCCGGATTACTCGTTTCTCTTTCATTATCCTTTAAAATAACATTCTCTACAAGGTATCGAGATGATGTGGTTGTATTTTTTACGATATCCCACATTGCTTTAGTTTTGTTACTAGCGCTCAAAATGTCCTGACTATTTTTCATTATTTTTGCCTGAACTATTACTTTTCTTAAAATTCTTTTATATTCTCGGAAGTATATATGGAAACCGGGTGATACGTTATAATGTTTAGAAATGAAGTAAAGCGTACGTTTGTTTTTACACGATGTTCTAATTCCTTGTGTGATCCAAGTATTACTTTTGCTTGAAATGTTTAATTTTCTCTTTTTAAGAGGAAAGCACGCGTTAAAATGAATTGAAAGCTTGGAGAAAAATAAATTATATTTTTCATTTGTGTCAACAGCGTTATAAACTTCGTCCCATGATTCCTTCATCAAGTAGTCCGTAAATAATTTTATTGAATATAACGTAAATAATTTACGTTTGAGTCAACTCCTACGCGTTGTGTTTTAAAAATAAATAATGAAGTGAAACTATATGAAATTCGTGAAGTGAATGGCACCTTATACAAGGCAGCTATTAAACCTTTAGTACCAGAACAGGGCGCTAGTGTAAATCTCGCAGTTGAGGTTAAATCTGATCAACTTTAACTTTATCATGAACGATGGGGTCATCAACACAAACGACATGTCAAAGCAAAGCTCAAAAAGGAATTTAATATTGAGGTTAAAACAGAAGCTGACATTTGTGAACCATGTATGTTTGGAAAGGCACATCGTCTTCCTTTTGGTATAAGAGAAAAATCAACGAAGCCTGTGTAACGATAACCGTGTATCGATATATCGAGTAGCACATCGCTGTAACACGAGGCATGTCCAGCAATACCAGTATTGTATTGAGAGCATGAATAAAAACACAGTTACGTGTGCATTTGTGACATATATAAAGTGTTGTTATTAAGTGTTCACCCAAACACTGCATGCAGTACGTTACAGCCTGCTGAGTTGATTTCGATGGATGTGTGCGGACCTTTTGATGAATCATTCCAGAAGAAGCGTTACCTTGTTTTGTTTAAAGACAGTTACACGAAATTTCGCTAGGGTTATTTTGTTGCAAAAAAGTCAGAGGTCAGTGAAGTTCGTAAAGATTTCCTCATGCATTCGAAAACATTGCGTTATGCAGTCAAGGGGATGCTATGCTGAGTGACAATGGCAAGGAGTTTGACAATGAAGAGGTCAGATCTATTCTGCGTTCAAATGGGATCACACAGCGACTGACAGCCCCCTATACTCCTGAGCAAAATGGCATTTGCGAGCGGGATAATAGAACTGTTATTGAGATGGCCAGGACTCTGAAGTATTCAAATCCAAATGTAACTTATCCAGATGCAATTTGGACTGAGCTAGTTAACACAGCTATCTACGTTTAAAATAGAACAGGGAAATCATCTGCAGAAGATATTAGTCCTTATGAGTTGTGAATCGGGAAGAAGCCTCGAACGAAACATCTTAGGATCATTGGCTAAACAAGTTATGCTCATATTCCAAAACAAGTACGAAGGAAGGTGGATAGAAAAACTATGAAAGGGCATCTGACTGGATATGATGGCGATGAACAATTCAGGATCTGAAAGAAAGTGAGAACATTGTTCTGTCCAGAAATGTGATATTTGAAGAGAAACCAGGATGCTGTATTGAACAGGTCAAACTACCGTTTCGAGATGCTGAAACAAAGGATGATCACTGTAATGCTGAAAAAGAAGAGTCTGACAGCGATGAAGATTCTCAAAAAGAAGATTGCTCAGATGATTATGAAACTAGTACAGATATAGAATTTGACGATGATTTTCAGAAGTTACATGAAGAGAAACAAGGGGTTAATTTGAGAAATCGTTCAACTTTAAAAAGGCCACAGTATCTCAACGAGTATGTAATGACGTCAGAGGACTTAACCAAGGTACCTGAAACTTACGAAGATGCACTTAGACATGAAGATAGTGTTGAATGGAAAAGAGCAATGGACAAAGAGATGGATTCATTGATGGAAAATGAAACATGGAAACTTCAAGATTTACCGAAAGGTGCTAAGGCAATACCGTGTAAATGGGTTTTCCGGCTGAAGACAAACGCAGATGGTACTACAGATAAGTATAAGGCTCGACTTGTTGTCAAAGGTTTTAATCAGCGAGAAGGGGTTGACTACACACAAACATTTAGCTCAGTTGCAAAGATGACAACTACTCGATCTATTTTGAGTGTTGCTGCAAGTAAAGGCATGCATCTTGCACAATTTGATGTATCAACAGCCTTCCTATATAGAGAACTCAAAGAGACTATATGGCACAACCAAGAGGATATGAAGATGGCACCAACAGAATCTGTAAATTAAAAAGGAGTTTATACGGCTTGAAAGAAGCACCAAGGTGCTGGAACAAGCGCTTTGAAAACTTTTTGCTTGGTCTTGGTTTTAAGGTGAGCCAAGCAGATCCATTTCTTTATATTAAAAATGAAAAAGGCAGAGAGCTAATGGTAGTTCTGTATTCGGATGATGGATTAGTGGCAGCTACTGATGAAGATGACTTGAAGATGTTTTCTGAAGAATAGACAGCACAGTTCAAAGTCACAACAGAAGCTGCAACATATTTTCTGGGCTTACAAATTGAACAAGGCAAGGCTGCTGGTATCAAAATTCATCAGATGGCATATGCCAGAGACATCTTAAAGCGTTTCAATTTCTCTGCATGTAAAGCTGTATCGACTCCGGTGTTGAAAGTTGCAGATGTTTTACAATCAGGAAACGATTCTGAAGAACTAAAGTGTCCATATAGAGAAGCTGTCGGAGCATTAATGTACCTAATGCTTGGCACTAGACCTGATTTGGCTTTTGCTGTGTCTTGTCAAGTTCACTTGAAAATTCCAAAACTGAAGATATAATAAGACTGAAAAGGGTTTTTCTCTATCAGGCAGGAACAATTGACTATGGCATTTTATACAAATCAGAGAAAGGTGCAACCTTGGACTGCTACAGTGATACAGATTTTGGAGGCTGTTCGAAGACTGGTCGATCAACATCCGGGGTTGTTATCAATTATGCAGGAGGAGATCTTTCAAGGTTAAGTCAGAGACAGGCTATGGTGGCAACATCTACAACTGAAGCTGAACTGGTTGCTGCAGATGAAGCTGTAAAAGAAATCATATGGTTAACTCGGTTATTCAGTGAAGTTGCCAAGTTGTCTCAAGTTCCAGTTCTACAAATTGTCAACTCTGCAGCAGTAAGGTTGGCGCAGAACCCGGAGTTCCATCGTCGAACCAAACACATAGCAATTAAGCATTTTTTTATCCGTGAAAAGCTTGGTGAAGGACAACTTGGAGTGCAACAAATTCCAACCCAATACCAAGTGGCGGACATTATGACAAAGCTGTTACCTAAAACACGTTTGAAGATTTTGTGTAATAAGATGGGACTCTTGTAACACAATTTTTTTGTACATTTTCATTTAACAAGGAAAAGTGTTAAAGTAATCAGTATATTATTAAAAGAAAATTTAATACAATAAAACTGGTAGACTCTAAAAAGTAAAAAGTTGTAAGTTCCTTGAAAACGGTTTGTAGTATGAAGCGTCTCGCTGCAACATGTATGTTTGATTATTTTGCTCCAAATAAAAGTGTTCAAATCAGTCTATAAATTCTTTTCAAGTTGTAAAATGTATCAAAACTTAAAATACTTCCACTGCCTTGTATATGCATTTACGAAGTTCTCGTCTTTGTAAAGGAAAATCTAATAGACAATGACATTGACACACCTTACAAATTTAACTCAAGCTTACACACATACAACACAAGACAAGAGCGTAACCTTCATCAACCATTGTGCATAAGTACACTATTCCGAAGGGGTACGTTCTCTACAGGAATATAATTCTTCAATAAATTACCAATACATCTGAGAAACATAACAGGAATACACAACTTTTTTTGTCCAGTTTCCATGGTCCTTTGAGCAAATACTCAGATGGCCCCTTGTTTTGCTTCTGGACAGTAAGTTCACTCTCCACCCAAGACATCACTTTGACTCGTCATACATGATTGCAATTGTATTTGTGACAAAATAAATTATTATTATTATTATTATTCCTCTAAATCACGACGAAAGATGTTATCTGTCGGCTGAATATAAAATCTACTCCAGGTTGCAACCAGCTACCTAAGGAGTAGATCTAGGGACTGTCGGTGCCTCTACAATACTTTGCGCAAAATGTGGGCTGTTCCAAATAAAGCGATTTCTTGCACTTCCCAGTCTTTTGGATTACCTGGGAGTTTAGACAAGTTCTTACACAAATTTTGCGGAACAAATCCCAGAGCTCCGATAACTATCGCGACGACCTGTGCTTTTACGCCCCACATTCGGCTGATCTCGATTTCCAAACTCTTGTATTTAAGACGTTTCTCTGCCTCCTTGGTAACGACGTTTTGATCGCAAGGTACAGCAACATCGACAAGTAAACATGATTTGTTCTCCAAATCCCGGATGACTATATCCGGTTTGTTTGCCGCTATCGTGCGATCAGTTTGAATTTGTTGGTCGTACAATATCGTACACAATCCACCAGACGTCACCGGTTTCGGTGAGTGTTCGTACCACTTGGGGTTTGTGTTCGGAACTTCGAGGGCGATACAGATCTGCCAGTGGAGGTAGCTACACACCCTGTCGTGTCTTTTCAAGTATTCGGTCTTTGCTAGGATTGGACAAGCTGAGACAATATGATCAACAGTTTCTACGTGTTCCTGGCAAATGCGGCATTTATCATCCTGGGAAATCTTGAGAACGGCTTTATCATAATGTCGTGTTCTCAAGGCCTGATCTTGGGCAGCTATTACAAGTGCTTCCGATTCTGGCTTCATTCTTCCCCTTTTAAGCCACACAGATGATGGATCTTTATTCATCTGTGCTCTGTCCATTCGTTTCAAATATTGTCCGTGGAGTGGTTTGTCTCTCCGCGATTTCTTTAACATTTTCAGTGTCTCACATTTCATATTAAGTAGCATCAGAAGTTCAGTGTCTCTGTCATTCTGCGTGACTTGCATAGTTTTCTTTGCAATGCTTCTTGCTACACTAACAATGCCTTTTTTCCCCATTCTTCGGTCAGATTTTATGATCTGTCTCATTAGAGGGTCATTTGATGGCTGACTACATACTTTCCCATCCCGACTATTGCGTTGTGCCAGGTGGCCTCAATTTGTCTCAGGCCTCTTCCTCCTTCCTTACGTGACTCAAAGTCTATGTACTTCATCTCTAGGGTGGGCGACATGATGCATTGTTAGCAGTTTTCTGTTTTTTCGATCCATGATGCGAATTTCCTGCTCAGTCCAGTCTACTAGTCCGAAACTGTATTCGGTTACAGGCACCGCCAAACTACCTACTGCTGATATTTTATTCCTTGAGTTTAGAGCGGACTGCAGGACAAGTCTCACTCTTCTATAATACTCCCTGCGAATTCTCTCTTTCATTGTGTCGTTCGAGATGGTCTCACATTCTTCAATGCCCAGATATTTGTAAGTTTTACGTGGCTCAAGATCTTAAATCACAGTGTCTCTATCAACTTCAATGTTCTCGGACGTGCTCATTTTGCCTATTTTTAAGTTGGCTTTTGCACACTTGTCAAGACCAAACTTCATGCAGATGTCATTGCTAAAATCATTGATGACAGACAGCATTTGGGAGAGAATCGCTTCATTCTTAGCAAACACTTTAAGATCATCCATGTAAAATAAATGTGATACAGGCATTTCATCACCATGGAGCTTGTAACCAAAGTCAGTGTGCGACAGCTGTCTCGATAGAGGAATCAAACTAATGCACAACAGCAGAGGGGATAGTGAATCTCCTTGAAAAATACCCCTGTTAATTTGAATACTTTTTGTTTCTACTACTCCCTTTTCGCTGTGGATTAGTAACCTGGTGCTCCACGACTTCATAATAGCCTTGCAAAACTCAACAAGTCTAGGATGAAATCGATAGATCTCCAGGGTCTTCAAAATCCAATCGTGTGGTACACTGTCAAAGGCCTTCTGGTAGTCAATCCAAGCCATGCTTAAATTACGTTTTCGTTTCTTTACATCATTCAAAATTATTTTATTCAGAAGCAAGATTTCCTTACAGCCATAGGAACCTTTACGACATCCTTTCTGTTCAACTGGCAACAGATGGTTCTTCTCTAGGTGCCTATACATTTTGTCAGCTATGGCTGCAGTTATAAGTTTGTACATTACTGGCAGGCAAGTAATTGGCCTGTAGTTCTTCGCCAAAGAGCTGTCTCCTCCTTTGGGTAGCAAATACGTGATACCGCGAGTGAGCCATTCGGGGAGTTCGTTAGGGTTTTCTAAAATTTTATTAACAGCCTTTGCTAGATGAGAATGTAGTGCTGTTAATTTCTTAATCCAATAAATCTGGATCTTATCAACCCCAGGGGATTTCTAGTTTCCCATATTCTTAATTGTTTGGCATAGGGCCTCTTTCGAGAATCCTTGAACATGTTCCACTGTTTCCACGAGTCCATTGGCACCATCAACTTCAGATTGGAGCCACGATGCGTCTTTGTTGTAGGATCTGGTTTCCTCCCAGATTCCTGCTCAAAATGTTTCGACGTCATCTTTTGAAGGAGGGGCAGCATTGCCATTCGGTTTTTGAGTCAGACTGCGATAGAATCTCTTCGCGTCTGTTTCAAACAACCGGTTCTGTACACGGAAATCGATTCTACGTTTGTACCGTCTTATTCGTTGGGCCCATGCTTGGATTTTCTCTTTTAACTTTTCAGCTACCATTAGCCTTGTTGCGTCATTATTATTATTATTATTATTATTATTATTATTATTATTATTATTATTATTATTATTATTAATATTATTATACAAACAAGCACGGCTTTCGCTAGAATACATTTCAAAAAAATTAACACCTCCGTCAGACTTTATAGTATGTCTTAAAAGATACAAATACATTTACAGGAGCGTCTCCTTGATTAGGTGTATTCAGTGACCGACATCATGAAATGTATAGATGATCAGTTACTTCATAGGGCAACAAAATGCGGAATTAATACGTATTAAATTGTTTCACAGACCATCAAAATGCATTACTAGGTTATGTCGTTAAAACTTTTTCTCAAATAAAACATTTGAAAAAGTTACATTAAAACAAGTTGATAATATAAAAATTATATTTTAAGCAATAAATTATGAATCTTGCAAATTCGTCCAGTAAAATCCCCAAATATGCAATTTTCTGGCAGCATTACCTAAACGTGCAATATCGTGGAGTAACCCCCAAAACGTGCAATTTCGTGCAAAATAAAACTAGTACTAAAATAATGTCCGTTTCATGATTCAAATTTCTGTCAAGGTTTCATCCAATTTTAAGTTAGAAAACACAAGATGCAATTGCACGGGAATCCGGTCTTTAGTAATAAAGATCTTCCACACCCTCGCTTGTATTCCCACCAACGCTATCCATGAGTAACTGTAGGCCGCTGCAAGTGGTAATATTCATCTACCCAGAGAGGGACTTCCTACCAGAACGGCCAACTTAACACATACATTTTAAATCAATAAATCTAATATCAAATGAAAATAAAGTCTCTCAACATACACCATGTAACAAGATTTTGTTTAAGTTAATTTGTTTTGTTGTTTCTGATGCAGTATGTTTCAAAACACTATGTAAACACAATTTTTCATATGGGAAATTGTTTTTAGGGAAATGAAATCGATTTTCTTAATTTTAGCAAAATACAAGTATTTGAAACAATGAATGCTCGTTTACATATACTCATGAAACAAAAGAAATTTTTAAATATAACGTTAAAAGATGTAAATGCAGTAAATATGTATGAAAAAAGTGTTAAAGTACATGAAAATGCTTACATATCATGTACAGTGTGCTTAAATATTACTATCTTACTACATTTCCTCTTCTACAATACATCACTCTTTCTAATCAGTTCCCTGATATAATTCCCTCATTATACTGCCCCTGATACCTTCTTTCAAATAATTGTAAGTCCTGATGGAACTTTACACTGTTAACTGTTCCTCTGAATATGCACCCACATGAGACTTGAAAACGTCCAGATGTGAGTGGAGTACATGCAACTTTCGAAACATTCTACACACCCATTGATATGTAGTTATTCAAAACATCTTCTACCACCTTCTTGTAATTGTCCACTCTGTGATTACTAGGGCTCGGATAATTATGTACTAAAAATTAGGAAAGTATGTACATATATGCAAAATGTATGTACAAAAGTTGCACTGCCACATCGTGATTTTGCTTCAGATTTTCACATCACAGAGATACTTTACAAACAAGGGTTTAGGCTCGTGTGTAACAAACGGGAAAAGAAAACTGTCAATGGCGCTTTCTGAGTTGCGTTGGTGCGTGTAATTTTTGGCGAAGGGTATTAAGGTCAAGGGAGACCTCTGGAAAATGGGTCGTGGACGCGAGTTAACCGCCTGCTAGACATCATTTTCATACACCAACATCCTTTCCGAGCAGTATTTTATTCTCTGTTATACTCGTGTTGAAATCTAGACACTGAAAGATTTGGAGTGCAATAACTCCTTGCCCTTTTGTAGGATATTGCGTGCTCCAATATCAACATTTATTACGCGATGTTATTATGCGAATTACGCGATGCAATAGCGCCAATTTAGAGAGAAGGCTGTAGAAAAATTGTGTTTGACAATGCTGAATTGTTTGTCTGGGTGATTCCTTTCAAAAACGTGTAGGATACATGAAGAACTATACAAAAATAATTCTGAAAAACGGAATTTTTAAGAAATATTTAAAAATATGTATTTTATGTACTATATGTAAATATATGTACTTTCGGGTAAAATATGTAAATATATGTACTAAAAAAACGTTTTTAGGCACTAATCGACAAGAAACGAAAATATATCGTGGATTTACTTGATAGAGTTAACGTACGGAAATATGTAATTACATAATTATCCGGGCACTAATGATTACCTACGAAACCATTCACAACATCTCCGAAGCTCCTCCAGGCAATTCTTTGAACTGGTAAAAGCTTACTAATGAATGTGTCATCACGAAGTATTTTTTTCACTTGGGTGCCCACAAAAATTCCATTCTTTATCTTAGCTTTTCTATTTTTTCATTTGGTGCTTTGGCTATATTTGGCCTGGTGTTTTTCTATATTTCATTTGGTGTATAGCTTCTTGTAATTCTTTAAGTTGTATACTCTTTCCTTGATACGGATCACCTCCACCAAATTCATTTATTGAGTTGTTTATCGATTCCGGTCCTTGTTCTATCCATAGATTTGTATAGTGATTAATCCATTCCTCTTTGTCGATAGTGTGGAGACATGCCCTATCTCTTTCTATTTTATCTAATTGCTTCATAAGTTTATAAGCTATTTCTTGTCTATGTCATTTTCAGTGTTGGATATTAATTTGTTCCAGGATTGGTTGTGGGATTGTCTTACTACAGACTACTTTACGAGCATAATTAGGTTTTTCTTTATAATTTGCTGCAGATTCTTCTGTTTTCTTTTGTATATATTCTTTATGGTTTTTCTTTTCGCTTATGGCATTCTCTATTTCCATATTCCATATTCTTAGTCCTGTCTTTTTGTTGGAGAGCGTTTTATTTGGAGAGTTGATCTATTGGTTCTCACCAAATACTTGGTACACCAAATTTCATTTTTCTGTTTTCTCCTCTATACCAGGCCTCGAGAGTGGATCTGCAACAACCACATACGACATATGGTGCCCAGATCTTGTCTTGGTTTCCCACAGGCATACCAAAATATGAACTGTATGCTAAGCAGAAGACATTAGCATCCTTTATTCTATGCTTTACTGCTTTCTATCCCAAGTAAGATGCCGCACACATAATAAAAATAGTCTGGATTACGCTTACAACAACGGAAAAATGCCATTATTCATCAATTATATGAATATGAAACGGATAACATGCAGTTGAATCGTTTATGCATCTCATAGATAAAGTGTTCTTAGCTAATATCATTTTAACCAATTAATTTCATGGTAAGTGGGTATAAAAAGGAAAAAAAATGATTACATAAAAGTAGGAATATTCATTGTAGTTTGGTTGTGACCTAATTCATCCAAAACAAGCATAAAATTTACTTAAACAAGCAAAAGGTTTTTTTTGTTACGTGGTGTAATGCATTAAATTGCGTCAATAATTGACTGAACTGGTTCACTGTCAATAACAAGGGAAATTCATAAAATTACGTTGCAGTGTGTCAGGCGAAACTAGAATATTGGCATCCCTCTGAGACACCCTCTGCTGCCGCGCAGCACTAGCAGCGTCACCCGCCTGCTTGCCCAACCAAAAGGCCCCATGTTCCGTCTTAAATCGAAGGGCCAAAGGGCAAATGCAGTAATCTCATAAATACCACAGTTTAGTATACTAAACTGTGTAAATACAGCCAAGAGGGTGATGCAATACCTGGCAAGGCACCAGGCACCGGAGAGAGCGCCAGTTGCACGCTCTTTGATTTCAAAATGATTTCATATCAGGGGCGTGCGATGATTACTTTGTGTACCCCAACTGCTAGCGGCCAACCAGCTTCCCTCCTCCATTCCTGTACTCCAATTGTTTTGTTATCTGCTGTAATTATGCCAAGGTTGGTATTGGCCTACGGTTTTCAATTATCTGCTTCTTTCCGAGTAACTGCCTCGTTGAAAATGGTGTCCTCAAAATAAAAATCATCAATTATACACTCATTGGAAGACATACTGTACACAATTATTCCTACATCCGTTGGATTAGAAAAAACACTTATTACTATACTGCAAAGTTATCGCAAATTTTCACGAAATTACGGGTAAATACGATGTCACAAACCCTACAATGGATTACCAGTGCGTCATGTACTGCCGTGCCCCGCATACTGAATCTGAGAAGAGTTCGTTGTGCTATTAAAATATTAGGGTATTCTAATGATATGATCACAAGTCAGGACTTCCTTCCTCAGAAAAATTAATCAAATCTATACTGAACATTGTGGTTCACCCTCATTACAGCGAGAGAAAAATATGTGTCCCATAATCATTTTGTAGGTTTTACACTTCTCGACCAACGGTACTGTAATTTATACTACCAAAACATGCCATTTTAAATAATTTTGCATTATGGTAGCTCTGGTTTATGAGTATCCACTATCGCAAGCCAGCCGATGCCTGTCCTTGAAGCAGTGGGAGGGGGAGAAACATCAACTAATTACAGTGCGATTTTTATAATATTGCCCCTCAAAGCCCGTCTTCACGACGGAATATGTCACGGTATTTTGCGTCAATCTCAGTCGTGTCACTATATATCGCTTGATCGCGACCGCATCAAGTAGATTTTTCAAATAAAACTATATATTTTTCTCACCAGCAATGGATAGATCATGAAAAGAGAAATAAAATAATGTATCATATGCTAGTATTTTGATAGTAATTTGCGTATAAAATTAGACTTTCTGATATGTGATTTTGAATGAAACGGACAATATTTCGTGTAGCAGCCCTTGCAACAGTCTCCTTCGGGGAAAACGGCCTTCGCGGCGCACGGTGGTCCGAACGGGGTCGAAACGCGAGCATAGAATATTAAGTTAAATAATTATATATTTAGTGATTTAAAACAGTTTTTTAGTATAAATCTAACGAAACATGTTATAGATGTGAAATAATAATATTCAACTTAATTTATATTGTTTATTTATTTATTTATTATGCCACCTCTAGCATGACATCCAGCACTGACGTTTCGACTGCTGAATGTACTTCCACAGAGAGAGGCGATTCCGGGCGACAATTTTTTTTCAATTGTTCACTTAATATCAAATATTTATTTCAAGAAGATGTGTTTCTATGTTGTTTTATAATTGCTCGTCAATGATCACTTAGTTAATTGAAACGGCACATTTTTCAAAGCTCTTCATGTAAAGTTTAAACTTTCGCCATTTTCAAAAATGCGGGCCAAGGTGACTCTTGTTAACGAAATCATACCAAATGCCCACTTAATAACATTTATTAGTTTCATGAAAGTGTGTTTGTTTTTATGTAATTGCTCGTCAAAAATCACTTACTTTTGGATAAGGCGCTTTCTTTCAAATCTCATCATGAAAACTTCACACGGTCGCCATTTTAAAAGAGGCAGGCCTAGGCGGTTGATGTTAACGAAAAAACAACAACAAATTTCAAACTAATTATATTAATTTCACTGAAATGTTTTGAGTTGTTTTTGAGTAATTGTTCGTCAAATATCACTTAGTTTTGGAAATGGCGCTTTATTTCAAACATCAAGTAAACTTTTAACTGTCGCCATTTCACAAGAGACCCGCCGAGGCGGCTGTTTTTAACGGCAAAACTTTAACACATGTTCACTTAATAACATTTATTAATTTCAAGGAAATGTTTTTGGGTGTTTTCGTGTAATTGCCCTTCAAAATTAGTTTTGGAAATGGCGCTTTATTTCAAACCTCAAGTAAACGTTTAACGACCGCCATTTTAAAGAAGGCCAGCCAAGGCGGCTGTTGTTAACGAAAAAACATTAACAAATGTCCAATTAATGATGTTTATTAATTTCATGGAAATGTTTGAGGGAGTTTCCGTGTAATTCCCCATCAAAATGTCTTAATGAACGAAAATGACGCTTTCTTTCAAACCTCGTCATGTAAACTTTAAACGGTCGCCATTTTAAAAGGGGCCAGCCGAGGCGGCTGTTAACGAAAAAACATTAACAAATGTTCATCTCTATATATAAAACAAAGTTGTATTATTTACACCACTTATAACTCAAGAACGACAGAACCAATTATAATTATCCCTATTTTGTTGGATTCATCTTCGTTCCGATTAACATAATAACTAATAAAATATCGAAAAAATGGCACTACATGGCACTGAAGAATAAAAAATTAGATATTCAAGCAAACGCAGCCCGCTACACAGTTCGAATCTCTATCGTGAAATAAATCCTAAATGAAGCATTTTAGGGCGTTAAAAACTAAAATTTTGATGCCTCAAAGAAACATTTCTCACACCATATTCTACAGGACGAGATCTTTCTGAACATTCTATTACATTTTTGGTGGTCCGGCTCAATATTACTCCACCTGCTGAAAAACGTGCAGAATCTAAGTAAATAAAATAAAGTCGGATTAATTAAACCATTTATAAGTCAAGAACGACAGAACCAATTTTAATTAACTCCGATTTGTTGGATTCATCTGCGCCCTGAATAGTAGAATAACTATTAAAATACCGAAAAAATTCACGAAAAATAATTATACAGAAAATTAATCAAATGTATAAAAATCAATGTCTGTTGGTTCATGTTTAATTCGCTGCTGTACCAGGCATCCAATAGCGATAAAACTTTGTCAACTTGTTGATAGCGCCTACGGGAAAAACATATAGTACAATTATTGTAACTCCACTAGATGGCAGTGCTCCACTAGATGGTCCTCAGCACAAGATGGCGTTTCAGTTAAATGCAATTCCCAATTCACATGAGCTTCATTGTTGCTGGGCGTTGTCGTGTGCCGTGGGGCGAGGTCGAGGAGAACAGGATGAGCAGGCGGCTCAAGTTGATGAAAAGGAAAAAGACAAAGAGGGGCAAAGAGAGGGGAAAGGGAGAAAATGAGAGGGAAAGAGAGAGGGAAAATAGAGAGCGGGAAAAATTGAAAGGGAAAATAGAGTGCGGGAAAAGAAAGAGAGGGAAAAAAGTGAGGGAGTGAGAGACAGAGGGAAGAAGACAGAAGGGGAGAAGAGACACAGAAGAGGAAAAGACACACAGAGGGGGAAAAGAGTCACAGAAGGGGAAAAGAGACAGATGGAAAAAGAGTCGGATAGTGGGAAAATGAGAGGGAGAGGGAGAAAGAGGAAAAAAACAGATGGAAGAGAGAGAGAGAAGAAAAAGAGAGAGGGAGAGCAAAATTTCCTCAATTATTTTTTCTGCGGCACCAACACGTCGGGTACCAGCTAGTTTAATAATAGATATTAATTTTATGGATATGTTTTTACTTTTTATGTAATTTCCCGTCAAAGATCACTTAATGAAAATCACGCTTCTTTTTAACCTCATGTAGTTTAATAGACGCCATTTTGAAAGGTTGACCAAATGGTTGTTAACGAAAAACTAATTACAAATGTTTATTTAATAACATACTTTAATTTCAAAGGAATGTTTTAATGTTATTGCTAGAGACCAGATTTTTATGTAATTACATATTTTTTGTCTTTCTACTTACCGTTCTCAAAATTATAATCTTGGCGAATTATCGCCCTCCTAACACAATATCCAATTTTTTCGTTACAAATTTAGTACTATTTTACATATTTTGCAGTTTCCACAATATTTATTCCTAATTTATCAATTTTCTTACGTATTTTTTAAAATTTTTTTTTAAATCAGCATATTTTGCTACATTTTCTGTGAAATGTAAGTGGCAGAAGTATCACTGATACCCCGTTTTGTGACCTTTAATATTAAGTTCCGAGAGAAATTTGCGACCGCCGATGTATAACATTTCGATGAAAATGTTGCTGCAGTAGATGTTTGCTTGACGTAGATATCGGCAGTTTGTTTGATGACTTCTATTGCGAATAGCCTGGCTGCTATACTACGGTCGTGGTTTACAATAGATAAAACTTTTACTACTAACGAAGTTGTATGACGCAAAGAGTGCATCGACTTGTGCTCTCCAAAATTATTTTAAAACGTATTAATTTTAAAATTTATATAGGACATTTTTTCTAAATCTAATTTTGTGCTATGTAAATGGTTGTTTAAGTAGAGAATTTTAATATTACATATTACATATTCTTACTCTTTCCATTACATATTTATGTACATATTTTGATGTTTAATACTACATATTTTTCCGGTCTCTAGTTATTGCTTGTCAAATTTCACTTGCATGTTTCAGTTCTGCAGATCTCAATTTCACGTATTTAAATTTATTGAAAAACAATGAAATTTGGTAAACTGAAAGAAGGAATATGTTTGAAAAGAAATTGAAAATATTATGCAATTAATAGAAATCCAAAAGTTGAGAAGATTAAACATTTTCAAGAAGTAAACGTTCTCTGTATTATGTCCAAAGATAATAATGCTCTTTCCAAGCACCATTAACTTAAACTTTAAACGGTCATAATTTTGAGAGGAGCAGACCGGGGTAGCTGATCTCACCTGAAAAATGTTCAATAATGTTCACTTAATAACATATATTAATTTCAGTGATGTGTTTTTTGGTGTTTTGTGTAATTGCCTGTGAAAGTTTACTTGGTTAAAGAAATAAGAGGTTTTTGCACCTTAATTATATAAGACTTAATTAAAAAATAAAAATAATTGACACTGCAAAGACTTTAATATATTTAGAAGGGTATATGGGTCTTGACACTAAAGTCACATTAAAAACACCTATTTTAACTACTACTATTACGTGGTTCTATTAGTCAACTAGTGTGAAGCCATGTTGCTTATGGCCATATTTGTCTATGCTAAAAAAGACATTACGTGTGAAAAAGAATATTGATATTTCGAATTACTCCAATTTAATCAATCTTGTGAAAACAAAAAATAAAGGAGTGATTAAAAAAAAGTCACACGTCTTTTAAAGAAATGATCTAAATAGATTCTTGACAGAGGCATCAGACAACAAATATCTTCTAATGAAGGTGGGTTGATAAATTAGTGATGTAAATATTCACTAGTCTTCAGAGTTAGTTCAAAGTAACGCTGGAGTGTTTTTTTTCAAATCCAAGTAATTGTGCATTGAATATTAATATATATAAGTATTAGTAAGTAAGCCTTAAATTTGATCATAAATATTTACTTTTCATGTTACACAAAACCTTCAAACCTCATATATTTGTTTATGTATCCATAAAGACTTAATTAAATAATTTTGAGTCTTTTGCTGAGTTCACATTGGTAGTAGTGTAGTTTTAATTGCATGTGTGCCATTAACCCAAGAGAGGTGGCGCAGGGTCTCTTGTGACCCCACATACCTTTACTTAGCTGCAGTTGCCTAATTTTGCGAGTCAGAAGCTCTACATTTCACATACCTTCCACCACATTCTTTAGCTTTCGTCTGAAAGATTTTAAAAATTTTATATGTAATAATTCATTTATAAATATTTGTGGAACCAATACAAACATCTTAAATTTTGTACTTTGTCTAAGTTGTGTTGATTGGCTTTGAAGCATTTTCCATAAATTGTTTGTTTTTATGCAAGACAATGTTAGAAAATAAAACTTACTGAATTTTCTGATTATTTTGTCGTTGAAATATTCAGAAAAATCTAAATGGAGTAACTACATAAAATGAAAGATGAGTGATAATTTTACCCTCTTATTTGTTTGAATTCCTCATTTGCATATGTGTTTATAATAGTGCATTAAGTTAATACGACCTTATAAATGATTGATTATTATTAAAATAACTAATTTCGCACTTATTTCTTGCTAAATATAATTTTATATAGAAATAATTTAAAGGGGTCAGAAATGACCCCGCGCCACCTCTAACGTAACTCCGGCAACCACTACCTCTCCCAGGTTAATGTAGTGATGATAAACGATGTTTCATGTAATTAATGAGTATAATTCATGTAGAAAACGAAAAATGCAATTAAGAAAATGCACCTAAGAGCAATAGTTGCTTCAAAATGTTTACAATGCATCCTGTCTAATTCATGTATTTTAACATTTTCAAATACAATAAATTAATAACCCAGTTTATTTAACTAAAGAATTTAGAAAAGTAAGGAATGATTTTATTGAGATGGAAAGTAGAGAAATTAAAGAATAACAATAAATTAAATTTACATATTACACTATTATGGACAAGATTACAATTTATTACTTATAATTTACTTAATAATGAAAGGGAAAAAAACAATTAACACAGAATAATTCGAAATTAAAATTCAGTCCATGTTATCAAATAATTCTTGAACATTATCCTGAAGATCTTTACGGCGAGCTTTCCCCAAAGCTTGTAGAAGGTCTCGACGCATATTTTGTTTATTAATACTTCTAGACTGAAAAAGCACCAGGGACTGAAACATGACAATTCATAGTTTATAAAATGTCAATACAAATTCATAAAAACATGCTATATACTACATTTATTAATAAAAAAGCATGGCTTAAACAATACCTCTAAAGCACATAACTTGAAATTGTTGCGACAATTTTTTTCGATACTGTTTAAATCCCCTTCTCTAAGACATAACTTTCTGGCAAAATCTCGCCATTTATTTCCAATTTCATTGCTGACTAGCTCCAAAACTGAAACAAGTAAAAACATTTAAAACTTGTCTTCATTTCATATTCATAAAATGGAGAGGGGACTGGGCGACTTCTACATATCTGCACCCCATCTGTCATTAAACATTTTATATATAATTTAAATAAATAAAAACATTCTGCAAGGAAAAGTAAATTATAACTTTAACGATAAAATTAAAAAATACAACTAATTTGATGATGAACCGCTGTTGCCAACATCGTTTGGAGAGCAGCTTCTCCAAATGTCATCACAATTTCCGAAGTTGTTAGGTTCAAAAGGGAGACATCAGGGACGGATTGAACCCGTTTACAGAAATAAACATTTTTATTACATAAGGCTATGAAGCCCCTTTTGAGATGTGTGTGTGTGTGTGTGGGGGGGGGGCACCCCCTCCTCGCCAAGCACATTTCACTGCTTACATTCATCATTAACACATCAAATTTCACACATGATGGTAATGAAGACTACATTTAAAAATTACCTTTACCATAAATGTAATGTTTGAATCTTGAAATAAAATGAAAGGTATAGCTTTTTTTTTTAATGACACAATGGCCAGTTTTTGGAAACCCAGGTAATTTTTGAGACAATTATAAAACCAGATAACGTTTTTTAAATAATATTGTAACAAAGTTACTTTTAGCCTCAATTAACATTTGCTAAGTTACATTTTATTATTTTTTCTCCCTTTTTCAGCAAAATTAGAAAGATGAGAAATTAGTAACAGGTATCCATGTAAATCATTCAAATGCATCATGAGGTATCCTTGATTGGTTTAAAACAGCATCTAAATCAATTCAAAATAATTGACTCCAGTTCACATCACCTGAGGAAAGCTACAGTTTGAGATTGACTTCATACCTTGGGGTGCAATTTACATTTTCTTGTAACCATATTAAAATAAATTTCAATAATGTAAAGAAAAACAACGGTTTGTATATATCAACTTTACTAGAACAATTTGAAACAACTGTAGGGATTTTGGATTCTGTTAATAATTTTTTTGTTTATCGAGGTTTAGAGGCTCTTTAATTCCTTAGGTCATTGAGGCCCATGAATGATGATCGAACGAAGCTCTAACAAATACTTGAAAACAATAATGGTGATGAAGGAAGAACAAGAAGCAGGGGAAACAGGAGTACCCTTGCTGAGAGCTTTCTTTGTGCTCTTAGTTTACCACCCTGGAATTCGCCGGTGATCAAACCGAGGCTCTGTATACACTAGCTGCTATGTCATAAGCAATCTCGCATGTTTAGACTATACAACAAACAAATGGAAGGAGAACCCATGAGACTGCTGTTTTCCAATCTTGCAGCAGCTGAATTCTAATAACTACCAAAGCAAGTCAGAGATTCAACCTATGCTTATGCAGACAACCTGGCAGGCACATTTCGAGAACCTTTGATTTTTCTGGTGAACGGAATACTACAGTAAAACCTGTTTAAACCGGAATTGTTTGGATCCAACACTTTCTTCCGTTTTGTACAGGTTTTCAGCTTTTCAGTTGTGCAAAAAAAGACTGTTTCAAGACCTAACGGCATGAAGCGAGATACAGGATTAATTACAAAAAATCGCGCTATTTTTCCAAGTACTTGTCGATAATTTTGAAATTATCAATTTTAACAATTTAACCATAGGTTTCATTTAAGAAAAATGTTTTATGACATTACTCAGCAGTGTATTCAGAGGTCTATGAATTTGATTGAATAGGGTTTAGAGAGCGCTTCAACTACTGTGGTCATTAATGCCCATGTCAAATTATTTTCAAAAAATGGATTTAGTAAGTGTTGCAAATGCAACTTACCCGCTGATTAAAAACATGTACATAACCTACAAAGAGGACTTGAATTCTGTATCAAGTATACACGTAGATATGGCAGAAGGAAGAAATAAAACGAGCACGTACAATTTATCTTAAAACGTAAAATTGGCTGTAAAGGGGCCAAAAACATACAATGTCCAAGTCTTTCAAATAAGATTATATATTCTGCTTTCTCTCAAAAAACAAAAAAAGTTTTGAGAGCGCAGAATCGGCATCCCCGAGCACTGTCCGTCGCAAGTTGCCCAGGTTGTGCCTTCGTAGGTTGCCAATAGATTTCGTGCAGTGCAGGAAGACGTATTCCACAGAGAGAACCGTCCTGCACGAGTCACAGATGGGAGGAATTTCACCTCGAAGGAGGAAATCGTGAGAAAACTGGCAGTGTCCGATACGAAGAATGGTTAAAATAATTTCCTCACGCCTACAGGAGCGCGATGAGGAACGCCAGGGATTAACAGAAATCTTTATCGCACTTGGTTTAAAAGTGGTAATGTGCCACTGTTTGCCACGCTCTAAAACAAGGATCGTTTCAAGAAAGCCTTAACATTGGTACAAAAGGAATATCAATGCCGGTCTTTCGAGTCACTGATTTCGCCGCCTTGTCGGCCAGCTCATTCCCTGTGATTCTCATATGGCCTGGAACCCAACTAAGAACCAGATCAAAGCGGCGGGACAGAAGACGATGAATTAGGTTTTGAACTGATTTCGTCAGATAGTCTGACGAAGAACGGGAGACAGCTTGAAGAGAGCTGAGAGAATCAGAACAGAGAACTACCCGCCGCAACGTCGTTAATTCGATGTATTTAAGGGCCTCGAGAATTGCATACATTTCGGCAGTGAATATACAGCACTGGGAAAAGCCGATATGATTTGGTGGCCCTGATACAATAAAAACTACATGGCACTGCATCACTGCACAATGAACCATCTGTGTACAAGAATACATGATCCGGATAGGCTTCCTTCATACTCTGAAACTGCTTCTGGTAAACACGAGGACTAGTAGTTTGGAAAAATTGGAGAGACTGGGGTCAATATTCGGGACGAAGTGTTTCAAAGGGGGAATCGGGTCACTTCGAGGTTTCACAGGAGTGGGAAGATCGACATGAAGTTCCCGCAAAAGATTTCGCAATTGAATACCTGGGGTAGCGATTTTCGAAAAATATACGAGGACTCATTTTTTGTTTGTGGTTATTATACGGCGACAAGGATAGTTACCTGACACTCGCCGCGCCTTCGGCTCAGAGCCTGGCCAACGAAAGAGACAAGCCATGGCGCATACGTCACAGAAGGAGGTCACGTGGTTGTAGTAGTCCCAAGCCTCAGCTCGCGTGCACGGCCTCGTTCTGCGGCTCCATCCTTGTGCATTTCTGGTTCTATCGAAAATGCGTTCGTACAAAAATAATTTCATGGCATTGTTTAATAGGGTAGCTTCGTCTATCTTATTTTCACTAGAAATCCTTTTTATTTTTTGATAATTACTACGAATGAAGTCAGGTCCTGGCCATCGATTTATTTCGTCCTTCCAAAATAAAACGAAAATATAATTTTGTCATGAAATCCACGTGGCAAAAAATGTACTTTGAAGTCATGAAGTATACTTGAAATGGCAAAGAGACGTCTTTCGTTGGCCACGATACAATGCATACATAATCCAAAATAGACCGGATGAGGGTTCTATACGAACGCAAGAGGCACACGGTCTGCGCCCCAAGAGCTGCATGTAAGGGTGTGGAGGAGGTTCAAAGGTGACACACATAGGCCTTTCATTTTATTTCTATTTTGGAGTAAATATTTTGTAAATGTAAACAAAATAAGTGCTTTTGTGAGAAGGGACAAATGTGTCCTTGTGGACCATGGGGATGACTCAGTATGCAACAATTACACAGTAGTGTGAACAAGACTGTACACTTTGCCTAACAAACATTATTCGATCAAACAGAACCAGACATGTACAGATACGACTAACTTACTATGATTTTCAGTTCTGTTAGTTGCCTCCAATTTCTTACTTGACTAATTATTTAGAGCCATCACTGACATGGAAAACGGAAAGTGCAAACTTTTGCAAATAAATGAAATTTTAGTTTTTATTGGTAGAAGAGAGTAGAGACAAAGATAACGTGATTTTGGATGAAGAAGTCAAAAGTATTCTTCAGGAGGATGTAAATGATGTGCATGTTGGAGATTAAATCATCATTAAGGATGCTGATGTACCAGATTGCCCAAAAGTATGAGCAATTGAATCTCTGGGTCACCAAGGGACTTCAAATGGGAATTTCCAGATGTACGAATTGTTATTCATATGATGATAAAAATTAGAATTATAACAAGGAAAAAAATTGTTTGAAATGTAGCGGTAGCCATATGGTGAAGGATTGTTAGGTCAGTGAAACCAAGTGTAGTATCTGTATAGATTCAAATGAGTAGCTGAAACTGACACTACTTGTGAATCATAGTGTACTAAATCAAGAATGCCCAGTGTACCAACGAACTGTTATGCATGATCGTATGACCAAAGAATTTAGAAGAGAAGTGCAATGGAGGTATAATAATTCTGAATGCAAATGGACTGATTGCCAAGAAGGACATGATTGAACTGTTTTTGAAAGAAAGTAAACTATTAATTGTTGTTGAATCTCATGTAACAAGCCTAGATGAGGATGCTTTAATTGCAATTGAAGGATTTTCCAGCATTAGATGTGATTCAAATAGTAGCCCTACAGAGGTACAGAGATGTATGTTATTGAAGATTTATCATAAGAAGTAATATTAACCCTTTTCATACCAAGCAGGGTACACGTGTACCCCAATCTCACTTTTTTTACTTGTTGTGTACGTTCTGCTTATTTTGCGATATTGAAATTTCGTTACATTGTCTGAAATACTTCTATTGACAATCACGTCTGAAAGAAAGTAATAGTTTTGAAGTGTTTTATGTTTTCTACTTAAAAACAAGCACTGGGGTACATTTGTACCCCGCTTGGTATTCTGAGGAAACTAATTTTTATTCCTTATTAATTATTAGAAACAGATATAGAAAGAGTAGAACAATATGTAGTAAGTGTTAATGTGTAATGAACATTCTGATAAAAAAACAATAAAAATATGCATCAGTCACTTACAATGCGAGTAACCTTGAAAGAAGAATTGTGATCAAGAGTATTGGTGTAATAAAACAGAAACATAGGAATAAAGTTACTTAATTCAATTAAATTTATCTTTCATTATGTATTAACTGCACAAAATAATCAACATGTTCATATTTTAGTTAGTTATTTTATATTTCAAAGCAATCAAGCAGATTATTCGAGTGGGGAGGTTACGTCTGTAACCCGCTTGGTATGCAGACGGTTAAAGGAGATAAAGCAGAGGGAGTGGTGGATACTAGCCATTAAAGTATACATTAGAGCTGATTTGATAGGGACACTTGCTGGTATATATAGATCTCCAGGAAGTGTCAGAAAAGGTGAATTTTTAGATAGATTCTCTGTAATTATGGAGGAATTATTGGATGTCAGTCAAAAGATTGTACAATTGAAGGTGATTTTAATATAGATTGGCTTAAAGATGATGATTACTACACAAACAGAATTAAATCATGTATAAGGGGAGTAGGACTAAAACAGCTGGTAACAGAAGCAACTAGGGTACCAAAACACAGTCGGGCATTAATTGACCTCATAATAATTGACAATATGAAGTGTAAAGTGTTACAGAAACCAAGGATCTCAGATCATGCTATGATAAGTATTACAGTAATTAAAAAAAAAAAAAATTATAAGCGTGAAAAGTTTTTGATGAAAGGAAAACTAGAGTATTACAAAATGTTAGAAAGAAAATTGGGTAGCAGGGAAGAAGAGGCTGAAATTGATGTTGAAAATGAGTATGAGATACTGAAAGAAAATCTTATTCAGTGTGTACCGGAGGCCAAAAAGCCGGATATATGGGTAAGAAAAATGCTACGTCCATGGTTCTCTGCAGAAATAAAAGAAGATATGGTTCAAAAAGATGGATTACAGTAGATTTTCATTAATAAAAGAAGTAAGTTCAGACATAGAAACAACGTAGGAAAGATACAAAAAGTGTAGAAATAAGTTTGTTAATTGTTGGAGAGAAGCAAAAAGAAAGTATTATGAAGACAGTTTTGACAGACATAATGACGAACCAAAAAAATTATGGAACCTAAAAAACTCTGTATAAAATGAATGAGAAACAAATGAAATATGTAGTATTTGGTGATGAATATATATTTAACTCAAGAGGATTTTTATGCCCTAAAATATCTTGAAATATGCTTTTAAAAGTATGCATTTATAACCTAAAAATTCTGAAATATGCACTTTAATATGCAATAAAAATTAACAATACTTCATTCCTGTATAAACCTATCTTAATAAAATTCAGGAGAAGTATATTTGGAATGAAAATATACATTTTTGTGCAAACATATACCTTACACATACCTTATTTCACAGGAGAAATAACTGAAGTAAATATTCACTTTTATGAAGTACATTGTATGTTTTGTTGCATTTCTTCTAACTGGTTTAAAAATGTTATATCAACAAATTTCCTACATTTGCACAAGTATTTTATTATCCATACAAAAGAAAAACAACAGAATCTGTGACAAGCTCTTTCTAATCAATGAACGCTCACAAATAAATATATTCTATAAAAAAATTAGGTTAGCCTTTATCTTAACGAAATATACAAAATATGCACATATAATTACACAAATATGCCCCAACAGGAAAAATAGATCAAATATGCAGAAATATACACTAACAAATTAATCTACAAATCATCCAATTCTACACAAATGGCAAGAAATTTCACTTAGCCATGCCCTGAAGCAATGGACAAAAATATGCGAAATCATAAAAATCAGCTCCCTAGTGATGAGAGTAAATTATTATTTTGTTAGTAGTGTAAGAGAAATAGTGGATAACATACGTAGTGTAAGCGGTTATGTAATGGTTAAAAAAAGTTCAAAATGTTAACCTGAGTATGTTCCAGGATGTGACATTGCAAGAGATTGGAATAATTGTTAAAAACTTACGAGACATTAATGGACCTGATGAAATTAGTAGTGAATTGATTTAAAAAAACATGGACAGTAATTGGAAACAAACTTACTCAAATTGTTAAACAATCACTTACTTAAAGAAAGATACCAAAGACACTGAAAACATCAACGATTATTCCTATAGCTATAAGGGTAGTGCAATGATCTTAGACCAATAAATACTCTTCCAGTAATTGAAAAAATCATAGAAACAGTGGTGTATGAAACATTAATGAGATATGCGAGATATAGTAATTGAACATTGGTTAAGAGCAATTGGTAGGGGTGATGAATTGGTGGCAATGTTCTTAGACTAGATAGGTATTTGAAATGATTAATAGAGAGTTTTCTGTTAAAAAAAATTGAAAGAAATATGTAAGTGGTTGTGTGTACAAATGATTAAAAGATTACCTAGATGCCAGGTATCAGGTCACATTTAACAATAATATATCAGATGAAAAACAAGTAATACATGGAGTCAATTAGGGATTCTCCCATAAGGGAGTAAATTAGAACCACTACTGTGTACATAAATGACCTACCAGGAGTGGTAAAGAAATGTAAACTCCCTATGTTTGCAAAAGAGACATTGATTTATCTACGTGGTAATAATGCACAAGATGTGATAAATAGATTAAATAGAGAAATAACTTTGGTTAGTGGATGGTTGAGCATGAATTTTTTGAGCATTAATGTTGGTAAAATGAAGTGTATGTTTACAGGGCAAGACAAATTTAGAGAAGAAGTAGAATCAAGACAATCAATTGTGCTTAATGATGAAAATCTGAAATGTGTTAGGACAAACGAATATAGGGGTGATTATAGATTCCCACCTGTTATTAATGTTCAATACATTAACAACAAAATAGCCAAGAAAGTTAATTTGCTATATAAATCGAGGAAAGTTATTTCAACGCAAGGTAAGGAATTATTATTTAAAGTACTTTTGATGCCCCATGTGCATTGCTGTTCAACTATTCTTGCTATGGTAAATGAAAAGGAAATTGAAGAGATACAAATCAACTTCAACAAAGGAATGAGAGCTGTTTTGAATAAAAGGGGTAATGAAATTTTAGCAATATGCTAAAAGAATTGGGATATTTATTAGTTGAAAAGAAAGTAAAAAGAGATGTACTAACATTTATTTATAGATTATAAAATAAACTATTACCAGCATATTTGGATTATTTACTAAGAAAAAATTGTGAAGTTCATCAGTACTCAACAAGACAGGCTAATCAATTCCATATAAAAAATGTGCAAAGCAGTAAAGCTTAATGAACAATATTTAATAGAGGCCTAGCTCTGTACAATGAATTACCACAACAAATACAGCAACCTGGGTTGTTTGGAAAATTTAGAGAAAAATCAGATGCCTGGTTGCAAAGTATTGAATAAGAAAAGTAGTATTAGAATATTTTGTATTGTTAAAGAATGATTGACAAATTATTTTCTTGAATTGTTCATGGGTGTATAAATTGAACTGTCAAAGAATTGTTATTTTTGTTATACTGATTTTGTTATTTGAAGAAATGTTAAAGAATCATTGTTTTAAATTGTATAAATTATAATGTTAACAACTGTTAAAATTATGCAGTTAGGCTGCTGTGTTAGCAAAACATGATATTGATATTTAAATTAGTCACAGGCTATTTGTAAATAAATGCACATAATTCAAAACAAGAAAGGTCCAACACTAAGAACGCAATAGATAAATTATCCACTGGGATTGAACATATTCGCCTAAAGTTGCAGAGAATTCTTGTAAGTCATTCACTAAAATAAAAATTTTGTTTGAGATATATCTTGAACCATTGTAAGTATTTGAGAAATTAGTTGATCTCATTGAATCTCAGAGTAATTAGTACAGGACAAAAAAAGGAATAAATTTTGAGACTGATATTCCTGAAATGAAAGCTTTCCTTGGTATTTGTTTGGTAACGAGGTATCATGTGCTCCCTTCCCTTCGTGATTATTGGTCAGCCAGATCTCCAAGTTTCGTTTATTTTGCAAATCATACCTAGGTTGAGAGTTAACAAATACATTCAACATTACAAGGAAAATGCAGTACCTAGAACATCAGCTGACTATGACAGAGCTTATAAAATACGACCGGTAATGGATCATCTCAACAAATATTTTAAAGCAGCTTGTGAACCATCCAAACATATCATAAAATTCAAAGGTAATTCTGTTACGAAACAATACAAGTTGAGCCACATAACTTTAGCATCTCCTGTACCTTTTGATGTTATTGCAATGCAGTTTTCATGGAAGTACATAAGGTAAAAGGGTTAACTGATTCATACATTCATTTCTATTTTAAGAGATATTTGAGGTAATTTCGCATATTAAAATGGAACTATATATTCAGTCTATCATGACAAGCGTAAAAAGACATATCCAATGATATACATATTGTTGTATGTTAGATAAGCATTTTTTCGAGTAATTTTGATTTTGGCAACAAGGGTTTAATGGATATTTTGAATAGTCCACCACACAAGATCATGCAGTGCTCCACTAGCAAACGCACTCACTCGTGGAATGGAAGGGAAGGGGTGGGGTGGGAAGGGATTTTAGTACTTGAAGATACGAAACGTATTTCAAATATTCACAATTTTCAGAGTTTTTGTATTATTTAAGGATTGAAAATACGGATTTGTCATAAGTAGTACATACTGAAATAAGACTGTTTCTATCCCTAAAATATTATTATATGCTTATTAACATTGAAATTTTTTGCTCAAAATATGCAATATTTTTTTGTAGAATTCGTTATTTATTTTCATTGTTCTTTATTTCAAGATCTCATTAATATCATGTGACATAAAACCCCATTAAATGGAGTTGACGTAAGAAACAATTTTATTACAATACATACTTATAACAAATGCTTATTTTCCATCCTTCAATTCCTTCAATCAAAGAAAGACAAAAAAACTAAAAATGCGGAAGGATGGAAAACAGAGTTCGGGAAAAAACTGCAACAGTTTTGAGAATATTTGGAATATGTTTAGTATCTTCCAATACTAAGATTCTTTCCCTACCCTTCCCTTGCCCGGGCGCATGTTTGCTGTTGAAGCGCTGCATGACCATGTGCGGTGGACTATTCAAAATATCCATTAAACCCTAGTTGCAAAAACCAAAATTACTCAAAAAAAAAAAAAAGTTTAGTTCCATTTGAAAAAACAAAGTTATCTCAAATATCCTGTAAAATGCAAGTGATAAAATATAAATGAATGCACATATCAATTAGCTCCTTTCCCTCATGCTCTTCCGTGAAAACTGTATTGCAATAACTTCAATCATTCAAAAGTTATGTGACTCACCATGTATCTAAAAAACAAAACTGTAAAATGGGGTATCAAATTGTGGTGCCACTGTGATGCTCAAACAGGTTACTTATACGAGTTCGATTTATACACTGATAAAAAACAAAAATCAAGAAAAGGGCCTAGGAGAATGTGTTGTAATACAACTTAGTAATTTTCTAAAAAGTTTAGGAGTTGAGGTGGTTTTTGATAATTTTTTTATTTCACCTTTTCTTCAATATGAATTCCTTGCCAAAAACGTTTTTACTTGTGGAACAGTTTTGGAAACAAAAAAAATGAAATACCAAGCATCTTAAGAACGACAAAGAAATGAAAAGAGGCGACATAAGATTTTGCTGCTGCTTCACTTGACAATATTTCTGTGTCAAGTGAATGGGCAAGAGATCTGTTTTAATGCTTAGCAACTATTTGTCACCTATCAATATTTGTCAGTAAATGTTGAGAGGAGCAAATCTAAGAGCAAAGGAGGAATACAAATTAAATGTCCACTCATAGTATAGACATTCAACAAGTTCAAGGGAGGTGTTGATCTCCTGAATAAAACAAGGTGACATGAAGTTGACAGGAAGCCAAAAATCAAAACTACCACAGAATATTTTTTGATCTTTTGGATATTAGCATTATGCTTGCATTATTTACTTACAACTTGAACCAGAAAATGGTGAAGTTAAAAAATGAGCTCCATGACATTCAGTCAGAGCGTAGTCAAAAGTCTAATTGGTGAATATACAAATTGAGAAAAATCATTACTGCAAACGACAGTTTCACCGGGGAAAGGGGAGGGGGAGTGAAGAAAAGAAAGAAAAGAACAAAAGAAAAGGAGCAAGAAAGAAAGAAAGCAAGACAAAAAAAATCCACCCCTCTCCAGCACCAGAATATCAAATGGAAAAAATTGAAGAAAAAAGATGTGCTCAATGTGCAAGAAAAAAGGAAGAAAGTAGAACAATTAATATTTGCAATATTTGCAGTGTTCATTTGAGTTTCACTCAAAATCGTAACCACTTCTTGGAGTTTCATCCAAAATAAGGTTTTTGGAATGTCTTTCAAAATATGTTTTAAGAATTTTATTCAAAATCATATTTTTAGAATTTCATTCAATATAATGTTTTAACACAGTATGTGTATTTGAATTGTTTTCGTTAAAAAATAAACCAAATAGTTTTCATCAAAAATTAAATATTTTTTCTCCTGAAAATCTTGCTTTGTGATCCACAGGGATATACAGTCGGCTCTAATTACAGCGAACCCTCAGTGATAGTGAATGGAAACCTGGAAGTAATACCTGGAAATAATTCCCTCCTGGAAAAGAATATATCACCTGAACAAATTTGCTGCCCTGCTACAAATTCCAACACTAC
The DNA here is from genome assembly GCA_031308135.1 of Acheta domesticus. Taxonomy (NCBI): domain Eukaryota; kingdom Metazoa; phylum Arthropoda; class Insecta; order Orthoptera; family Gryllidae; genus Acheta; species Acheta domesticus. The sequence continues at coordinate 111,837,917 of JAHLJT010000631.1, read as the reverse complement.
GCAGCTTGAAAAAATATAGGCCTAAGGTCATAATCAAAGAAGTCTCCTCTGAGGTGAAGGCAGTGAACCCGGAATGGAGACTTTGCTGATGACCTCATGCCACTCAGTTTCACTACGGAAACAAAGGTTGTGTCCTGCTTGGGCTACAACTGGTAGCGGCGACCCGTTGTTGCTTGCTTCTGTTTCATGCTTTGTGTTATTTGATATTCTAAAGGAACAAAGCACATCAAGTTCTACTTAGGTGACAGGAAGCAAAGCGACTGCCACAGCCTGGCGATCACTGACAATATCTGCCATGCCTTGCGGAAAAGCTATCAGTTTCTTTAGCCACTTGCACCATCCTGCTACCAAAAGGATCTCGTATGTTATTAGGTGAGTAAAACGGTTTTCAGAGAGTGGGACATCCAACTGTGCAAGAGGCATTGAAGGTTGTCAAGACTTCATTATGACACTTAAGAGACAGTGGACAATGCAGAAACACGTAAGGAGTGAGCACAAACTCTGGAGAAGGATTTAGAGAAATTACTAATGAAAAATGTTCAAGGTAAACAATTGACAATAATTGATTTTTTTAAGGATAAATAAAGATATTGAAATTTTCAGTTCATGCTGTTCTGTATCTCTGTATGAATAAAATCAATAATTGTGGATAAATTCTATTAAATTTTGACATTGGATATAGTGAACCAAAAATGTTAAAACCCTAGAAGTTCACTATAATCGGAGATGACTGTATACGATACAAGCTATATTTTGTAAATAGTAAATGCAATGACGTCAAAAACCATTCTGAATGATTTTCTAAGGCACCTGAAGTTGTTAATTTGAAAATTGTAATTTTTCTTCAAGCAGAAACCTTGTGGTCCTCAAAGGGTTAAAAGAGCACCACCGGTTTCACAAAGCACAAGCTACAAAAAAAATGTGCAAGCAATGTGGGTAATTAACAATATTAAATACTAGCATTAGACTGATATTAAATTACTAAAAGCAGAAATGATGCATATTTGGGCATATAGCATAGAAATCAATGAGCCACACCTTTCAGTACAGAGCGTTCAGTCATGTGACCGATTTTTTTGACAGTTATTGTTGCCACACCACAGAGATCATGCCAGGGGCGTGTGGTTGGTGATTTACACGCAGAAATTATTCGCTTTTATTTCATGAACGTTGGCCAACTTGTCTTAGCGCCGTGAAACCTTCTATTGAATAGTCATTCTGCCAAAGGAAAATGTTCGCGGAAAAATATTTTGTTTTAGTGATAGAATAGTGTGAAAATATTTTGAAACTAGTTCAAGATAAAAGTTAATATTTTCTGTAAGGTGTATTTAGTTAATATGTGAAGACTTACTTACAGAAATAAGAAGTTCAACTAACAGGAATTTTGTATATTTCGCGAGCCTTTTGTCTATTTCGTGCCATGGTTATATTCGAAAGGCAAGCGAAGCATCTACTAAATTCTTTACTATTGAAAGATGTGAAAGGGGACAAATAAGTGCATGATTTGCATGTATGTTTAAATTTGTGATATTGGAATTAGATCAGCAGGTGTAATGATTTGCCTGTATCATGAATACTGCTTGTCCGGCTTGAAGCACCTACATTGTAGTATAATACTGTTTTATTTTGATATATCATTTTATATATTGTCTTTAACAATCTACCTTCTAGTTTTTGCCTCTCAGCCATGACCAGATAAGAGAAGAGAGTGCTGCTTGAACGAAAGTTTAGACAAAGGAAAAATACATAGTCTTACATACAGGTGGTTTCATTAAAAGTACAGAATTATTATTCCCTCAAAGTCAAAAGAAATAAATGACTATTAAGCAACTCTGACAGAAAGATGTTTCAAAAGTGAAAAAATTTCTACTTTGATTGTAAGAAACGTGTATTTATGTAATGGACAGGTTACCAATTCATTCTGTGCTGGTGAGTGATGTTTTTCAACAATGTTTCTTTTAAGAATGTAAAAAACACTCATTTATGAAAATTCATGTAATCTTTTTTTTAAATAACTGATAAAAAAACAGTTATTGCTACTATAGAATTCAGTCAGAAAAGTAGTTGTTTCAACATTATTTACATCACTATAAAGAGTGGAGTACAACCTGTATTAAATTCAAAAGCGTTCAATGGTCTTACAGTAAAATCAGTAATACAATTTTAATTAGAACTTAAAATTTGCAAATAGAATGTGTAAAAGCTTCTGAGGCTGCTGTTCAGAAAAAGTTTCTCACTGAAATAAACAAATTTTATTGAATTAAATCATAGAATACAATTTTATTTTTTCTATTTATTTTGATAAAATGTTTGTCAATATTCTTAGTATTTGAAAAATCTTATTGGTTGATGTGGGGAAGATGAAATTATAGAGAAAGCTGGTCATCGAATTCTGTCTTCCCCTCCCCGTTATTGTCACTATATTTTCACTACAATTCTATGGAGTTGGTGTGGAGCCAGTGCAAAAGATATTATCAGTGGCATCATGATACCACTTTCAATCACCAAGCAACAAGAAAAAGAAAGGAAGCAATAGAACTGATTACTGTGGAGAAGAAAGTGAATTAATATAAAAATGTTTCCTTGGGATATTTTCCAGATATGTTACTAATATAACGTATGGTTCTCATTTATTCTGAACACTTCTGTATTTAAGATAATTACATGGCAAATTCTGCAAAGAATATAGAAGAGTGTAGAGTAGAAATAAGTAAGGAGGCTTCCCAAATTGCAGTCATAATAAATTTTTAGACTGACTTATGGCAAAGATCCTCTCGGTGTTCCCATTCCAGGATCCACTGATGTTTCTTATTTGTAGGAATATGGCTGCCCATGAAAATGGGTTGAAAAATATTTGACGTTTGTTATTCTACGAAGGTGCAGAGTTGCAAGTTGTAAATTTATATTATTCCAACTAGGGCAAGTGAGTGGTTATATTCCATGTGAAATCATGAATATGTATTATTATTAAGCTGATCTTGGGTTATTGAAATGTACTTCTCACTATTATTATCATTATTCTTATTTTTACTTTTACAGATTTCTAAAGAACTATATACTATCAGGATTGGTAGCAATGCTTTAATAACTGTTACATCAGAATTTAATTTTCAATAAACATTAATGAAATTAGATATATATAGGTACATTGTTGTGCTTCAGATCTTTAACGACAACAACTTTTTTTCAACATGCAGATAAAAACTAACAGATGGCTTTCAAATAGTTACTAATAGTGACTTCATTGTAGGTACATATAGGCAGTTGCGAAAATTATGTAATATGCAGCATTAGAACTAGAGAAAACTTTTGTTTGAATATTTTTGGTTGAGGGGTGGTACCAGTCGGTTTTTAGCTAATATTTTTATCTTTATCTAATTTGCCAGGTCTTTGTATCTGTGTACGTGAATGTTCTCTCAATCTCTCTCTGAAAATAAATATTGTGTAGTTAGATGTGATTCTGCAATGGTTTGTTGGTGATGGAAGTTATAGTAATATAGTAAGTGGTCCATAACTGGATAATTCAATTTTTCTCTTAATTTATGTCTCTAATTTTTTCTAAACTTAATTTCATTTTTTTCCCTAAACATTAACTGGTACAGAACCTATAGGGGTCTTTTTGGATTTTTTTTGCAATATAACTAGTCTTTGAATTTAGTTTTTTCTTGCAATTACTGAATCTTTCCTCATGTATGTATGAATATTTTCATTATTTATTATGTGTATTCCCACTAATTACAATATAGAGATGTATACTTTTCAGAAGATATAAGTAGTCACTTCATTAAATCTGCTGATGTTAACTACCTTTGTAAAAAAAGTATTTAAAAGAAATTCTAATTCTTTTTTATTAAAAAGAAGAATGTTTTCAATTATGTGAAGTTAATTTTTGATGAGTATGAATGTGTTGAAAATATATTCTGATAACATACACCATATAAATCAAAAATTAATTAATGAATAAAAAGAATTAGAAATGCAGATTTAATTAAAAGAAAAGTTTTATCTTTTGCAGAGTTTAATACTTGCTTATGAAGTAAGTATCATGCGACATCTTAACACAATATGAGATTAAAAGTTATCAAATTATGCATTTAGGTCAGGTTTGATAACCAATCAAATGCTGTTATATAAGATTTTACAATACAAATTTTGTTCATTTTTAAAATTTCCAATGTATAATTTTCATTTCAAAATAGAACATTTTACACCTCACTGTGGCAAACTTGGCAGACAGGGTTTTGAGCTAATTAATATTAGGTCATGGACTTTCAGGACATGTTCTAAAAGAACATAGGAAAGTAACTTCAATTTTATAAATTTTCATTTAAAATAATCAAAGTGAATAAAATTTATTAAACTTCAAAGGTGATCGTGCAACAACTGTATCCTTCAAAGAAATCACAACACAAATAACGGGAATTATTTTTTCATTTATATAAATTTGATTTTGTGATATCTTTTCACCCATGTTCAACGTGACTTTTATTTATTATAGATAATAAAGTTATTGAAGGTATGAAACCTTTCAATTTTCATTTCGTCTAAAATTTCCGTAGTGAAATTCAATTCAATTCAATTTTATTAACATACTTGTTATACACAAATTAGTTGAGGAAGAAACTTCCAGTGTGCAAGCCCATTTAATCACATACTTTTTGTTTTTTGGAAATTGTATCTTCCATAATTAGGATATTTCATAAATTATAATTTATTATTTGACATCCTGTAGATCCTTTTAATAACAAGTACATCCATATAATTCATAGCACTTTTTAACCCATGATGTACCTAATATCTAAATTTTAAGAACCGACTGTTTTTATATTTAAGAAATTCACTTCGAAGTTATTCATCTTTTGATTAACTATGTGTATTTTGCCAATCAGTACTCGGAGAATATTTACTAACTTGAATCTTTTTCTTCACAGAAAACTTTTAACATGGTTTAAAGTTACTGTTACTGTTACTTTTTACATGGTTTAAAGTTACTTTCCAAAGTTGATAATCAGAAGAACCCAAAATTTAATAAAATATTAAATAACAATTAACAGTGGCTTTGTGTTAGTTACGCACAAACCATGTATGACTAACATTTCAATGAAGCATTGCTTCACCTATCATGACTTGTTGAACAAATGATTTACAATATTTAAGTATTGCTACCATATTTTCACAATTAACTTAACAAATCAGTATGTCAATGATCAATAATTGAATGGGTGAAATACAGAACAGTATAAGTGAGATTTTATAAATTCTGAGAAAACCATGTTTACAGTAGGCTATATTTCAGTGCCACTGTTAATTCATGATTAAATAAACAATTGAAATGCCGAGGTTTTAATAATGAAACAAAGTAACATGATTTTACTGTGATATTGAATGAAAGAAAGCAGTTTTCTCAGAATTTATAAAATGTCACTGTTCTGGTTTTCACATATTAAATTGAGCCTTAGTCATAACGATCAATCACTAGAAATTATAAACATTATTATATGGAAAGTTCTGAACATGCAAGATTAAAAAGTACCAACAGAATTCCGACTGAAGTCACACATATTATCAACAGAATTTCGAAATTATTTGTCTAAATTTTTTTTCGTCCCTAATGATAGTGGAATACATTCAAAGTCTCTTGAAAACTATTTCTAACCTTCACAACGTGAAAATACATTCAATTACAAATTACAGACAGCCTGCAGATAACTGATACTTCAACTCAGCTGAGCAGTGGAAGAATACATTTTGGAGAGCAATGCGGTCTTCACTGACGCTCATTTGTTATCCAAGCTGTCAAAAAAATCGGTCACATGACTGAACGCTCTGTAACATTGCTTCCATTGTGAATGTAAAGCCACTTAAAAGAGTCCTAGGAGTGGCCAAAACTACCAGGCCTATGAAAAGCCTGGCAGAGCAACCTTTCCTGTCACAGAATTTCAGATTGCTCTTTCTAAAATTCCGAGGCTAATGAGGTGCTCCAATGATTGACACCTCATACAAAGATGAGTGTGATCAATACTATACTGAATGATTCAAGAACACACAAATGTCTATAATTGAATACGTAAAATTACATACACACACACACACACGCCAACATGTGCACACGCCTGCACAAAAACAAAACAAAACAAACACCCAGTTTTGTAAAGAAATCAACAATAACATAATTACTGTTATACGCATGTGAGTAAGAACTTCAGCTAATTTATTATTTTCCCATTGCTTTCATAAAGTAAATGGATATCATCACTACAAAAACTGCCATAGCAATATTTTCACATTAATATCGCATTACTGGGATAGCTGCACTCTTGTTGAAAAGGGTTTACTCGTAAGAAAATCAGTAAGAACATAAAGACCTCCAAATAAAAAAGTTACTGTAATTTAAGAGTGCACAAAACTTCTTACCACAATCTGGCAATGCATCATTATTTGAACTGGAGTTCTGCGGATTCTGTACAGATGAATGAAGAGGTGTGTTCTGTGGACCTGTTGATCATTGGCAAACAATAAGTGTTAATTGATTTAATCTAAAATACATTTTGAAAATATATTTTTGGCTTGGTGCAAGAAGGAACAATGCCAGTTTTTAGTGATTTTCAGTTTGTATGGCCAACGTGTACTGTAAAGCCCTTTCTTTCAGAGCAATAAAGGCCAAAGTCCAAAGTCCTTTCTCTCAATTTCACTTATATCTTTAAATTGGCCTACAATTGGTTTTGTCGTTTTGATTGTGGAAGAAAACCCTCCATTTTGTAAAATTTTGAAAACTGACATTGGCCCTTTTTACACCAAGCCATTAATATTATTAAAAATGGACAAAATTTTAAAATTCAATTGCAAATTCATTTGCAAATGCGTATTTGTCTCTTTCAGTATCCATAAATTAAAATTTTTAGATACTGAAGAGAGAAAACAAAATTTAAAAATTCTGAAAAATGTTCCTTCAGACAATATAATAATCTCAGCTGGCATTTAATACAAATGTGCCATACCTATAAGCAGAGACCGAATGATTATGTAATTACATATTTTTTGTCTTTCTTCTTACTGTCCTCACAAATGTAATCTAGTCAAATCATCACCATACTAACACAATATCCAATTTTTTCATAACATATTTTTACTTATTTGGTGCCTTATTATATATTTTGCCGTTTTTACAAAATATTTTTTTCTCTATTAATTTTATTACATATTTTGTATAAAAAAGATGATTTTCAAAATAATCAGTATTTTTTTCCTACATTTTTGGTGAAATCTAGGTGTGAAAAGTATCATTGACACTGCATTTTGTGATGTATAATCTTAATTTCCAAAAAAATTGGTGATTGCTGACATGTAACACTTTGATGAGAATCTTGCATGCTGTAGTAATTGTTTGCTGGAAGTAGTTATCGCCAGTCTGTACAATGAATTATGTTGCGTCTAGTCTAGCAGCTACACTATGGTCCTGGATATCAATAGATGAAGTTTTTTATTAATATGGATATCAAAGAACCTTTTTATTAACTTTAAAGCTTCTCTAGAATATATTTTATAAATGTAATATAGTATTATGTAAATGTTTTTTTAATTAGAGCATTTTAATATTATGTATTATCCCGATATTACATATTTATGTACATATTTTGATGTTTAATACTACATATTTTTCTGGTTTCTGCCTGTAAGGAGCAATATTTTCAGAAGCATTTAAAGAAGAATTACACTTAGTAGACGAGTACAAAACAATATTGTAATAAATACTTCTCCAAGACACTGGTCTGGTTAATTACATTTTATGCATCCAAAACTGATGCACATATTTTATGAGATGTAACAATTTTCTACCAGACATCCATTCTAAATATTAAATGCACACTTCTTTACCAGGTTGGTTAATATTGGCACTTGCAAATGTTTCTCTAACAATTCAACATATCACACAATCTGGGTTCAAAAGGTTTCACAACATTAATCCCTACTTCCTTTCACAATTATCTTACCATTATTATTAGAATAATCTCTTGAGTCTACAGTCCTTCGATTACTAAGACGTGCTAACATTTTGATTTTTCCTTCTGCTGGCAATCGATTCACGATGTTTCGTAATTCTGAATAGTTGTCAGAACTCACATGATCTCTCTTTTCCAACACTAAAATTAATTCATTGATATCTTTGATAAAACTACAGCGACGATTTGACGCAATGATACCCGCATATTCCCTAACCAATTCCCTTGTGTCTTTCTCTGAAAAACATCTAGTTTGAATGAGCAAATCGCGCTTAAAAGAGTAATAATCATCTACCATTTTTATCTTTTTTACAAAATATATAGTACATACATTGCATAAAAATAATTTTAATATCTAAAATAAGGAATAATCTTTATTGCGTCATTATCTTAAATCATAAAATAAGAACGTAATCACAGAATTCCAAATAACTCGCGACACCAGAAAACACGGGGAAAAACACCTCAACCTCAGTCCCTCTGTCTCACTTCACTTGAACACAAAAATACTTGCAGTTTGTACCAGTTTGTACGCGGTCCGACGAATCATCAGATACCAATACCAACTGACAGACGGTGTCACTTATACTCTGGTGTATAAAAAACAACTACACGGTAATCGCTTTTAAATTACAACCACCGATAAAATAGACAAATCTTTCAATCTCCTCTCTATATTTTAATGTCAAATAATAAATCGAGAGAGAGATAAGGAGAGTAGTGAGCCCAGCTACAAGGCCTGCAGCCTTGGCCCAGCTACAGCTTACGTAGTGAAAGACAACACAACCGAACACAACCAACACAACTGAACTAACAATTGAACCTGGACACAACTTCCACCCCACGGTATGGAATCCAGTTATATATATTCTCTGATGGAATCCACACTCGTGTGAACTCGTGCACGAACATGCGTTGCCAGGAGATGTTATGCATTTCCCCCTAGATGGCGCTGCAAAAAAACCAAAACACCACGAAAACCCCCAAATTAAAAAAAATACATGTTTACAATATAAGAGGACGAATGAAAATTAAAGAAATACGAAAAATTATTTATTGTATATGATGATGTCTATATTTTATAGTAAACACCTATATTTGTAATGTGTAAACATTATGTAGAACTATTTATTCCACCAACTATGGACCACCCCCGTAACTTCTAAACGGTTCAGGATATCGAAATGCAGTTTTCGCTTAACAATGCGGAATCATGAGGCAAGTAACATACCGAAGAGAAATTGTCTATAATATTTTTAGTTTTCGATAAATTTAATCATCTTTGATTTTTTAAATGGAACTACATATTTTTTCGCCAGCAATGGATAGATCATGAAAAAAAGGAATAGAATTATGTATCATATGTTAGTATTTTGATAGTAATTTGAGTATAAAACTAAACTTTCTGAAATGTAATTTTGAATTAAACGGTCAATATTTCGTGTAGCAGCCGTTGCAACTCTCGCCTTCGGGGAAAAGTAGCCTTTGCGGCGTCGAGACAACAGTCTCGACGCGTGGAGACAGGGCGTCTGTGAAGGATAGAGGTGTAACTATAGCAATTCAAGGCCTTGACACGATCATATGAACAAACATCAATATTAACGACCAGGATGAGAGATTTTTCACAATTTGTTCATCTTAATTGAACTTTTCTTCTACTGAAATTCCAAAGCAACGATAATCAAAAAGAACTAAATAAAAATAACTTGTATCGGAAAGATAATAATAAAGATTCTTTTCAAACATACAAGAATCGAGTTTAATGTGTTATGGCAGAAACAAGCTGTCATTTTAAAACATGAGAAGGGAATGAATTCTAAAAGATTTTGATTGTAATACCTGGATTATTTCATCAAATAGTAGAAAGGCAGACATTTTCTCTTATTATTTACTGTTAGGTATTCAACTAAATACACACTTTTAAGATCTGAATGTTACGTATTTATTTACTGATTACAACACATGGCACTATTACATGTACTCGCGCGGTAACAACAACAGACTGCCAGCGAGCATAATACGATCTCACCTATACTGCGATTTTTCTAGGAAGAGCTCTCAAGATAACTCAAATCCCATCTTCGCGATGCAATATGTCACGGCATTTCGCGTCTTTTCTCGGTCTTGCCGGTAGAAGTCGCATGATCGCAAGCACTGCTTCATACGGTCGCGATCGTGCGAAATCTAGCGGAACGACTGTGAATGATACGAAATGCCGTGACATATTCCATCGCGAAGATGGGATTTGAGTTATCTTGAGAGCTCTTCCTACAAAAATCGCAGTATATCTTCTTATTTAAACACGTGCCAAAAGAACAAAGCAATAAAAAAATTTTGAAAAAATCTTGACAGTGTATCAATGTAAATTTATTAAACTTAACACAAATGTGCATCTGCAGTCACGACTGCTAATACTGATGAAAGAGTTTCTCACTTGATAACGCCACGTGCTGCCACATACTTGAAAATCCACGGCAGAAGACTGAAGTGTACTGTTTTCCATTCTGAACATCAATAGAGATACGTTTGCAAAGTGGACGAGTGATCATCTTAATTAAATAAGAAATTTACGAACGAAGAAACTGTTTTTGGATTCTTGTCAAGTTTGAAGATGATATTTATTATTAAAGAAGACAAGTTATGTGAAGATAAATCAATGGAAAAAATCATTCCAATCGTTAAAATTGGTGTTTCTTAGAGTGACCTTTGTGTCAAGACCATGGATTACTGAAGTTATGCCTCTTATCCCTCACTACCACCCCTCTCAGTCTCCTCTCAAGAGGCAACAGTCTTGACGCCACGAAGGCCACTTTCCCCGAAGGCGAGAGTTGCAACGGCTGCTTCACGAAATATTGTCCGTTTAATTCAAAATCGCATTTCAGAAAGTCTAGTTTTATATACAAATTACTATCAAAATACTAGCTTATGACACATTATTTTATTCCTCTTTTCTTGAACTATCCATTGCTGGTGAGAAAAATATATAGTTCTATTTGAAAAATCAAAGAAGATTAAATTTTTCGAAAACTAAAAGTACTACAGACAATTTCTCTACGGAATGTTTCTTGCCCCAAGATTCCGCATTATTCAGCGAAAACTTTATTTCGATATCTGAACCGGGTAAATTTCAAGGACAGGGTTCGGCTCCTATTGACGCGCACGATTCGGTTCCGAACGAGTCACTCGCGGCGCCGCCACAGTGTGCCCGACCACACGGCCACGTGGCCATCGCACTTTCGTGTGGAATCGTGACGCTTCGCTACCCGTGTCCAAGTTGAGGACGAGGCTCGGGCCTTCGGCCCTCGCGTTAACATAAAACATCCTTGAGTCTGTCCAACGCATAATTACCAACGCATTTTATGCATTTAACATTATGCATGCAACGCATTTTATGCATTTAACCATTGTAATTCTCCATTACACATTCGCACCACATCGCACAATGCAAGTACAAAGGCATCTTCCCGCTCCCTGAGTGATCCGTTCTCGTGGTCCGCGCGAGTGAACCATGCGCAAGTGAACCGTGCGCCGTTGTTTTAGTGAGCCGAACCCTGTCCTTAAAATCAGCCCTGAACCGTTTGGAAGTTATGGAAGTGGTCCATAGTTGGTGGATCACCCCGTTTTAAAAATGTGCATGTGTACCCACTTTGCATAAGTTTTGTTTTAAAGTGTTTCACATTGTGTATGAGTTACGAAATGTAAAGGCTGATTTACACGCTGCCAGTACTGGTGTGCCAGTTACGAATTTGCCAGCACCTGGACAGCACTAGCGCTCTGTGCGACTGCCAATAGTTGTCTACGCAGTGCTATACTGCGATTTTTGTACGAAGAGCTCTCAAGATAACTCAAATCCCATCTACGCGATGGAATATGTCACGGCATTTCGCGTCTTTTCTCGGTCTTGCCGGTAGAAGTCGCATGATCGCAAGCACTGCTTCATACGGTCGCGATCGTGCGAAATCTAGCGGAACGACTGTGAATGATACGAAATGCCGTGACATATTTCATCGCGAAGATGGGATTTGAGTTATCTTGAGAGCTCTTCCTACAAAAATCGCAGTATAATAGTAATGGCATGCAAGATGAGATATTTTTCTCGCTGCTGTTAGCTTATGTATACTCTTTGCGACGTGCTTCTGATAAGTTTACGGCGCTCAAACAACAGTGTGCAAAGCAAATGTTCCGTAAACACTTTATCCTATTCACTTAATCTGCCTTAGAGAAGTTATCTATCCCCATTTTATTTGCAACTGCCAGAAATGCGGCATTTCCGGCCTCGCGGTTCTGGTAAAAAATATCCCACAAATGTTCCGATACTGTATATAACCAGTCAAACTTGTTAGTTTGTTCTTCCGTTATTCAAGAGGACTTCTGTTCCCCAGTCACTTTTATAAATAATAATAATAATAATAATAATAATAATAATAATAATAATAATAACTCCACCTAGGGAGTACACGACCTTGCAGTTGGTGGTGGAGCTTGAGTACCCCCATGAGCCTTAAAGCTATGTCAGTGGTAGCCTAGCTACCGGTGGGGCCTCCCTTGCTGAATGGGTTGAAGGTGAGGGGTCAGACGAAGAAGTACTCCATTTTGAGGAGAGTGGGAAGTAAGTAGAGAGGGAAGGGTCATGAACCTTTGGACTTCCTGTTGTCGGCCCATAGAGGGTACAGGAGAGAAACTGGTTTGGCACACCAGGCCACTGATTAGAGTGGAGGCCCGAACCTTGCATTAGCCAGCGAAGGAGGCTGCCTTCAGCAGTCAGTGAAAATCCCGTAGGGTTTAGTAATGCCGACTGGCGATCGGAGGGACCCCTTGCTGGGCCCTGCGGGGGGATGCCCCGAGGCCACTGTGGGTCGCAGTAACGGATGGCAGGAAACAACCCGAGGGTTAAGTGTGATCTGTGAACTCGAACTTGCGTCCTGCGAATCTTCAATTCAAACCAATGAGCAAAATGGATAGAACAAGCAATGTAATGAATCTTAACGTGCCTTGTTCTACCAATGTCCCATACCTGCTCAGAAACCGAGCTAATGTCACCTTGTCGACGTCTGGCCATCCCACGGATGCTAGTCCCAGGGACCCAGAGCCGGCAGTAGCTCGAAGCCATCGTCAGAGATGGACCCGGGATGAATTAAAGGAGGTGATGTGGTGCTTTTACTACGCAAAAGCGAAAAATGGGGGCTCTGAAATAGAAGTTTTCAAGGTATGGAGAGAGCGGAACCCAGATATGAGACCTACCCTAGACTCAAAGAAGCTTGCCAGTCAACGACGATACATACTCAGCAGTGGAAAATTCACAGCAGATCAACTTGCTGACAGAAAGAAAGAGAACTGAGAGAAATGCGGAATATGTACTTCGCTCGAACAATCCACATGACGAACATGTAGAACTTGAAAATGATGATCCCGTGGAAGGTTCATCGCTTTCCAGTGAAACACACGTCAGTGGTGAAAACTCATCTGGCAATGAATTACACGATAAGGACATGATGCGAAATCTCCTTCGGCGCGAGATAGAAAGAGTTAGTCAACTTCCGTTTGAATCTCGCGAACCGTTGAGGAGAATATACGAAAATGCCAAAGCTAAAAGAGTGATAGAAACAGTTAATTCTGTCTTAAATGAGGTGGTGGAGACCCCAGGCAGAGATCTAGATATTACTGAAATCAATCACATCATATATGCAACTGGATATCTAGTATCTCAGATAATTTTGGGGCCAGCCAAGAACACCGACGGCCGACAGCAAAACAGAGTAAACAGCTCTGTACTCCCATGGATGAACAGAATTATGAAACGGATAGCCGACACCCGGCGTGAAATATCATTCTTAGCTGAGGCATCTTCTAAATCAAAGCACACCTCTAAAGTTCAACGAAAAATATTCAATGTTGAACAAAAATACCAAATTGAAAATGACACCAGCAGGCTAATGGTAGTTGAGAAGCTAAAAGAGAAAATTCAAGCATGGGCTCAACGAATAAGAAGGTACAAACGTAGAATAGATTTCCGTGTACAGAACCGGTTGTTTGAAACAGACGCGAAGAGATTCTATCGCAATCTGACTCAAAAACCGAATGGCAAAGCTGTTACTGCTTCAAAAGATGACGTCGAAGCATTTTGGGCAGGAATCTGGGAAGAGAGCAGATCCTACAACAAAGACGCATCTTGGCTTCAATCTGAAGTTGATGCTGCCGATGAACTTGTAGAAACAGTGGAAGATGTTCACCAATTCTCGGAAGAGGACCTCTTCCAAGCAATTAAGAACATGGGAAACTGGAAGTCCCCCGGGATTGATAAGATCCAGATTTATTGGATTAAGAAATTAACAGCAATACATTCTCATCTAGCAAAGGCTGTTAATAAAATTTTGGAAAACCCAAAGGAAATCCCGGAATGGCTCACACGCGGCATCACGTATTTGCTACCCAAAGCGGGAGACAGCTCTTTGGCGAAGAACTACAGGCCAATTACTTGTCTGCCAGTACTGTACAAAGTTATAACTTCAGCTATAGCTGACAAAATGTATAGACATCTAGATAAGAATCATCTAATGCCAGCTGAACAAAAAGGATGTCGTAAAGGCTCTTGTGGGTGTAAGGAAATCTTGCTACTGAATAAAGTCATCTTGAATGATGTAAAGAAACGCAAACGTAATTTGAGCATGGCTTGGATTGACTACCAAAAGGCCTTTGATAGTGTACCACACGATTGGATTTTGAAGACCCTGGAGATCTATCGATTTCATCCTAGACTTGTTGAGTTTTGCAAGGCTAGTATTAGGTCGTGGAGTACCAGGTTACTAATCCACAGCGGAAAGGAAGCAGTAGAAACCAGAAGTATTCAGATTAACAGGGGTATTTTTCAAGGAGATTCACTATCCCCTCTGCTGTTTTGCATTAGTTTGATCCCACTATCGAGACAGTTGTCGCAAGCTGATTTTGGTTTTAAGCTCCATGGTGATGAAAGGCCAGTATCACATTTGTTTTACATGGATGATCTGAAAGTGTTTGCTAAGAATGAAGCGATTCTCTCCCAAATGCTGTCTGTCGTGAATGACTTTAGCAATGACATCTGCATGAAGTTTGGTCTTGACAAGTGTGCAAAAATCAATTTAAAAAGAGGGAAACTCACAACGTCTGAGAACATTGAAATTGATACGCACACTGTGATTCAAGATCTTGAGCCAGGTAAAACTTACAAATATCTGGGCATTGAAGAATGTGAAACCATCTCGAATGACAGAATGAAAGAGAGAATTCGTAGGGAGTATTATAGAAGAGTGAGACTGGTCCTGCAGTCCGCTCTGAATTCCAGGAATAAAATATCTGCAATAGGTAGTTTGGCGGTACCTGTAGCCGAATACAGTTTTGGACTAGTGGACTGGACTGAGCAAGAAATTCGCACCATGGATCGAAAAACCAGAAAACTGCTGACAATGCATCATGTTTCCCACCCTCGAGCTGATATACATAGACTTTATGTGGCACGTAAGGAAGGAGGAAGAGGCCTCAGACAAATTGAGGCCTCCTGGCACAACGCAATAGTCGGGTTGGGTAAGTATGTAGTCAGCCATCAAGACGACCCTCTAATGAGGCAGGTCATGAAATCTGACCGAAGAATGGGAAACAGAGGCATTGTTAGTGTAGCAAGAAACATTGCGAAGAAAACTAGGCAAGACACGTCGAATAACACAGACACTGAACTTCTGATGCTGCTAAACATGAAGTGTGAGACACAAAAAATGTTAAAGAAATCGTGGAGAGACAAACCACTCCACGGTCAATACCTAAAAAGAATGGACAAGGTGCAGATCAATAAAGATCAATCATTTATGTGGCTTAAAAGGGGAAGGATGAAGCCAGAATCGGAAGCACTTGTAATAGCTGCCCAAGATCAGGCCTTGAGAACACGACATTATGATAAAGCGGTTCTCAAAATTTCCCAAGATGACAAATGCCGCATTTGCCTGGAGCAAGTAGAAACCATTGATCATATTGTCTCAGCTTGTCCAATCCTAGCAAAGACCGAATACCTTAAAAGACATGACAGGGTGTGTAGCTACCTCCACTGGCAGATCTGTACCGCCCTCGAAGTTCCAAACACATGCCCCAAGTGGTACGAACACTCACCGAAACCGGTGTCGTCTGTTGGATTGTGTACGATATTGTACGACCAACAAATTCAAACTGATCGCACGATAGCGGCAAACAAACCGGATATAGTTATCCGGGATTTGGCCAAAAAATCGTGTTTACTTATCGATGTTGCTGTACTTTGCGATCAAAACGTCGTTACCAAGGAGGCAGAGAAACGTCTTAAATACAAGAGTTTGGAAATCGAGATCAGCCGAATGTGGGGCGTAAAAGCACAGGTCGTCCCGATAGTTATCGGAGCTCTGGGATTTGTTCTGCAAAATTTGAGTAAGAACTTGTCTAAACTCCCAGGTAATTCAAAAGACTGGGAAGTGCAAGAAATTGCTTTATTTGGAACAGCCCACATTTTGCGTAAAGTATTGTAGAGGCACTGATAGTCACCGAATCTGCTCCTTAGGTAGCTGGTTGCAACCTGGAGTAGATTTTATATTCAGCCGACTCATAAGATCTTTAGTCGTGATGTAATGGAATAATAATAATAATAATAATAATAATAATAAGCTTACGTTGATCACCGTGCAAGTATAAAACAGTGTAAACACGTGTTGAGACCCGGGGGATCGCCGTGGCGGACACCGTGGTGGTGGTGGGGGAGAGCGTGAGCATGCCAGTAGTTCAAACATTCTTGTTCAGCTGGCAGCTACTTGGTGAAAGTAGCTTAGTGAAATTTGCGTGGTCAGACGGAAGAGCGGGCCTGATGGCCCGAGTCTCGCCACGTAAAATAAGGCACTAACTGACTTGCCACTGGTCCTTTGATATATCTATCCATACAAACGGATACCAGAAAAATTGCTGAAACAGTTCCAGACGACTAAGAGATTTGAACTAGTGGTGCTACAGAATGGCACAGACTTTCCCGTATTAGTTTTCTATTTTCTTGGGTCTTCGCTAGCTATTCCGAATTGCCACATACTCTTTTTTGCCAGCTACCATCTATCACCGCCAAAAGTACATTTTTTGGTAATTTTCTTAATTTTTTCGGTTTCCTATTGGTAGAACGAAAATATTAATTTTAGAATATTAAAGAACACAAAAACCTAGCTCTAAATGGCAATTTTCTTTTAAAAATTATGTGCCGTTTTAAAGAAAATTGCGTTTTAGCGCTACTAAAAATGAGAAATTTGAAGCTCATTTTTACAGAAAATCGTTGAGTTTTCAAAATACTTCATTTGAAGTTATTTGAAAAGAAAAAATCTCTATCTTCAATTTTGTAGTTGGAGAAAGACGCCGAAAAAAATTCAAACTTTCACAATTTTCGAAAATTCAGAGTTATCCGTGAAAATCGGACCTATGCCTCCTTCATAATTGTATTTTACACTATTCTTACAAGAAATTTAAAGAAAAAATTTGAAGCCGTTTTTGATGAAATTTTGAAAATCCCCGGGGTGCATGATATAAAGTACCCACAAATTTTGAAGAATCTTTTTCAAAATCTCAAAGATTCGACTAGAACCAGATCGACCGGGGAATATCCATTTTGGAAGAAATCGTACGTATGATTTAGGCGCTAGCAGTGTTCACAGATGGACAGAAGACAGACGGACGGACAGACGGACGGACGGACAGACGGACGGACAGACGGACGGACAGACGGACGGACAGACGGACGGACAGACGGATGTTTTCCTTTCAATTGGTTTTTCGATATCAAGGACCCACAAAAGAGGGTTTCTGTCTCCACCACGTGTTAGGGGATTTTTTCTCTTAATTTAGCAACTGGTTTTATCCACTTATTCGTTTTCACGGCCCGGCAATTAATTTTTTTCCGCCGAAAATTGGCAATTTTTTCGCGCAGCATTACATAACTTTCCCTATACTACGTATATCACTCCGTGTATACGTACGTATACGGGAAAGTAAAAAGTGACAACGGATAGATTACAAGCGAGGTATTCTACTAATATATTTCAAAATATTTGGTCAATTTCTATTAAAAATGCCATCACACTCCCTGTGAAGGCTGTCCCTGTCACGCTCCCAGTCAGAAGACGCACCTGACAGAAGAATTCAGTCGAATATGATCATTTAAAA
The DNA here is from genome assembly GCA_031308135.1 of Acheta domesticus. Taxonomy (NCBI): domain Eukaryota; kingdom Metazoa; phylum Arthropoda; class Insecta; order Orthoptera; family Gryllidae; genus Acheta; species Acheta domesticus. Next base: position 111,819,729 of record JAHLJT010000631.1, on the reverse strand, counting down.
ATAGAGGATTTACCCTCACAGCGCTTAAATATTAAAGTTAAATTCAATCTGTATCTTACAAATTGTGCGCTTCCATGGCTAATATAATAATTAATTGAATATATCGTTATACTAGTTTCTGTTAGAAACAATTCAGTGACTAATCACAGTCTTCATGCTAGCCAATCACTATACAAAATTATACGTTTTTATGAAAAAAATAATAACGTAATGTCCATTTTCCGATAGAAATGACGGTTGGGATAAATGAAAGGATCATGAGACAGTAGAAAGTGAGTAGCAAATTTTCAAAATTTTACTTTTCAAATTAGTTTATACGGTCACAATTCGTAAGTGACCAATAACTGTACCGTTGACCCTACACCAAAATATATACAAATCAATATAAGTATTATATAACACAATTTCAGAAAATACACTATTATTGAAATTAAACATTTAAATAAATACTGTTTATATCTTTCGTGTGAAAAGCACGTAATAAACTACTTCAAAAATTATAGAGTAATAATGAAGGTTTATTAAACAAAGTGAATGACCTCCACATTCACTGCACACGAAATCAAGAGCCCATTCGGACTGAAGCTTGTTATACGTCTTCTTGCGTCCCGCCATGACTGCCTTCTGTGCATCCCTGATTGCGAAATCGGCGGGCTTCCCTTCGCCGCGGGCACTGCGTGCCCTTGCATAGCGCAATCGCACTCCGAGCACGTACGTGCTCCGTTTGACAGCCATGCCTTGGAAGATTTATAAATCCGACACTATCCGAAATCCCCCGTTGATATTGAAATCATTGTCATAATGAAAATAATGAAAATTGACTTTAAATGTTAATGTTATTAAATGTGTAGTGTATGATTATTAACTTTCTAATTGTATTTGTTAGAGACAGCTATTGTAACTATTGACTTCGTGTAGTTTATATTTTAATGATTTATGGAATGTATGCTTTATGAATATATTGTCACACCCAAGGTGCGTTATCGAGCCACACGGTGGCGTCGATCGTCAACCACAGCGTCGAGCTCCGGCGGCGTGGGTGTGCGCCGAAGTCAACGAGGGCGGCCCGGGCCTAGCTCAGTCGGCCAACTTTGTCACCTGCTTAGAATCTAACTCGGATGGAAGGAGTCGTAAGGCGTTTGCTAACTACAGAAACAATTCAGTGGTTGGTAAAGCAAATAAAAAGGTTTATTCCCGCCTAATAATAGGCCGGGGAAGTTACAGTGATTCAAAGAGTTAAGAAAGGCCCTACCTGATGAGCTCAGTTAGAAACGAAAGAAAAAATGAGATAAAACTTAAATCTAAAAAAAAAGTAAAGAACGAGAATTACAATCAAATTCCTTTACAGGCCCCAACAAACTCTAGGCCATTCGCCTTCTGGCTGACAATAATGAGGAAACAAGTGCCTAAGCGCGGCACAGCAATGCACAATAGTTCTTTGGCGGTCGTTGACCGAAGTATATGCCTGAATGGGGCGGCGTGTAGGCGGCCCTCGGCGGCGGCGGCGGGGGTCGCGGCGGCGTCGGCTTCTCTCCGTCTGGGTCGGCGGCTGAGATGGCCCTGCCAGGCCGAGAAACGTCCTTCCACAATAGCTACCAAAGGAGCGGCGGCGGCGACAGCGGCTGCGGCGGTGACGGCGGCGGCGGCGACGGCGACGGTCAGCTGGCCCGGATCGTGAATGATCGCGAATTCCGTTCACACAAATCAGCAGTTCTTACGGAAAGTTCTCTGGAGTTTTCACGGTCACGAATCTCGGAGAAAACTAGTCACCGGTCACTGCCCACGGCAGAGCTCAGAGTCCACGAACTAAGTCCCAAAATAATAATTCTCCCTCGAACGCGGCGCCGGAGCTATCACTTACTCCGCGGCGCTCGCCACCCAAGACAAGTCGAGTAAACGTAGCCCTCGAACGCGGCGCCGGAGCTGTTACTCGCTCCGCGGCGCTCGCCCCCCCCAGCTCAATCGAACAAGAAGAAGTGATCTTCTCCCCTACGCCGCTAGCGTGGAGGTGTCCTCGTTCCGCCACCCCGAAAATTCAAAAGTGCCCCAAAATCGCTCCCACCCCACGGAATTTTGCCCCTGATTGGCTAAGTGCTACAACGCCGTAATTTTGTCCTCGGCCAATCAGGTCCGGTGATTCTAGGAATTTTCCGTAGCCCTATCTCTGTCTGGAAAACGCTCTCCGTCTGACTTCGGAAGTAGGTCAGTAAAGGGTACGCGGAATGTCCGTTGGGACCCCCGGAGAAAGCTGCGAAGGACGGCCTGGGTACTCAGTGCGCATGATACCCGGAACGGCGGGATCGGCACACGTCTCTAATCTCTTCTTCGGCGCCCGGGTGCGTGACGGGATGAGGGTCGACTCGCGGATGATGGCCATAAACTTTAGAGGGGCGCGTGCTGTCATCCCTTCCATTAGCGGAGGGGGCGCGCCGACCCGGCTGGCGGCGGCGGGAGGTGGACGCCTCGCATCGACAGTTATTTGTGAAATTTAAAAAATATTAAAAATAGCGTACCGCTACATTGGCCCTCCCCTCCGAAGAGAGAAAAAAATTGGGGCTTTGAAAAATTGAGATTTGGAAATGAGAATTTTTTTTTCTCGTCGTGATGAAATTTCAAAAAAATAACATGGCGATGCCTAACATTAAAATCATTCTACAGTAACTAAGAAAATTGCAACTACTACTAGATCTTAATTCTAATTAACCCTACAAAATTTAACAAAGAAGAACATGAACTGTACCGCGAGCCCAAGGTACTCCGAATCGTGTGCAGAGGTTGTCAGTGACTTCTACTCTTTAAACGGACGGAGGTTGAAAAAATTGAATTTTCCGGCGGGAAGGCCGTTTTCGTCCCGCAGGAGGCATACGTTCGGAGAAGTTCCTGCATGAATTTAGGTTTTAATTTGGACGGTACTGCCTTCGTCAAATCCATGTAATTCTCGGCACGGTCGAGAAAAACCTTTGGATTTTCATCTGCTTTTCCCCAAAAACATAAATTTTGTGGAGGGGCCCACGAGAATCTAAGCCCTGATCCTCCCGATGAATTCGCAATAGGACCGTTCTCTTTCTCTTTCTCGATTTCCTCCCTTACTAATTTTATTAAGTTCTTGTCTATTTCTTTCTTTAACTTTTCTTCCCTGTCCCCGATATTCTCCCCTTCAATAACTCCTAATTTCTCGAATTTGTCATGGATTTCACTCACATCCGTGCTGAGTTTGGTTTCAATTTTCGTGAATTTGCCGTTCATTTCTGTTTTAACCTCGGCAATATTCTCAGTAATTGATTCGCAATAAGCTTCCACTTTCCTGTCACATGCCTGAAGTTTCTGACTAATTTCTGATTCGATTTTGATAATATTTTCCCTTGCCTCGGCCCTAGAACTTTCTAACTCCTGGCCTAAGTTCTCCACGCTAGTTTCAATTTTCCCACATCTACCCTCTAACTGATTCTGCAAAGTTCCTATTTTGTGATCAAATTTCGCCTCCAAATTTTCTAGTTTCGCGGCCTGGTCAACCAAACAACTGTCTAGCCGGTCAAATCTTTCCTCATGTCTTTTATTACTTTCTGAGATTTGGTTCATCAATTCTAGTTTTAAATTCTTACTACTTTCTGCAATCTGACTCGCATGTCTTTCGCTACTCTCCGAAATTTGCTTCGTGAGAACTCGCATAAGTTCACTTAGGGTGATCTCGGGCGCAGGCTGTTCCCCCGAACTGCTCTCTCCCGCCACATCGACGCCTGATTCGTCCAGCATTTTGGCTGTTTTGCGTGAAACGCGCACACGGTATTCACAACACACAAAGCACAAAACAATAACACTTATACACAAAATACAATAATAAATAATATCATTACCAGACCACAAATTGTTCTTTTCGTAGCAGCGTCCTTCCATCCATTTAAAAAAAACAACAGTAATAGAAAATTAGGTTCTGCGACTATTATCAAAATGGCACTGAGACATGAATTGATTCTAGGGCGTTTTACTGGGGTATCTGTGGTACTATCGAGCCCCACTTGGGAAAGCCAATTGTCACACCCAAGGTTCGTTATCGAGCCACACGGTGGCGTCGATCGTCAACCACAGCGTCGAGCTCCGGCGGCGTGGGTGTGCGCCGAAGTCAACGAGGGCGGCCCGGGCCTAGCTCAGTCGGCCAACTTTGTCACCTGCTTAGAATCTAACTCGGATGGAAGGAGTCGTAAGGCGTTTGCTAACTACAGAAACAATTCAGTGGTTGGTAAAGCAAATAAAAAGGTTTATTCCCGCCTAATAATAGGCCGGGGAAGTTACAGTGATTCAAAGAGTTAAGAAAGGCCCTACCTGATGAGCTCAGTTAGAAACGAAAGAAAAAATGAGATAAAACTTAAATCTAAAAAAAAGTAAAGAACGAGAATTACAATCAAATTCCTTTACAGGCCCCAACAAACTCTAGGCCATTCGCCTTCTGGCTGACAATAATGAGGAAACAAGTGCCTAAGCGCGGCACAGCAATGCACAATAGTTCTTTGGCGGTCGTTGACCGAAGTTTATGCCTGAATGGGGCGGCGTGTAGGCGACCCTCGGCGGCGGCGGCGGGGGTCGCGGCGGCGTCGGCTTCTCTCCGTCTGGGTCGGCGGCTGAGATGGCCCTGCCAGGCCGAGAAACGTCCTTCCACAATAGCTACCAAAGGAGCGGCGGCGGCGACAGCGGCTGCGGCGGTGACGGCGGCGGCGGCGACGGCGACGGTCAGCTGGCCCGGATCGTGAATGATCGCGAATTCCGTTCACACAAATCAGCAGTTCTTACGGAAAGTTCTCTGGAGTTTTCACGGTCACGAATCTCGGAGAAAACTAGTCACCGGTCACTGCCCACGGCAGAGCTCAGAGTCCACGAACTAAGTCCCAAAATAATAATTCTCCCTCGAACGCGGCGCCGGAGCTATCACTTACTCCGCGGCGCTCGCCACCCAAGACAAGTCGAGTAAACGTAGCCCTCGAACGCGGCGCCGGAGCTGTTACTCGCTCCGCGGCGCTCGCCCCCCCCAGCTCAATCGAACAAGAAGAAGTGATCTTCTCCCCTACGCCGCTAGCGTGGAGGTGTCCTCGTTCCGCCACCCCGAAAATTCAAAAGTGCCCCAAAATCGCTCCCACCCCACGGAATTTTGCCCCTGATTGGCTAAGTGCTACAACGCCGTAATTTTGTCCTCGGCCAATCAGGTCCGGTGATTCTAGGAATTTTCCGTAGCCCTATCTCTGTCTGGAAAACGCTCTCCGTCTGACTTCGGAAGTAGGTCAGTAAAGGGTACGCGGAATGTCCGTTGGGACCCCCGGAGAAAGCTGCGAAGGACGGCCTGGGTACTCAGTGCGCATGATACCCGGAACGGCGGGATCGGCACACGTCTCTAATCTCTTCTTCGGCGCCCGGGTGCGTGACGGGATGAGGGTCGACTCGCGGATGATGGCCATAAACTTTAGAGGGGCGCGTGCTGTCATCCCTTCCATTAGCGGAGGGGGCGCGCCGACCCGGCTGGCGGCGGCGGGAGGTGGACGCCTCGCATCGACAGTTATTTGTGAAATTTAAAAAATATTAAAAATAGCGTACCGCTACATTGGCCCTCCCCTCCGAAGAGAGAAAAAAATTGGGGCTTTGAAAAATTGAGATTTGGAAATGAGAATTTTTTTTTCTCGTCGTGATGAAATTTCAAAAAAATAACATGGCGATGCCTAACATTAAAATCATTCTACAGTAACTAAGAAAATTGCAACTACTACTAGATCTTAATTCTAATTAACCCTACAAAATTTAACAAAGAAGAACATGAACTGTACCGCGAGCCCAAGGTACTCCGAATCGTGTGCAGAGGTTGTCAGTGACTTCTACTCTTTAAACGGACGGAGGTTGAAAAAATTGAATTTTCCGGCGGGAAGGCCGTTTTCGTCCCGCAGGAGGCATACGTTCGGAGAAGTTCCTGCATGAATTTAGGTTTTAATTTGGACGGTACTGCCTTCGTCAAATCCATGTAATTCTCGGCACGGTCGAGAAAAACCTTTGGATTTTCATCTGCTTTTCCCCAAAAACATAAATTTTGTGGAGGGGCCCACGAGAATCTAAGCCCTGATCCTCCCGATGAATTCGCAATAGGACCGTTCTCTTTCTCTTTCTCGATTTCCTCCCTTACTAATTTTATTAAGTTCTTGTCTATTTCTTTCTTTAACTTTTCTTCCCTGTCCCCGATATTCTCCCCTTCAATAACTCCTAATTTCTCGAATTTGTCATGGATTTCACTCACATCCGTGCTGAGTTTGGTTTCAATTTTCGTGAATTTGCCGTTCATTTCTGTTTTAACCTCGGCAATATTCTCAGTAATTGATTCGCAATAAGCTTCCACTTTCCTGTCACATGCCTGAAGTTTCTGACTAATTTCTGATTCGATTTTGATAATATTTTCCCTTGCCTCGGCCCTAGAACTTTCTAACTCCTGGCCTAAGTTCTCCACGCTAGTTTCAATTTTCCCACATCTACCCTCTAACTGATTCTGCAAAGTTCCTATTTTGTGATCAAATTTCGCCTCCAAATTTTCTAGTTTCGCGGCCTGGTCAACCAAACAACTGTCTAGCCGGTCAAATCTTTCCTCATGTCTTTTATTACTTTCTGAGATTTGGTTCATCAATTCTAGTTTTAAATTCTTACTACTTTCTGCAATCTGACTCGCATGTCTTTCGCTACTCTCCGAAATTTGCTTCGTGAGAACTCGCATAAGTTCACTTAGGGTGATCTCGGGCGCAGGCTGTTCCCCCGAACTGCTCTCTCCCGCCACATCGACGCCTGATTCGTCCAGCATTTTGGCTGTTTTGCGTGAAACGCGCACACGGTATTCACAACACACAAAGCACAAAACAATAACACTTATACACAAAATACAATAATAAATAATATCATTACCAGACCACAAATTGTTCTTTTCGTAGCAGCGTCCTTCCATCCATTTAAAAAAAACAACAGTAATAGAAAATTAGGTTCTGCGACTATTATCAAAATGGCACTGAGACATGAATTGATTCTAGGGCGTTTTACTGGGGTATCTGTGGTACTATCGAGCCCCACTTGGGAAAGCCAATTGTCACACCCAAGGTTCGTTATCGAGCCACACGGTGGCGTCGATCGTCAACCACAGCGTCGAGCTCCGGCGGCGTGGGTGTGCGCCGAAGTCAACGAGGGCGGCCCGGGCCTAGCTCAGTCGGCCAACTTTGTCACCTGCTTAGAATCTAACTCGGATGGAAGGAGTCGTAAGGCGTTTGCTAACTACAGAAACAATTCAGTGGTTGGTAAAGCAAATAAAAAGGTTTATTCCCGCCTAATAATAGGCCGGGGAAGTTACAGTGATTCAAAGAGTTAAGAAAGGCCCTACCTGATGAGCTCAGTTAGAAACGAAAGAAAAAATGAGATAAAACTTAAATCTAAAAAAAAAGTAAAGAACGAGAATTACAATCAAATTCCTTTACAGGCCCCAACAAACTCTAGGCCATTCGCCTTCTGGCTGACAATAATGAGGAAACAAGTGCCTAAGCGCGGCACAGCAATGCACAATAGTTCTTTGGCGGTCGTTGACCGAAGTTTATGCCTGAATGGGGCGGCGTGTAGGCGACCCTCGGCGGCGGCGGCGGGGGTCGCGGCGGCGTCGGCTTCTCTCCGTCTGGGTCGGCGGCTGAGATGGCCCTGCCAGGCCGAGAAACGTCCTTCCACAATAGCTACCAAAGGAGCGGCGGCGGCGACAGCGGCTGCGGCGGTGACGGCGGCGGCGGCGACGGCGACGGTCAGCTGGCCCGGATCGTGAATGATCGCGAATTCCGTTCACACAAATCAGCAGTTCTTACGGAAAGTTCTCTGGAGTTTTCACGGTCACGAATCTCGGAGAAAACTAGTCACCGGTCACTGCCCACGGCAGAGCTCAGAGTCCACGAACTAAGTCCCAAAATAATAATTCTCCCTCGAACGCGGCGCCGGAGCTATCACTTACTCCGCGGCGCTCGCCACCCAAGACAAGTCGAGTAAACGTAGCCCTCGAACGCGGCGCCGGAGCTGTTACTCGCTCCGCGGCGCTCGCCCCCCCCCAGCTCAATCGAACAAGAAGAAGTGATCTTCTCCCCTACGCCGCTAGCGTGGAGGTGTCCTCGTTCCGCCACCCCGAAAATTCAAAAGTGCCCCAAAATCGCTCCCACCCCACGGAATTTTGCCCCTGATTGGCTAAGTGCTACTACGCCGTAATTTTGTCCTCGGCCAATCAGGTCCGGTGATTCTAGGAATTTTCCGTAGCCCTATCTCTGTCTGGAAAACGCTCTCCGTCTGACTTCGGAAGTAGGTCAGTAAAGGGTACGCGGAATGTCCGTTGGGACTCCCGGAGAAAGCTGCGAAGGACGGCCTGGGTACTCAGTGCGCATGATACCCGGAACGGCGGGATCGGCACACGTCTCTAATCTCTTCTTCGGCGCCCGGGTGCGTGACGGGATGAGGGTCGACTCGCGGACGATGGCCATAAACTTTAGAGGGGCGCGTGCTGTCATCCCTTCCATTAGCGGAGGGGGCGCGCCGACCCGGCTGGCGGCGGCGGGAGGTGGACGTCTCGCATCGACAGTTATTTGTGAAATTTAAAAAATATTAAAAATAGCGTACCGCTACAATATTATATCTATTTAATTAGTATGTATGTAATATAAGTCTGTAACTGTAATACATAATATTAATAGTGCAATTTTCACTATGGTTCCAAATTGTAATTATAATCAAATGACTATTCAATAAATTATTAGTATTACTATTATTATCCTCTACATCACGACTTAAGATGTTATGAGTCGGCTGAATATAAAATCTACTCCAGGTTGCAACCAGTTACTACTCGTTCACTTTACATTTGCAGACGGCAGAATTAGGAACTAATGTTGTTTTGAAAGTGAAGGCCCGAACACACAACCGAGAATACACGAATGGTCCCGACGTCAATCAGCATCTGACCAATCAGCTGTCTCCGAAGGCAGCACAAGCGCTATGGATACAGCTGACGAATTACGCCTTTCTGACAGTGAGCTGGAGTCGCGCTCTTAAATGATTTAAGATAATATACTATAAAATAGATCACACCACACACTATTCACAACATTCACGTACAATATTTTCATTTCTTCTTTGCACTTATCTACTGCTTAATGGTTATGTTCTTGCCCCGCCGGGGTTCTGTGTGCTGCTCACCGCCATCTATATCATATTAAACGGTCAGTATATACTGCAGACGTGCGTTTCTCATTCAGTCGGCAGTGACCTCATGTAAACAGATCGCAGCGCTCCGTCTGCAAATGTAAAGTGAACGAGTAATACCTAAGGAGCATGACTGTCGGTGCCTCTACAATACTTTGCGCAAAATGTGGGTTGTTTCAGTAAAGCGATTTCTTGAACTTCCCAGTCTCTTTAATTACCTGGGAGTTTAGACAAGTTCTTACACAAATGCGAAACAAATCCCAGAGTTCCGATGACTATCGGTACAACCTCTGCATTTACGCCCCAAACTCTTGTATTTAAGAAGTTTCTCTGTATCCTTGGTAACGATGTTTTGATCACAAGGTACCGTTCTCGACACATAAAATGGGTAACGGCCAAATTCAGAAGTGCCCGTCTTTCCGCGCATTCTGGCACACTGTACAGACGATAACGCCATCTGGTTCTTTCATAGTTAACTATTACAAAAGAACACTCGGAACCAACTGCCAACGACTGAGAAGCTGATAGGCTAGATTTCCCGCAATCATGATCTCTAGTTTGAACGTTCTCTATGATACGCGTGTTTATCCGAATGATTGAGAGTATTGGCGTAGAAGGCACAGGGGGCGGGGATAGTCTCCATCGCGTCGTCATGCAAGCCATTCGATCGTCTACAAGAAATATATCAATAAAGATAATATCATACAATATGACATAAAAAGTTCAACACATGCAATAGAATTAGTGGATTTGAAAAGGAAATTTGGAAATATTTAATTCTGATTTACTTGCAAAAAAATCAATTGAATATCCCCTCTTTTAACGCAAAACAACTTACGTACGTGTATGAATATTACGGATCCGAGACGAAGAAATGAAGTGTGCGAAGGCGGCTGCAGAATCGGAAAAATAATTGGGAGTTGGAAGTTTTGGCGAAGTAATAGTGTTCAAATATCAGTGTTTACGAAATTTAAGGTTTTTGCAATAATTAAACTAGGTATTCAGTAATAATTTTGCATCGCTTGTCAAAATTGTTAGTTTGCAATATTCACCTCAAAGACAATTTGAGGACCCTTCCTCCATATAGCGCAAATTTCGGAATTGTTTATAAAATTGTTAATTGTTGAAAAATTGTTAATTTGCAGTTTTCGGTTCTGGAATATAAGGGACCCCTTTCCTCTTCAGAACTGCAAAATTTGGAAATTGTTCATAAATTTACAAATTTTGCGAAATTATTTTATTGTCTTTTCTAAACTGCCTTTGAAGGAGATGCAAAATTCTGCAATCCAATCGGCGCTACCGCCTTTCGTTTTCGAGATATGTAATTGTTTCTAAGAATTTAGCATGTCATGACAACTCCCATTTCTTTGGAAGTCAGTGGCAGTTCTCTCACAAATCTACCCTTCAAGCTGTTTCCCAAATGCAACGTGTATTGAGCGACACTCTTTTCTCTTGCGACCCTGACACCAGAATGGTATTTGAAACTACCTTCATAACGCAAGTCGATTGCTTTGCGGAATGGAAACATGGGTTGTTACAAATGTTCTCTAAATACGTAAATGCCAAGAAGGTCATCTTATGAGAACACACAAATTCTCTGAGCATATGAATGAATCAGTCATTTCCACAGCGGAGCCACTACCTTATAATAGTAATAACATCCACAATTTCGTTAATTAATTGTGTTATTTAAATGCAGCCTGTGTTCAACCCATGCAGACAAGCAAACATTAACAGTATCATTTAAACTAAATATAACCATTGTTAGGATGATTACTTTCAGAATAATTGAACGACCAGAATCTTACGTTCTCTACCATTTGACTGAAACACCGGATAGAGGACGGCGGAGAATGTGATTAAAAGGAAATAAATATTCTATATATTGATGTCGACATTTCGGGGAAAATGCATAACCTAACTCGTTGGGAGCCGAATTTGATTCTCATAACAAAATTGTGGCTGTCACTTCACGCATAAGATCTTTAAAATCGATTCAAAATCTTCTCCAATTTTTTTAATTGTTACCTAAATTTTAGTAAAATGCTTTTGCAATTATGATTTATGTTCGATAATTAGTAAATCCTCTCGAAATCGAAAATCTGATTTGATTTTTTGTGATCCTGACCTACACCACCAAAATTCAAACCATATTGTTTAATGAAATCTATTCTTCAACTTTAGAACTTTCTATTTTATAGTTTATAGTTTTTGAGAATATTTATATTTTTCCGTAATTTGAATATTTTGAGCAAAGCTATGTTTCATTCGAGTGTTACTATGTATTTGTAGTTCTTGTGTAATATTGTCTCCCCTCTAAATTGAAAAACTAGTGGTGGACATACTCTCTCGATTTCTTTATAACAATTACGTAATATAAAAATTCAAGTTAACCCCCAGCAAAAATTTCACAATTCCAACTGGATTGCATATATTGTCGCGGCCAATGATGTCTCATCTCTTAATTAAAAATCGCGGCATTGATCCAAAAACGTCGTTTTGGGAGTGTTTAGCACCCGCGAAATCACTCTCCGAACTGAGATTTGAATTTGAGAGCATAGGTTTCGAGATTTCATTACATAATCCAGCTGGTGATTTACTACAAGTAGTCTCACCAACTGTGGGCCACCCCTATAACTCCTAAACGACTTCCGATATCAAACTACAGTTTTCGCTCAACAATGTGGAGTCATGGAGCAAGTGAAATGGTGTACAGATATTGTTTGAAATACCTTTAGTTTTGGAGAAATTAAATCAACTTTGATTTTTAAATCGAACCATATATTTTTCTTACTAGCAATAGATAAATCATAAAAAGGGGAATGCAATGATGTAACATATGTTCATATTTTGATAGTATTTTGTGTAATAAATTATACTTTCTGGCAAGAGATTGTAAATGAAACCTGCACTTTTTGCTGTAGCTGCTTGTCGCTAGTGTCACTTTTGGTAAAGGCCTTCGCGGCCTCTCCTCGAAAAGAGCCGGCGCCGGGAATGCAACCTTCCTGAATGGCAACAGTTGCAAGAATTGACACAGGAAATCTCGTGCATTTAATTTAAAATCACTTGTCACTTAAAAATTTTGATCCGTTTTTGAGAAAATTTTGAAAATGTACGGAGGCTTCATGTAAAGTACCCCCAAAAATTAATGAATGCTTTTCAAAATCGCAGGGCAACGCAAGCCAAATGGTCAGGGGTTTCTTCAATTTGGAAAAATCCTACGCATGGCTTAGGCGCTAGTGTTGTTCACATACACCGGACAGACGGACGTTTTGCCGTCAATTGGTTTTTCGGTATCAAGGACCCACAACACATGTATTCTGGATAAACTACGTGTTAGAGGATTTTTTCTTAATTTAGCTCAGGATTTATCCACTTTTTCGTGATCGTGGCCTAAAAATGACTTTTTTTCCAGAAAATCCGCCGTTTTCTCGTGCAGCATTACATAACTTTCCCTACACTACATATATAATTTGTATATACGTACGTATACGGGAAAGTAAAAATAATAAAAAACGGAGAAAACAAATAACATAGTGATGAAAATGAAAAGGATTCACGACAAGGAAACCCAGCCACATACAAAGAGAAAAAACAAAAAACATCCTGGAAACCGTAGTTGGGAATATAAACTTTGTTGATGCATTCTTTATTGGAGAAAATAAAACAGGAAGAATAATGAGATAAAATGTCAATCACGGAGAACAAGAATAAATTAAAAGATAAAGACACTTATATAGAAAATGTTCTCACAAGACAGGAAAGAGTGATCTATGCTGCACTCTGGCAAGTAGCAATACAAGAAAGAGAAGAGGGGGAAATAATGAAGGTCGGCTATAAAAAATAGAAATAAATTTAAAATGGGAGTATTGGGACAACACCATGAAAAAAAAACTCAAAAAACTAAGAAAAAGTTCATGGACAAAAAGCATCACCGCTAAACAACACACGACTGCATCCAAGACACCATATAATAAAGAACAATACGTGAAAAAAACAAAAAAGAAACAATCAAAGATATGTATTACAATAGCAATGTCAGGGCATTGCTGTGTGGGGAGAGAAAAATGGAACTCATTCACGCTTCGTATATACGTATGTATACGGGAAAGTAAAAATCCACTAATTTACAAAATTATACTTTTGTCTTGACAATGTTATGCATGAAACGGGCAAAATTCGTGATAGCGAACAAGGAATTCTAAAAAAATTGTAATTGACGTGCGGCATTGAAATAACACTATTTTATTGTAGTAAAATAAATAACACGATTTTAAATCGGAAACATAATGAATTTTAAAATATTGTACTGTTATTTTCTTTTTTCCACAAACAAAACTGTTTGTATGTCTTAGAATACAAAAAGGACAATGGAATTGCGGTCTTAATACTTCGGATACCTCGAAGTTACATACTTTGGAAAGAGAGTCTTTTAGTAATCTTGTAATCGTACGTCGTAAGAAATCTTGCAGAATTTTAGCGATATATCGACAACAAATAGGACGTTTTTTGTGTCTGTGAGTAATTCACTAAAACCCGTCTTGACTTTTCCTCTTTTGCCTTCATATGAGTTATATTCCTACTATGTATATTGTTTGTCTCCTTCACTTAGAAAGAAACAAAATAATTTCTATTAATTTCAAAATAATTTCTATATAATGCATGCACTGTCTCACAAACGCTTTTCATAGAGAATGTGAATAAAGATGATAGGAATAGATGGTGATCAGCAATTACAATTATTCTTACTGTGTCAATACTTCGAATTTGCAATCTCTACTTTGAAATTAACAAGTTTTCCAGAAGGTAGTTCTGATGAATATTTATGGGACGTCTTTTAGTTGCGTGTTGAAATTTCATAGCTTTAAAGTAAAATAAAATAAATTTCAAAATTCAATTTGTCGAAAAATTTTTGAAGGTGGAAATGTTTTTGGACATTGATTTCAAATGTATGCAGAAATATATTTTGTGTCTTCTATTTTTTAAAAGACAACAAAGATAATACAGATTTTGAGTAAAAAAATTAATAGAAATTTTTTTGATATCCAGAAAATATTTTTACCAAAAATTAACGCAAAAATGACTGCTTCCACTTATACACCGGGCGACAATGTTAGTGATATATCTTTGCTTGATTCGATATTATAGTTCAGAAAAGAGTTGAATAAAATCATCTTTCTTTAGAGAGATTATCGATTTTCTCTCATAAGCCTCAAGCTACCACCGACTTCCAAATTTTCCTGGGGAAGCACTTTCGACTCCGGGTGAAATCAGATAAGGGGCTATACAGCGTTGCCAAGGAAAAATCAATATTTTCACTCACGCCAAAGCAAACTGAAATATTCGTATTTCCTATTCATTCTTCTATTCATGCATTCTCAGAATAGCAAAGCCATATAAGAGTTAATTATCTCATTAGTGAAAGACCTGTCTACTTCAGAGACGCTAAAATTTTGCTTTTTAGAAATAAAAAGTTTAATACTTGCAGTATCGCAGTTTGAAATTACAGCAACTCGCTATTTTTTCAGCTTTACTTGTTATATAAATTCCTATTTCTGAGATAAAAGCTAACTTTTCTAGTTATACTCCAAAATAGCACGATTTTCTCGTATTTGTTACTTTTAGTCTGAATTAGCTTTTCGTTTTTTTTTCACCCTCTTCACAGCAACTATTTATTGGTGCCTGTAACATATTTTTACTTTTTCACACTTACTTCGTTACAAGAGAAAGTTTTGTAATCGTATGCCGGTGAATTTTCATCAAAAAACTCTTATTGCCAAGTCCTGTTAACGAAAAACTGAGTAAATCGTGTTTGTTTACGAGAATATAGCAAATTATTTCTTCTAACACGTTGTGTAAGGGAACGTCCATAAATTACGAAACGGTAAAGGGGGAGGGGGTCTGAGCCTGTGTTACTCTGCGTTACATGGGGGTAAGGGGATATTAATTGTTACGTAACATAATTTTTTTACATTTTTCAGTATTTGCTGAAATGATTCCTTTTTTGAGTCCTGTATTAAAACATTAAAATATTAACACATATAACAATAAAAATTAATTTCGACGGCAAAATGTCAGTCTGTGTGTCTGTCCGTTCGTCCATCTTGGTTAATACTAGCGCCTAAACTGTACTTCCGATTTTCTTCAAAATTGATATTCCTCGATCGATTTAAATGATTTCGAGGCCCTCTGAGTTTTCCAGAAACATTTTGATTTTGGAAGTTCTTTGTAAATATTTTAAAATTTTCTCAAAATGACTCCCAAAATTTTGATTAAACTTTGGCCTCGAATAGCGTAAAGAACGCCTAAGCGAAGAATATTAAATTAAAATTAAGTTTATTTCATTTTACTCAGTGAATATAGCACTATCCATGCAAAACATTAAAGAACACAATATTAATGCAGTTTTGAGAAAATCTTAAATTTAATATTATTTCATGTCGCTCATATTTCAATCAAGATTGTGCAAAAACAAATAATATATTCAGAAAAGTTTACATGATATTTTATAAAGAACTGATTGTCAAGAACTAATTTCACGTGAAGAAAAAATCGCGTCAACTAAATCACTACAATATTTAAAGAATTATTTTCAAATTACAGGATCTCGAGTGGGGCCAGATCAATCATGCAATGTTTTTAGCAAACATTCTACGAATAGTTTAGGCACTAGTGTGTTCACAGAACGACAAGTGGACCGATGGACGGACGTTTCCAGAAAAAACAGTTTTCGTATCAGATGACCCCAAAACGTGCACTTCCATTGGAATCTCGAAATTGATTGTAATATTCTGAGCGAATGAATAGGAACGATGAAAGACGTCTCATAGAGGAAATCTCAAATTAATTTTTGTATTTTAAAATTATTTCTCGTCTGCAAATTTATAATCAGTTCATTTTTGAACATTCATCAAATGGTATACTGTACAACAAAGTATCAGAAATAAATCACTACTATTACATTTTTTGTAGGTTTCATAAGTATTTTTTTTCGTGTACACCTGCATATGCGTTGACGTACTAGTAGATTAATTGGATGGTGATTCGTGTGCTGGCACAATTTCTTCTAATATATTTGGCTTCTTGTGGTGATATGGTCATCCAGTGGAATTATGCCAACGTCTCTGTATAAAGTCCTGTTTGTCACGAACTATGTTTTAGTTTTGAATCTACGAAAAATATTCAATATACGAGTAGTTATTACTTCTCTGTGGTGTCGTATTAATCCATTCGCGTTCCATAGTATAATTTTATGACTTAACAGCGATTCTATTCGTTACAATTTCTGTTTTAGAACGTTTTGATATCTTCGGAAGGAATTTTCGATATCTTGACACATGTCTATTTGGACAGAAATGAGACTATACGGAAGTGGGGTGTATCGGATTATTGAATATGTGAAAAGGTGGGCAATGAATGATATTTTTCTGTGAATGAGTGTGCTTCTTTAAGTTGGGGAATTTTCTGAGTTTAAAAATGGTATTGTTTGAGTGGAAGTAGAAGTCGTCACTATACATTTTATATGTGAATTATTTTCAATGCATGGGTAGAACTTCATTTAATTCCGATATTCGTAAGATTTTTCACAAATGTTGATGATATACTGATATTTGTCACATTTTTCGTTTACTTTTCATAGCGATAAATTCAGGTCGCTATATTTCGTTCATTAAACTCCAAAATATCCAAGCAGTCATTTCAAATTCAATAAAACTCAATTCAATAATATAATAATACTTCACATGATTCTCTACAAACGATTAAAAAGAGATGTGAAAATGCCGTGGCCGAAAGGATACATGAAAATGACTGACGATGAATGACTACATTAAAAACAGGATTTTGGAGGATCATACCAAGCGCTCAATGCCCCAGAAGGGCTTGTAGATGCGTTACGAACGCCAAACAAATTTAAAAAGAAACTTATTTATCCTAAATATGGATATTATTAGTTTAAATAATAGTATTAATGTTAGCTTTTATGAGACACGGGCTGCATCTAAATAACAATAAATTAAAGAAATTGTGGATGTTATTACTATTATAAGGTAGTAGCTTCGCTGTTGAAATGACTGATTCTATCATATGCTCTGAGAATTTGTGCGTTCCCATAAGACAGGCCTGTCCAAAACCATGCTTCGGTGCAATTTTGCTCCGCCCGTGCCCCACGCAGCGCGCCGGCGCAAGTTAGTCACCGGGGGAGTGGGGCATTCCTTCAGTCTGTGCGATAAGAAAACGGATAACCTGCTGCTGGCTAGCTGCTGCGCTTTATCTCAATGGCGACATCGAAGAGTATTGACATTTTCTTTCATAGTGGTTCTACAGGACTTATTTTCTGACCCTCTATCTAAAAGACAGAAAGATTTCGAACGGCGAACTTTTTGGAGTATTATGAATATTTTCCACATATAAGTTCTCAAAACTACATATGAAAGCAGCCAAAGTAATTTCTATGTTTGGGTCCACGTGTGTAAATGAGAGCTTCTTTTCATAAGCAGTTAACAAAATCGAAGTTTCGAGGGTGTTTGAGCGACGAGAGACCTCGCAATTCCTTGCGTTTGATGGCGACAAGGAATTTTGTGACCCACAGCGAACGAATTGTAAACAAAAAATCCACAATTAAAATTGTTACAATGAAATTGCTTTTATTTGTTTTAACTGAACATACTTATCCAGAATATTTCTTTTTGCTCCTTAATTATGTTTCAAACTAGAAAATAGCAAGGAAACTTACTGAAATAAAATTAAATTAAAATCCTATTTGATTTTACATGAACTAGGCCCGAAATAAAACATTGTCGTGTTTGATCTATTCGAAACGAGCTAGTGTGGCCGGTCCGCGAGAAAAGTTTTACGGTAGGAGTGAGTAATTGGCAGCCGGGGGACTCCCGTTGGGCGGTGGCGTAAACAACCGGACCGAAGCGCGCTTCGTCATCTGTCGAAGCGAACTTGGTGCTCCTGAGCATGAGCGGAGCAGAAATCTTGGAGAGGCCTGCCAAAAGATGACCTTCTTGGCATTTACGTATTTAGGGAACATTTGTAACAAATCATGTTTCCATGATTTTCACTTGCAAAGCAATCGACTTGCGTTCTGAAGGTATGCCATTCTGGTGTCAGGGTCGCATGAGAAAAGAGTGTCGCTCAATACACGTTGCATTTGGAAAACGGCTTGAAGGGTAGATTTGTGAGAGAACTGCCATTGTCTTCCAAAGAAATGGGAGTTGTCATGACATGCTAAATTCTTAGAAACAATTACATATCTCGAAAACGAAAGGCGGTAGCGCCGATTGGATTGCGGAATTTTGCATCTCCTTCAAAGGCAGTTTAGAAAAGACAATAAAATAATTTCGCAAAATTTGTAAATTTATGAACAATTTCCATATTTTGCAGTTCTGAAGAGGAAAGGGGTCACTTATATTCCAGAACCGAAAACTGCAAATTAACAATTTTTCAACAATTAACAATTTTATAAACAATTCCGCAACGTGCGCTGCACGGAGGAAGTGGCCTCAAATTGTCTTTGAGGTGATTATTGCAAACTAACAATTTTGACAAGCGATGCAAAATTATTACTGAATACTTAGTTTAATTATTGCAAAAACCTTAAATTTCGTAAACACTGATATTCGAAATCTATTTACTTTGCCAAAACTTCCCACTCCCAATTATTTTTCCGATCCTGGAGCCGCCTTCGTACACTTCATTTCTTCGTCTCGGATCCGTAATATTCATTCACGTACTTAAGTTGTTTTGTGTTAAAAGAGGGGATATTCAATTGATTTTTTTGCAAGTAAATCAGAATTAAAAATTTCCAAATTTCCTTTTCAAATCCACTAATTCTACTGCATGTTCTGAACATTTTATGTCGTATTGTATGATATTATCTTTATTGATATTATCTTATATTTCTTGTAGACGATCGAATGGCTGCTCGAACGACGCGATGGAGACTATCCCCGCCCCCTGTGCCTTCTACGCTAAAACTCTCAATCATTCGGATAAACACGCGTATCATAGAGAACGTTCAAACTAGAGATCATGATTGCGGGAAATCTAGCCTATCAGCTTCTCAGTCGTTGGCAGTTGGTTCCGAATGTTCTTTTGTAATAGTTAACTATGAAAGAACCAGATGGCGTTATCGTTCGTACAGTGTGCCAGAATGCGCATAAAGACGGGCACTTCTGAATTTGGCCGTTACCCATTCTATGTGTCGGCAACTGTACAGCAACATCGACAAGTAAACACGATTTTTTCTCCAAATCCTGGATAACTATATCCAGTTTGTTTGTCGCTATCGTGCGATCAGTTTGAATTTGTTGGTCATACAATATTGTACACAATCCAACAGACGTCACCGGTTTTGGTGAGTGTTCGTACCACATGGCGCATGTGTTTGGAACGTCGAGGGCGGTACAGATCTGCCAGTGGAGGTAGCTACACACCCTGTCATGTCTTTTCAGGTATTTGGTCTTTGCTAGGATTGGACAAGCTGAGACAATATGATCAATGGTTTCTACGTTTTCCTAGCAAATGCGGCATTTATAATCTTGGGAAATTTTCAGAACCGCTTTATCATAATGTCGTGTTCTCAACGCATGATCTTGAGCAGCTACTAGAACTGCTCCCGATTCTGGCTTCATTCTTCCCCTTTTTAGCCACATAAATGATTGATCTTTATTGATCTGTGCTCTATCCATTCGTTTCAAATATTTTCCGTGAAGTGGTTTGTCTCTCCACGATTTCTTCAACATTTTTTGTATCTCACATTTCATATTAAGTAGCATCAGAAATTTAGTGTCTGTATCATTCTGCGTGTCTTGCATAGTTTTCTTTGCAATGCTTCTTGCTACACTAACAATGCCTCTGTTTCCCATTCTTCGGTCAGATTTCATGACCTGCCTCATTAGAGGGTCATCTTGATGGCTGACTACATACTCTCCCATCCCGACTATTGCGTTGTGCCAGGTGACCTCAATTTATCTGAGGCCTCTTCCTCCTTCCTTACGTGACACAAAGTCTATGTACAACAGCTCGAGGGTGGTAAACATGGTGCATTGTAAGCAGTTTTCTGTTTTTTCGATCCATGATGCGAATTTCTTGCTCAGTCCACTAGTTCGAAATTGTATTCGGTTACAGGCACCGCCAAACTACTTATTGCTGATATTTTATTCCTGGAATACAGAGCTGACTGCAGGACCAGTCTCACTCTTCTGTTATACTCCTTGCGAATTCTCTCTTTCATTGTGTCGTTCGAGATGATCTCACATTCTTCCATTCCCAGATATTTGTTACCGTATTATATAGTTTTACCTTTAAGATCTTGAATTACAGTGTGCGTATCAACTTCAATGCTCTCTGACGTTGTCAGTTTGCCTCTTTTTAAATTGATTTTTGCACATTTGTCAAGACCAAACTTCATGCAGATGTCATTGCTAAAGTCATTCACGACAGACAGTGTTTGGGATAGAATCATTTCATTCTTAACGAACACTTTAAGATCATCCATGTAAAACAAATGTGATACTGGTCTTTCATACCATGGAGCTTGGAACCAACGTCAGCTTGCGACAACTGTCTACATAGCAACTAATGCAAAACAGCAGAGGGGATAGTGAATCTCCTCGATAAATACCCCTATTGACCTGAATACTTTTGGTTTCTACTGTTTCCTTTCCTCTGTGTATTAGTAACCTGGTATTCCACGACTTCATACTAGCCTTGCAAAATTCGATAAGTCTAGGATGTAATTGATGGATCCCCAGGGTCTTCAAAATCCAATCGTGTGGTACACAGTTAAAAGCCTTTTGGTAGTCAGTCCCAACCATGCTCAAATTACGTTTCCGTTTCTTTACATCATTCAAGATGACTTTGTTCAGTAGCAAGATTTCCTTACAGCCATAAGAGTCTTTACCACATCCTTTTTGTTCAGCTGGCATCAGATGATTCTTCTCTAGATGTCTGTACATTTTGTCAGCAATGGCTGCAGTTATAACTTTGTACAGTGCTGGCACACACGTGATTGGCCTGTAGGTCTTCGCCAAGGAGTTGTATCCTGAGAGACTCTCTCTCTCTTCTTCTTCTTACTTATTCCTCTATATCATGGCTAAACAGGTTATGTGTCGGCTGAATATAAAATGTACTCCAGATTGCAACCAGAACCTGAGGAGCAGGACTGTCTATGCCTCTACATTCCTTTGTGCAAAATGAGGACTGTTCCAAATGCAATTTTTTCCACTTCCCAGTCTTTTGAATTACCAGGGAGATTAGACAAGTTCTTACACAAATTTTGCGGAACAAATCCCAGAGTTGCGATAACTATCTGTGTCTGTGCATTTATGCCCCTCATTCAGTTGATATCGATTTGCAAACTCTTGTATTTAAGACGTTTCTCTGCCTAGTCGACGTACAGATCTGCCAGTGGAGGTAACTACACACCCTGTCGTGTCTTTTCAGGTATTCGATCTTTGCTAGGATTGGACAAGCTGAGACAATATGATCAATGCTACGTGTTCCTGGCAAATGCGGCATTTATCATCTCGAGAAATTCTGGTCTTTCATACCATGGAGCTTGTAACCAGTCAGCTTGCGACAACTGTCTAGATAGTGGGATCAAACTAATGCAAAATAGCAGAGGGGATAGTGAAACTCCTTGAAAAATACCCTGTTAATCTGAATACTTCTGGTTTCTACTGCTTCCTTTCCTCTGTGTATTAGTAACCTGGTACTCCACGACCTAATACTAGCCTTGCCAAATTCGATAGGTCTAGGATGTATGCGGTAGATCTCAAGGGTTTTCAAAATCCAATCGTGTGGTACACTATCAATGGCCTTTTGGTCGTCAATCCAAGCCATGCTCAAATTATGTTTTCGTTTCTTTACATCAGTCAAAATGACTTTGTTCAGTAGCAAGTTTTCCTTACAGCTATAAGAGCCTTTACGACATCCTTTTTGTTCAGCTGGCATCAGATGATTTTTCTCTAGATGTCTGTACATTTTGTCAGCTATGGCTGGAGGTATAACTTTATACAGTACTGGCAGACAAGTGATTGGCCTGTAGTTCTTCGCCAAAGAGCTGTCTCCCGCTTTGGGTAGCAAATACATAATGCCACGTGTGAGCCATTCCGGGAGTTCGTTTGGGTTTTCTAAAATTTTATTAACAGCCTTTGCTAGATGAGAATGTACTGCTGTTAATTTCTTAATACAATAAATCTGGATCTTATCAATCCTGGGGTATTTCCAGCTTCCCATGTTCTTAATTGCTTGGAAGAGGTTCTCTTCCGAGAATTGGTGAACATCTTCCACTGTTTCTACAAGTTCATCGGCAGCATCAACTTCAGATTGAATCCAAGATGCGTCTTTGTTGTAGGATCTGCTCTCCTCCCAGATTCCTGCCCAAAATGCTTCGACGTCATCTTTTGAAGGAGTAACAGCTTTGTCATTCGGTTTTGAGTCAGATTGCGATAGGATCTCTTCGCGTCTGTTTCAAACAACCGGTTCTGTACACGAAAATCTATTCTACGTTTGTAACGTCTAATTCTTTGAGCCCATGCTTGAATTTTCTCTTCTAGCTTTTCAATTACCGTTAGGCTGCTGGTGTCATTTTCAATTTGGTATTTTTGTTCAACATTGAATATTTTTCGTTGAACTTTAGAGGTGCGCGTTGATTTAGAAGATGCCTCAGCTAAGAGTGATATTTCGCGCCGGGTGTCGGCTATCCGTTTCTCAATTCTGTTCATCCATGGGGGTACAGAGCTGTTTACTCTATTTTGCTGTCGGCCGTCGGTGTTCTTGGCTGGCCCCAAAATTATCTGAGATACTAGATTTCCAGTTGCATATATGATGTGATTGATTTCAGTAATATCTAGATGTCTGCCTGGGGTCTCGACCACCTCATTTAAGACAGAATTCACTGTTTCTATCACTCTTTTAGCTTTGGCATTTTCGTATATTCTCCTCAACGGTTCGCGAGATTCAAACGGAAGTTGACTAACTCTTTCTATCTCGCGCCGAAGGAGATTTCGCATCATGTCCTTATCGTGTAATTCATTGCCAGATGAATTTTCACCACTGACGTGTGTTTCACTGGAAAGAGATGAACCTTCCACGGGATCATCATTTTCAAGTTCTACATGTTCGTCATGTGGATTGTTCGAGCGAAGTACATACTCCGCATTTCTCTCAATGTCAGCAAGTTGTTCTGCTGTGAATTTTCCACTGCTGAGTATGTATCGTCGTTGACTGGCAAGCTTCTTTGAGTCTAGGGTAGGTCTTATATCTGGGTTCCGCTCTCTCCATACCTTGAAAACTTCTATTTCTGAGCCCCCATTTTTCGCTTTTGCATAGTAAAAGCACCACATCACCTCCTTTAATTCATCCCGGGTCCATCTCTGACGATGGCTTCGAGCTACTGCCGGCTCTGGGTCCCTGGGACTAACATCCGTGGGATGGCCAGACGTCGACAAGGTTACATTAGCTCGGTTTCTGAGCAGGTATGGGACATTGGTAGAACAAGGCACGTTAAGATTCATTACATTTCTTTTTCTATCCATTTTGCTCATTGGTTTGAATTGAAGATTCGCAGGACGTAAGTTCGAGTTCACAGATCACACTTAACCCTCGGGTTGTTTCCTGCCATCCGTTACTGCGACCCACAGTGGCCTCGGGCATCCCCCCGCAGGGCCCAGCAAGGGGTCCCTCCGATCGCCAGTCGGCATTACTAAACCCTACGGGATTTTCACCGACTGCTGAAGGCAGCATCCTTCGCTGGCTAATGCAAGGTTCGGGCCTCCACTCTAATCAGTGGCCTGGTGTGCCAAACCAGTTTCTCTCCTGTACCCTCTATGGGCCGACAACAGGAAGTCATGACCCTTCCCTCTCTACTTACTACCCACTCTCCTCAAAATGGAGTACTTCTTCGTCTGACCCCTCAACTTCAACCTATTCAGTAAGGGAGGCCCTACCAGTAGCTAGGCTACCACTGACATAGCTCTCAGGCTCATGGGGGTACTCAATGTCGTGTATTCCCTCCACCAACTCCAAGGTCGTGTATTCCCTAGGTGGAGTTATTATTATTATTATTATTATTATTATTATTATTATTATTATTATTGGGGGCTGGTAGGCCTGCGTAGTACTCGTGCTTGCGTGTGCTCCTGCGATTTTTTAAGTTTATTGATGGTCTATTATAACCTCGCCAATTAAAGCAAGGTACGTGGGATTTGATTATAATTGGCACGTAGACTTAGCAGACATAAACGTGAACCCGGGCGAGGCAATGCTGATGTAACATTGTGGGGACACGCCAAGTCTTTGAGGCAGCTTTGAAGGCGCTTTTCAGACCGCCATCTTGTACTTGCCTACTCCGTGACGATGCTGGCGACAGCTAGCGGACAATGCTCGAAAGGTGAAGCCCGAGCAGCGCCACCTAGTGACCAGTCTGGGAACGAAGCGCCCCTGTCGCGGTAGGAAATACGAACCTGGGCGAAGGAAAACAAAACACGGAAGACTCGCCGCTGTCTCAGCATACGCTAGAGCAACGGAACAATGTAGAGGAGGTTCTGTTAACTATGCAGAAGCTGGTTAAACTAATGCAGAAAGCTATAGCCAAAAACACGGTGATGCCAATTAAAAACGGCCTCCTATTATTGGAAGAAATGTTGGAAAGTACACTGGCGCTGAGAAGCCAGCGGAAACAAACAGAAAATGGTGCCCACTCCGACACAGAATGCCCCGGGGGCGCTGAAGCCGCCGTCGGTCCCCAAGTGACCGCTAAAGAATTCACAGTCGATGCTCTTCAGGAAACCGAGGGACAAGAAGAGGGAGACAGGATTCTGATTCAGAAGAAAACGAAGAAGACGAAAGGACTCCCGCAAAGTAATGAGCGAAGGGGGGCGCGCGAAAATAAAGCAAAGAGCCGCAACCAAACCAGGAGAAAGATCCATCCTGAAGTGGCAGACGGAGTGCAATACGCCGAAGTCGTATCCCAGCCAAAGGGGAAAGTAAACCAGGAGGACACGCATACCGAGATCCGAGGAATACGGCAGACCTGATCCGGTGAAGTGGTCATCGAATAGAGCAAAGATGCCCAAAACGGAACGAAGTTTAGAGAAGCCCTGACGGTCACCCTCGGAGAAACCGGATCGGTGAGGACATAGAGGAGAGATATACTAGAGTGCGCACCGGGCTGCGCAGAAGGCCCGGCCGGGTATCAACATCTCTCGCGCCCGTGTCACGTGACTTTGGGACAGCTAGGTGGCGTCAGTAAGAACACCCGTCTCGCATTAAATTATTTCTTTTTATACGTACGTTAGATGGTTCATTACAGCGTTATTTTCTCATTTATTAAGCAATACTAAAAATGTTGCTTATGGCAGAAAAGTGAATTTAAGTTTTTCTGCTCTATTTGCTTAAGTACATGAAAATTCCGATTTTTGTCCAACTTGTCACTTTCAACAGCGTACCCCACTAAACCTGATTTACAAGTACAACTACATAGGACTATAAATTAAAAAAAAATTGTAAAATAAATTAACTCCATGGGATGCATTAATCCGAATTTCTGTTATTACTCAATGCTAGTCATTTTACTATTGATCCACATCAGTGACATTTATAATAGCAAGTTATCAAAATGATATTTCATCAGTCATTCATATTACATTAGTAACATTTATAATAGCAAGTTATCAAAAGGATACTTCAAGGATTTATAGAGGAAAATAAAAGGCTTTTTATCTTTGATTTATATTTTGATTTATTTAGTCAAAAACAGTATGTGATGTATGGGGGAGAAGTACAATATGCACTCATTTTCTTGAGCTTCAAAAGCTATTTCCCAATATTTTAACTACAAACATTAGACATTTTCCCTCCCGAGTTATATAAAACCTATTTGCATCGATCAACAAACTGAAGGTTTTAATTTTTTACTTTGTATTACTAACAAAACAGTAACAGTTACTCCTAAAAATACTAGCAAGTAAGCTCAAGAAAACGTGGGCATAGTGAAGCTACATTTATGTCCAAAAGAAAAACAAGGGGCCATCACAGCATTTGCTCAATGGATCAGGAAAACTGGACAAAAACCTGATTGAAATGGGGGGTCTTTCACCTAAAAGCTGAAGTACATATTTTTCAAAGAATTTACTAGTTTACTAGTAACTAGTTGCTACAGAATGGATTTCTTGTATTTTTTCTGACTTTCCCGTATTAGTTTTCTATTTCCATGGGTCTTTGCTAGCTATTCCGAATGTCACAAACTCTTTCTTGCCAGCTGCTATCTATCACCGCCAAAAGTACATTTTTCTGTCATTTTCTTAATTTTTCGTTTTTTAGCGTTTTCTTGTACAAGCTTTAGAAGAATAAAATTGCAGTGTCATGGCAAATGACCTCAGATCTGGAGGATACTGCCCTCTTTCGTCAAAGACTGACCTCTTCACCAATTCCTTACTGGGACCTGGGAGAGTCGTCTGAAAGAAATAATAAATGATATCAATACAAAATATTCAATAAATGATATTTTTAATTAAAATGTTTTTGAAAATAGATATTTACATTCATGAGAAGATAAGATAATAGCATTAAACGACCACTTTACAAAAAATAACTAAGTGCGTTATCAACACATCTCATCAGGGTAATCAAGAAAAGTATCAGATACAAGTATATTTTGTTGTCTTTCATACCCTCACTCTAATGTGCAAAGGATAACATGTGTAAGATATATTAACAATAACCTTAATTTGCATGTTTATCAACAACCTTAATTTGCATTTAATTTGTTCATCATATACAAACATAATACTTCAACAAATACACCTTTCACTCTCATTTAGTTATGCGTCTAATAGACATCTAGAGATTCAATGTGACAAGTTAAATTTAAGATCTTTAAAATTAAATACTCCTAATTAGATCATACTTTGAGAGTGTATTAAAAGTCACACTTCTAAGACGTGAAGAGCATCATCAGACATTTGTGCTTTTTCTTTGATTTCAGTAAGAAGATTTTCCAATGACAAAATTTTCCTCCTGAACATCATATTCTGAGACCGTAAATGCACAATCTTTTTTTGCTGTTCACAGACCTGTTTACGAGCTATCTTTAACACTTGTCTCGCTTTTAATGCAGAGTCCATATCTTCATCAACGAAGTCACCAATATATCTATGAAATAAATAAATGGACAAAAATTTTAATACAACGTAATTGTAGAATTTTAACAGAAAGTTAAACTGTTATTTCACTTCTTGAAAAGAAAAAGAATTTTGGAATAATTTACATTGAGGAACATTGTAAGGAAACTATTTCATTGTTTTGTGGGGAATCCTATTGTTGAGAGAATATTAGTCAAGTAGCACATACCTCAAAGGACGCTTTCTGCTTGCAGAAATCCTTTCAGTTGATGATGTGTCATTATTTACACAGTGTGACTCATCTGCAGAAGGTACAGATGAAGAAGCCTTTGAACTAGATTGTGTTGCTGAAACAACAGACAAATGTATCAGAAAAACATTCCTCATTAATTATTACAATTCTACACGGAAAAATATTTCAAGATTCCTATAACCTTACCAACATTTGTTGTTCTTTTTACAGAAGATTTTCTTCTCGCAGTTTGCTTATTCAAGTGTTTGGGAAAATTGAATATTATAGGTATTGCATCAGCTTTAAGCCAAACACCTCCAAACTTTTCTCTATCAAAAGTTTTCTTCAAAATGTTTTGAACAAACTTTGGAAAATTTTGTAGGAGTAAAATTCTCCCTCCTAAGCTTTTGCACCCACACTTTCTTCCTTGTTTCATCTTTAGGAAAACTAGAATGCACAACAAATCCACTAAAATCATCCATGATACATCCGAAAATGCATGAATCAGCATCTAGATCTTTATTTCGCACAACTAAAAGGGTATAACAAAATATTAAAACAAATTAATAACCTACCTATGAAACGTGACTCCTCCTTCTTTCACGTACTTCTCGTTGCAGCCAAAACAACAATACTGAACCATGATTTCTAACAAATCTCACACACGTGTGGATCGTAAGAAGTGAACCAATATCCACAACGTCGCAAAACAATAACGCTGTAGCACCAGAAACAGCAAACAGCACGCAAAGATACATACAAGCGCATACAACACGAGCTGCCGGTGTCCCGAAGTCACGTGACATACGACCACCTCATGTTGAAACATGCGCAGTAGGGTCACGCGCACTCTAGTTGTATCTCTCCTCTATGGGTGAGGAGCGGCGTGCCGCGAATCACCCTAGAAATCCGAGACCTAGATGTTCTCGCAACAAAAGAAGTAGAAAACGCAATAAAACAGGCGAACCCGCAGCTGAAAAGGAAAGCAATTGTCTCCCTTTCGAAGGGTAATACCAAGGAACAGAAGTACGCTGTGGTGGAACTCGACGAGAGCGATGCCAAAACCCTTATAAAGACTAGGAAGATTAAGGTGGAATGGATCATCTGCAACATCCGACAACGGCTGACGGTCATTTGCTGATACCGATGCATAAGGTATGGGCATTTCACCCGAGAATGCACAGGGCCCAACAGAGAAGATATGTGCTACAGATGTGGCGAAAAGGGCCACAAAGCAGCAGTATGCAACACCATAGCGAAGTGCAAACTACGTGTAGGTCATGGAAACGCAAACCATTCCCATCTCTCAGGATCCGGAGCCTTTTTCAGGGACGCCTTAAAGAAGGCCGATGGGGACTCGAAGAATAGATGGTGCGGATTCTCAGGCTAATCTAAACCGGAGCAAGACGGAAAACAACCTCCTCCGGCAAATTGCCGCCGAGAAAAAGATCGACATCGTGCTGATCAGCGAACAGTATAGCAACATAAATGGACGACATTGAATAACCGACACCCTTGGCACTGCAGCAATCTGAAAACCTGACTCCTGTAGCACGAACGTGGAAGGAGAAGGAACCGGAGCAGGCTACGCTTGGGTACGATGCAATAGTATTACTTTTGTCAGCTGCAATTTCACCCCAAACCAACGAATCAAAGACTTCGAGAAGAATCTCCATCACCTTGAAGATACTTTGCGGACCATGCAAGGCGAAGTCCTAGTCGCCGGAGACTTCATTGACATGGTCCCGGAGTGGGGAATGCCCCACACAAACACCAGAGGGGGACTCATCCTCTAAATGGCAGCGCGACTAAACCTAATCGTCCTGAACACGGGCAACAAGGTGACTTTCACAAGACCAGGCTGCATAGGGACCATTCCAGACATCTCATTGGCAACAGAAAAACTGGCAGCAAAAATCAGAGACTGGAAAGTCATTGATGACTACACTGGAAGTGACCATCAATATATAACGTTCTCGCTTGCGTCAAGCAGCTCTCAGAAATACCGGACTCTCAGAACCTGGACGACCGACAAAATAGACGAGATAAAATTTAAAACGGAAAACGACAAGAAAAAAGAAGTACTAGAGGAGGCAGCTAACCAGACAGACGACAACTTGGACAAATTAGTGGACAGCACGATGGAAGCGATCGCACAAGCATTCAATGCCTCAATGCCCCGCAAAGCAATTCTTCCCAACCGAAGGCCTGTATATTGGTGGAATGAGGAGATAGTAGACCTGAGGAGGGAATGCCTCCGACTCAAACGCCCAAGAAGTCCAGCGCGCCAATAAGAGCCCAAAGGCACATGAGAATACGGCGGCATACAAGCAGGCGAAGAGAGAATTACGGAAGGCGATCATGGACACAATTATCATGGATAACGTAGTAAATGCACTGTTTCCAAGTCATCCGACAAAAAACAAGCAGAGTTCAACATAATCAAGAACGACATTCCCCCTTCACGAAGGAAGAACTACAAACAGCGGCAAACTGCAAAACCGAAAGGCCCCCGGGCCAGACGGAACACGTGCGGAGGCGCTGAAGGCGCTTGCAACCTCCCACCCACACCTCATGCAGCATATGTACAATGCGTGCCTAAGGGAGGGGATGTTCTGCTCCAGGTGGAAAAGGGCAAGGCTCGTACTAATCAGCAAGGGCAAAGGACAAAACATTCCCCCTCATCCTATAGACCCCTGGGTATGCTCCACACAACGGGCAAACTCTCCGAGAAACTCGAAACCCCTGATGTGCTACAAAATACTAAGAGACAAATTTTATCTAAAATAATATTCTAAATAAAAGGGGAATTTCATATACGTAATTTTGTAAATGAAAATAAAAAATCCTAATTTAATGGCCACCCACTGTAGATGCCATAAAGAAAATAACAGACGCAGCAGCCAAAACGGAAGAGGGCAACCACTGGTCCAGACCGCTGTGTATGGTCGTCACCCAGGATATGCGCAATGCCTTCAACTCTGTGTGATGGGGTGATATTATGCACGCCCTAGAAAACTTCGATGTACCAATGTACTTATTGCGCATCCTGAGCAGCTGCCTGACTTCTTGTCTATGACACCGAGGGTGGTCAGAAAAACAAGCGACTGACGGCAGGAGCGGCACAAGGATCCATCCTAGGGCCAGACTTCTGGAATGCAAACTATGACACTTTTGTGTTTGTGGGTTTATAAACAACATTAAGAGCTTCTAAATACTAGCACTTTATTATTCTCTATTACACACTGATTACACAAGCAAGACACTCGCGGTCAGAACATATCTCAACTGCCGTACAGAGAAAAGCAGGGAACAAACATTGCTCCGGCGGAGGTGGAGGAGAAGGGGATGTCCGTGTTACCAACCGTTGAACGACCCAATATCATACATAACATTTCTTCCCTCCTTTAAATGATACTGGTTACAGCTATGGTGAATAACGTAAGGGTGCGCGACATATGCGCGTGGATCTGCGGGGTATAGTTGGTGTATGTAGTAGATGGGAAGCTCGGTCTGGATTTCGCATTTTGACTTGTGTAGCTGGAGTCTGGACTGGTGCTGGAGTCTCATTGGCGCGGGCCACTTGTGGCGTCCTCTCAACTGATGCTGTGGTTGCTTGTGTTTGGAAGAACTGGGTCCGTCGTGGCCTGGGTGTAGCTCTGCCTACTTCGTCGATGGTCAGTGTCTGGTCCCTTGCGGTCTGTTGTTCTTGATCGATATATCGTTTAACCCGTTTTCCCAGGTAGTTGACCTCATAGTGTAGATCTCCGATGCGGGCTGCGATGGTACCGGGAAGACACTTGTCCATGTTCGGGTTGCCGGATAGAAAGTAGACGGACTGGCCCACTTCAAGCGGGCGAAACGTAGAGACCATTTCTGCCCTTTGTTTTTCACACATCTTTATGCGAACATCTTCGGGTCTTGTCAGGTTGAGACTTGTTCGTAGCTCTCTACCCAGAAACAGTTTAGATGTCGATTGTCCAGTGGTAGAATGAGGCGCCTTTCTAAATTGTCGGAGGAACTCGTTCAGGTTGGTCCGCAGCGTTCCTTTGGTGGTCTTCATGGCGTAGAGGGCGTCCTTCACCGTTTGGACATAACGTTCCACTTGGCCATTTGTGGAAGGATGATACGGCGCTATGAGCTTATGGTATTTCCCACCACTGTTCTTCAGAAAGGCCTTGAATTCTTCCGCGCTGAACTGTCGGCCGTTGTCCGAGACGACTGTGACAGGAGTCCCGTACGCTGTGAATAAATCGTCCAACAGAGCAATTGTTGCCGCTGCTGTTGTGGAGGTTGTTGGCCTGACCTCGACCCACTTGCTGTAGGCGTCTACCACGACGAGTAGCATGGTATCAGCTACTGGGCCCGCGTAATCAATATGGATGCGTTCCCATAGTGCTCTCGGATACTCCCAGTGGTGGTCGCGGAACTTGTGCATGGGCAGCACATGTGGTACAGGATTTCGCCAACTTTTCGATGTCGCTGTCGATTCCTGGCCAGAAAACGAACGAACGTGCCATTCCCTTCATTTTGACGATGCCCAGGTGAGCTGCGTGCAGATCATTGAGGATGGCCTCCCGCAGTGCAGGTGGAACCACTACTCTCTGTTCAAACATCAGGCAATTGGCAGCGAGTGTATACTTTGTCTCGGGTGCCTTGAAGTTGCGGCGAGCGAGGTCTTGGCCTTCTTCCAATACATTTACAATTCTGCCAAGATGAAGGTCTTTCCTCGTTTCCCGTGCCTCGTTTCAGCCTTGACGGGAGGCTGCTGGACCTGGTGAATTGTAAACAAATCGAAGTCATCGTGTTCCATTGTCTCTTCCCTCCTGTGTGGACCTGAATTCCAAACCTTAATTACAGTCGTTGGTATCGGCATTCTGGAACAGTAGTCTGCGTTGGCGTTTTGCTTTGATGTTTTGAAAACAACGGAGTAATTGAAGTGAGCAAGGTAGTCGGCATAATTGGCCATGCGACTAATGCACAAGACTGGCAGCGACTTCTCTGGGTGGAGGATCTCCGTCAGTTGTTTGTGATCCGTGATGAGTGTGAAGTGGCGAGCGTACAGGTAGTTGGAAACTTCTGCACAGCCCAGACGATAGCGAGCGCTTCCTTGTCAATTTGGGGGTACCTTTGCTCCGTTGCTGTCATTGTCCGGCTGGTGTATGCAATTGGCCGCTCCTGATTGTTGCTGAGCCTGTGGGACAGCATTGCACCGAGTCCGGTTTTGCTGGCGTCCGTTGCCAGCAAAAGTGGTAGGGTTGGATCATACGGAATAAGGACCTGCGGTGAGATTAGAGCGTTCTTGATATCCTGGTAGGCCGAGACTCCCTCAGGTGTCCACACAAGGGGTCTTTCAACAGCATGCCTCTGAATGGGCGACCCCTTGTTGACACGTTCTGGATAAAGTCGCTGTAATGAGTAGCTTTTCCTAAGAAAAGCTGGAGTTCTTCTGCGGTCGTCGGTTTCAGCGCGTCTCGTACAGCTCGGATGTGCGCGTCTGATTTGTGAACACCTGACGCATCGATCTTGTGGCCAAGAGCTTCCAGGACAAGTTCTGCAAACCTGCATTTGGCTCGGTTGAGCTTGAGACCGTTTGGCGAAAACGCTCCAGTGTTGCAGTAAGAGCCTGGATTAGATTTTCGAAAGTGTCAACAAGAACTATGGTATCATTAAAGAAACATTTTGTAGATTCTGCAGAACCTTATCCACCGACGTTGCCAGATTGCAGGAATATTGGCTGCACCGTAGACAGCACGAGTTGGACGAATCAGGCCATGTGTGGGGGTGTTGAGTGTGAGTGCGTGGGTGAAATCTTCGTCGACCTCGAGGTGTGTGTACGCGTCTGTAACATCTAGGTGACAGAAGAGAGTGGCACCGCACATCTGATTGAATAATTGGTCCATTTTCGGGATCGGATACTCATCGACAATGATTTTGGGATTGAGAGTAGGCATGTAATTGCCCGTGATTCTCAACTTGCCGTTTTTCTTTACGACGACATGAGTCGTTGACGCCCACTCTGAATACTCGACTCTCTTGTAAAAACCGCTGGGGATTTTGGCGTCGATCTCTTTCGCATAAGCATCTCTCAGGGCTACAGGCACGTCTCGTGCTCGAGCAAATGTAGGCGTGACTCCAGGTCTTAGGTGCATCTTCGCTGGAGGGCCTGATAGCTTCCCAGGGATATCACTGAAAACGTCCTGGTATCAGCGGATGATGGCATCAAGTCTTTGTTGGTCCGATGTCGTCAGTTTGGACGACGTTGGCGGCTTGTCGGTGGGAATGTGGTGGACCAAGGTCTGCTTCCTGCACGATGACTCTCCGAACATTTCCATGAAATCGATTTCGTGCTTGAACTCTTTGATCAATTTCCCGGCCCAGGAGCGTGTCGAATTCGCCGTCTACCAAGTATAGGTCGAGCTTCTTCGTCGTAGCTCCCATAGTGACTTGGACTCGGGTGAATCCGACACAACGAATAGGATGGTGTGAGTAACTGACAAAAAGTCGGCTTGTCTTCCACAACTTGAAATTGGGGATGATGGTGGCGCACCTTTCTTTACTCATAATTGCGCAAGGAGATCCCGTGTCGAGTTCCATCTCGACTGTAGTGCCCTCTATCTGTACAGTCAGCATTTCCCGCCTTGGTGATGATACCACCCCGATGACCTCGATTTTTAACACATCGATCTGATCAACTGGATTGTCAGCGATCTGCATACTCTGCTGATATGTCCCTTTTTACCGCATGTATTGCACTTGGCGTCCCGGAACCTGCACTGACTACGGACGTGTGCTCCCCCGCACCCTGCGCATCCTTGTTGGATCTCGCGGTGCGTCTGGCCGTCGTGCTGCGGTGAGTTGCTAGTAGCTTGGCGGGTTCGCTGCTGGTTGCATGGCCTTTGATTGCTGTTTTTCCATGCCGGTGGTTTCTCGTAGCCGATCCGGTTTTCATTTTCGGGGACCTTACTCAAATCGAGCGCCCAGGTGAATCGCGTAAAATAGTCACCTATCGTGGTTCCATCAGCGGTGCGGTATGCTGGTATCGCCAACTGTGGTTGCCGAGGGGATGCTGACAACGCTGACTCATTGTTGGCTGCAACTCGAGTAGTGGATTGTCTGAGGGCGTTAGCAGTCATCTCCGACAGAGTTTGGAGGAGTTCCGTGGAAACTGCGTCTGACATAGTTGACAAACTTTGTGCACTGATGAACAAACTCGCGAGGCGTTACACTTTTTTTCGTCAGGGCGTGGTCGCGTCGAGGTTAGATTCTGCACGAGTTCCACTTTTACTCATTTAACGCGGCGCTATTTTTGTATCCCACTCCTGACACCACTTTTGTGTTTGTGGGTTTATAAATAACATTAAGAGCTTGTAAAAACTAGCACTTTATTATTCTCTATTACACACTGATTACACAAGCAAGACACTCGCGGTCAGAACATATCTCAACTGCCGTACAGAGAAAAGCAGGGAACAAACAGTGCTCCGGCCGGAGGTAGAGGAGAAGGGGAAGTCCGTGTTACCAACCGTTGAACGACTCAATAACATACATAACAGACGCCATCCTCAAGATGGAAATGCCCGAAGGCATCTTTCTGGTAGGTTATGCTGATGACCTAGTAGCAATCATCACTGCACGCACGCTAGAGGGCCTACAAATAAAACTGAACCAGACGATGAGACGGATACAGTCATGGATGACAGAGCACAAACTAGAACTGGCAGTAAACAAAACAGAGATAACCCTCTTGACAAAACGCCGACTGGACCCCGTGGTGAGTATGGAAATACAAGAGCGCCATATCCAAGCGGCAAAAAGTGTCAAATACCTTGGGCTGACACTTGATCGTAAACTCTCCTACTGGGAACACATAAAAATCGCAGCACAAAAGGCCACAAACGTAGTAACAGCCCTAGAGAGACTCATGGTCAACACAAAGGGCCCGAAGCCCAACAAACGGCGAACCCTGCTGTCCTTAGCGCAATCCATCATGCTATACGGAGCAGAAATCTGGCCCAACGCGGTAGGTGCGAAAGGTACTCCAGACAACTGACATCGGTACAAAGACGAGGAGCGTTGAGAATAGCAAGTGCATACAGAACAGTTCCAGACGCGCCGCTAGCTTTGTGGTTGCAGGAGTAATCCCAATCGACCTACTGGCCCAAGAGCGAAAGGAACTATACGACAAGAAACCTCTGACAAACCCGAAAAAAGGCAAGAAAACGCACCCTTCGTCATTGGCAAAGAAGATAGGATGACGAAGACAAAGGCGGATGGACAGCCATACTCATCCCGAAAGTTGAGCCCTGAATAACGAGGGAACACGGAGAGACAAACTTCCATCTCACTCAATTCCTGACGGGCTATGGTCACTTTTGAGGCTACTTACACCGGATGGCTAAAGAGAACAGCCCAGACTGTACGTATTGCGGCCAGGTTAAAGATGACGCCCAACATACATTCTTTGAATGCGACAGATGTCACATACTCAAGCACGCAGTTCAAAGAAAACTAGGAGACATCAATCAAGACAAAGTAGTTGACAAGATGCTAACCGGCCGTGAAAACTGGATTACGATTGCAGACGACGTGACACGAATCTTAAGACAGAAGAAAAACGTATACAGTTAGTGATCTGCCCAATATCAGCTCTCACATTGAAGTCTCCTGACACCAGCTTTGACAGTAAAAGTTAATAACAAACATCAGTTATTTTTTTAATAAGGTTTATAATATTTTTAAAGATTTAGTTTTTAAGCTGAAGTAAGAAATATTGAAAGTTAATGATTGGAATAGTTGCTAATTTAGAGTAAGGTTCTTATAAATAAGATTTAATGCAAAATAATGTTTTTTTTCAATGTCTTCCAACTCCTTATTTGTTAATCCTACAATAGTTAGACTCTACAATGAAAAATATAAAACTATTGTAGAGAAAAAATTAAATTCTCTTGAAATTTACTGTCAAAAAATGTTTTCACAATATTTATATTACTGCATGAAATTTGTTGTCATTGCAAATGTTTTCGATATGACCAATGTTTCTAGTGTAAATTGTATTATTTATGTTATTCGTATGTTATTTATTATTATTATTTATTGTTATGTTGTACAATTTGTATTATTAATTGTCTAGTGTAAATTGTATTATAAATGTATCTGTCAAAATTATATCATACAATTAGCATAAGCCTATTTAATATTTTGTTTTTCTTGTCAAATTTTTAAGGAAGGAGGGCCAGAGCCCATATTGGCCCTATCCTACCCACACCTAGGGAACAATAGTTTTATTTTTCTTTCATGTTTTCCTCTGGGTAGTAGGGTAAGTGACAAAAACGTCTGATTGATTTTTTCATTTTTCCAGAAGTGTACTGATACTTAAGTTTCATCTACCTGATTTTTTTTTAAATTTTGATGTGTAAGTTGGCCTTTTATTTGAACACAAACCCTTAACCATTTCCTTTGTAGTTCTGTAAGCAGCTATGAAGTGATAAGTTGAAAAGAAAACAAATATGAAATTTGAAAATAAATAAAAGTTCTGAAAAGAAACTGATCTATTGGTAGTGAGAAGAATTTATCAATGAGATGCCCTGAGGACTGTCATCAGTGCTTGGCATCAGTCTGTTGCCCAATTCTGCTGCTTAGATTTCTTGACTCAAAAGCTAAGTATTGCTACCTTATAGTGAGTGCTTTAGAAAATTCAGGATGCTAAGGGCTTGGCATTTAAATTAATTTGGATACCTATTATTGACAAATTATATTAGATCATGTGGAGAATTCAAATTTATTTTCACTCCTGTCTTAAAAAGGGACATATCCTATAATTTCTGTCTGTGAATACAATAAATAATAGTAAATAATGCACTTCATAACAAAAATTAAAGCGTAATAATAATAATAATAATAATAATAATAATAATAATAATAATAATAATAATAATAATGGATTTTGAAGACCCTGGAGATCTATCGATTTCATCCAAGACTTATTGAATTTTGCAAGGCTAGTATGAAGTCGTGGAGTACCAGGTTACTAATCCACAGCGGAAAGGAAGCAGTAGAAACCAGAAGTATTCAGATTAACAGGAGTATTTTTCAAGGAGATTCACTATCCCCTCTGCTGTTTTGCATTAGTTTGATCCCACTATCGAGACAGTTGTCGCAAGCTGACTTTGGTTTTAAGCTCCATGGTGATGAAAGGCTAGTATCACATTTGTTTTACATGGATGATCTGAAAGTGTTTGCTAAGAATGAAGCGATTCTCTCCCAAATGCTGTCAGTCGTGAATGACTTTAGCAATGACATCTGCATGACGTTAGGTCTTGACAAGTGTGCAAAAATCAATTTAAAAAGCTGGAAACTCACAACGTCTGAGAACATTGAAATGGATACGCACACTGTGATTCAAGATCTTGAGCCAGGTAAAACTTACAAATATCTGGGCATTGAAGAATGTGAAACCATCTCGAATGACAGAATGAAAGAGAGAATTCGTAGGGAGTATTATAGGAGAGTGAGACTTGTCCTGCACTCCGCTCTGAATTCCAGGAATAAAATATCTGCAATAGGTAGTTTGGCTGTACCTGTAGCCGAATACAGTTTTGGACTAGAGGACTGGACTGAGCAAGAAATTCGCACCATGGATCGAAAAACCAGAAAACTGCTAACAATGCATCATGTTTCCCACCCTCGAGCTGATATACATAGACTTTATGTGTCACGTAAGGACGGAGGAAGAGGCCTGAGACAAATTGAGGCCTCCTGGCACAACGCAATAGTTGGGTTGGGGAAGTATGTAGTCAGCCATCAAGATGACCCTCTAATGAGGCAGGTCATGAAATCTGACCGAAGAATGGGAAACAGAGGCATTGTTAGTGTAGCAAGAAGCATTGCGAAGAAAACTAGGCAAGACACGTCGAATAACACAGACACTGAACTTCTGATGCTGCTAAACATGAAGTGTGAGACACAAAAAAAGTTAAAGAAATCGTGGAGAGACAAACCACTCCACGGACAATATCTAAAAAGAATGAACAAGGTGCAGATCAATAAAGATCAATCATTTATGTGGCTTAAAAGGGGAAGAATGAAGCCAGAATCGGAAGCACTTGTAATAGCTGCCCAAGATCAGGCCTTGAGAACACGACATTATGATAAAGCGGTTCTGAAAATTTCCCAAGATTATAAATGCCGCATTTGCTAGGAAAACGTAGAAACCATTGATCATATTGTCTCAGCTTGTCCAATCCTAGCAAAGACCAAATACCTGAAAAGACATGACAGGGTGTGTAGCTACCTCCACTGGCAGATCTGTACCGCCCTCGACGTTCCAAACACATGCGCCATGTGGTACGAACACTCACCAAAACCGGTGACGTCTGTTGGATTGTGTACGATATTGTACGACCAACAAATTCAAACTGATCGCACGATAGCGGCAAACAAACCGGATTTACTCATACGGGATTTGGAGAACAAATCGTGTTTACTTGTGGATGTTGCTGTACCTTGCGATCAAAACGTCGTTACCAAGGAGGCAGAGAAACGTCTTAAATACAAGAGTTTGGAAATCGAGATCAGCCGAATGTGGGGCGTAAAAGCACAGGTCGTCCCGATAGTTATCGGAGCTCTGAGATTTGTTCCGCAAAATTTGAGTAAGAACTTTTCTAAACTCCCCGGTAATTCAAAAGACTGGGAAGTGCAAGAAATCGCTTTATTTGGAACAGCCCACATTTTGCGTAAAGTATTGTAGAGGCACTCATAGTCACCGGATCTGCTCCTTAGGTAGCTGGTTGCAACCTGGAGTAGATTTTATATTCAGCCGACTCATAAGATCTTTAGTTGTGATGTAATGGAAAAATAATAATAATATATTTATTTGTCACATAAATACAGCATAAGCCATGTATTACAAGTCAGAATATGTACATAATAATAAAATGTACAATATAGATATTTCTAAGTATTAAATACAGAAAAGAAGAAAAAAGAAATGAAAATTAAAATTGAAAAACTATACAAAAAAAGAAAGAGAGAAGAAAGAAAAAATAAATAAATAAGTAGTCTTCTTATGAGTTGATGCCTGGGCTGGGTCCACCCCTGACATTCAACAGTCAGTTTGGGGGTTTCAAAACATGCCACAGAATTATGTAAAAATGATTGGTACTAGTTTATATTTGTGTAGATATGTGTTTATGATGTATATATTCTTTTTTTGTTTACCATCATTATAAACGACCCTTTTCGATACCCCGAATCGTGCATAATCCAGTATTTTATCGCACGCTACATGACGTCATTGCCATTATTAAACGCGACATGACGTCATGACGAACTTCTACTGTTCACAGAAAGACAGATCTGTAGAACTGGTTTCAGAAAGTAGACAAAATATTATTACTCTACCTTCATTAAGAGATATTTCTCATCATCTGCTTCCACTAAAAATTTTCTCACATCATCTTTCGAAAATATCATAGATTTTTCAACTTCATAGCCGACATTAGCTTGTTTCATATATAACTGAACTTTATTGTTTATTTATTTATTTATTTATTTACGTCAAAAACAGTTAAAAACTGCGTATTGTAAGCAGAGATGTCAATTCCATCTTTAATTTTCAGCATAGTCTTCAATTTTGAATGACTGCACCACAAAGATGATGCCTTACATACTGCAAACTTCAAAATAACATAAATTAGAAAATGAGAACTCGACACTAGTATTAATAGTAAAAAGTATGACAAACTTACGAACTCAGATATACATATATGCTAGAACAACTGTCTCGCATATAATATTTACATTATTTGTTTCCATCCACTTCCTAAATTTTATATATTCCTTCTCATACAATGCACTCGACTTTTTAGGTATTAAACTTTCTTCTGCCTTCGAGGCTTTTTCTAAAACTACCATTGGTAACGACGCCATCTTTCATTCGAATGCGCGCGTGAATCGGCTCTCTGCTGTCACAGTTGTGACGTCATAATACCAACGTCCATGTTGCCAATTATAAAACTTTACTTACACTTACTTCCATTTATAACTTTATAATGATGTTATACAAAAAAATAGCGTATGCAACTCGTTTATAATGTTCCTTTTTTGCACTCATAAGAAAATAGTCTATTACTTAACTCACTCCTTCGTCGTTCGTTTAGTAATAGACTATTTTCTTATTCGTGCAAAAAAGGTCAACATTATAAACTAATTGCATAAACTACTATTGTACTGTAGAATGAATGGTTTAACAGGAAAGCTTTCAGTTTATTTTTGAATGTGTGTACAAAGTTTAAGCTTTTAAATTCACTAGGCAGTTGATTCAGTAGGGAGTAAAAAAGTGTTTCTTTAAAAGGTCTATATACTTCAGAATTGGTTAAAAATATTGGCTTTTTTAAGCACCTAATTATTAAAAAAAGCCAAATATTCAATGAAAAATATTTTATAAAAGCCAAATAATCAAGAAAAAACATTAAAAGCTGGAGTTTTGTACTATGTACTCATTGAAGGGCTCAGTAGAACAAGGGTCTACCCCATGTTTTTTGCGAAGTTGAGTTATTAGTAGACATCGGATGTTTAGGGAAATACCTATTTTTTTCTAGCGACCTTATTTAAAGGCTGACAATACATGTGCACGAATCATGACATATGACCGAGTTTTATAATGCTTATTTTAGGAAAAATGCCTTTTTTTGTGTAAAGCCTTTTCTTTAGAATTATTGCACGTTTTTGCCTTTGATGTTTATATACAATGCTAAGATATCAGAAAATCGGCCATGGTCCAATCTGACCATTCATTACGAAACCTTCAAT
Organism: Acheta domesticus; assembly: GCA_031308135.1. NCBI lineage: Eukaryota > Metazoa > Arthropoda > Insecta > Orthoptera > Gryllidae > Acheta > Acheta domesticus. The sequence continues at coordinate 111,778,320 of JAHLJT010000631.1, read as the reverse complement.
TCTCGTATTTGTATTCTGAAATACAGAGAATTCCTGAAAGTATACCAACATATTTTTCTCTATTTCCCTATTTCATAAATACTAGCCATGTTCTGAGAAAATGGTCGATCGCCAATACACCGAGGGCACCTTTTGAGTGGAAATAAATGTAAATTCCCATAAGGTTTCGGTATTGCTAATGTTGAACTTCTAAAATATGTGCCAGACATATCAGTAGTGTTCAGAAGTCCTTCACTGTATTCAAACTGATTTTGTCTCCCAATCGTTGCAGATTTCAAATTGCGATCCTTGAAAAGTTACTGGTAATATATTTCAATAGAAACTCTTAAGAATAAAATGTCGAAGAGTTGTAAATATGTATGGAGTTTTATAAATAATGTTTAATTTTATTGTGAATGTAATTTATAACAGTGCCTTTGTTCTCCTTATTCTTGACATTTTCAGTGCCTTTTTAGGCGCCTAAAAGACGATTTTTTAGTGCCTAAACATCCGATGTCTAGTTATTAGCATTATACAAAACCTCAATTATTGTCCTCGAGTAAATGGAATTTAAATCGAGTGACGTCACTCTTCCGAACCAACTGATGAATAACGAAACGTCTTAAAATGACAGCGCGCCCGTTGCTGGTTTGAGTGACGTCACTGTCCGAACATGCTGCAAATTAAAAGTGTGCAGCACGGAGAAACCAAAGAGTATTTTCTGGGAGAAACCAGAGAACTTGCGAGGAAAAACAAGCGAAGACTCGGACGCGTTGGAGAAGGTGCGGGTGTCTGTGATGCGGCAAACAGCGGCTATTTGTTGCGTGTTTATTGGAACTTGGGAGCGCGTTGCAAGCAAGCCCAGGTACAAAGAAGGTTTAGCGAGCTCGTCACAGATTGAAATTGACAGGAATATCAGAGGTGGAACATTTTCGAGCTAGCATAGCACTATTAAGTGACTCGTAAGTGAAATTGTTTGGTGTGCTTAGTGTCCGACAATATTGAAAGCTCACCCAGCAACCTATTTCGCTGTGCCAATAGGAATGACAGATGTGTTTGGTGCGACACCTGAAGATCTTCAGAAGAAAGTTTATTTTCTTTTAGAGCAATTACAGTCAATGGCCAGAGAACTGCCTCCGTAAGAGTTAATGTAGTTTTGTGCCATTGAAGTGATACTTGCTGACATTTTAGATCTTTCTTAAGACCTTATTGCTTTCTTGTGTTCTTTCAGAAAATACCAGCAACGAATACCTTGTGAACTTCTGTCTGGGTTGGCAAATTGTTTGTTGAATGACACAGTATTTGAAATAGTTAAAGGATTGATGGAAATACAACATGTAACAGAAAAACATCTATTTCAACAAAGGTTACAAATTTTAAATCGCCAGAAGAGTAAGTTATTTTCAATTTGGTGGTATGAAACCTCATTATATGTGAAAACAGAAACAGCAAATTTGTAATTGATTACTGTCATGAATCATCTATTGTGATTTCTTTTCTAGTGGAAGTGCAAGATGTTTTTCATCATACAACTGAAGAAGACATTCGTAAAAAACAGCATGCTTTACTGCAATTAAAACACACCGAAGAGCTTAAACAAACTGATATGAAATTGGTACTTCAGTTGGATCAGAAGGTATAGTTAATTTTGGAAAACTAGTGCATTTCATTTAGTTTTCTTCATAATAGTATGGGTTTTTCTTCTTTCTTCATATTTTGCTATTAATTGTAAGAAAACTTATGGCATTTTTGTTAATTTGATTATATTTCAAAATATTGTTTTGGGACCTTATAATATCTATGTGCAATGTTAAACATCTTATGATGATATTCTCCTTTCTTCTCTGTCGCAAAGAACGTGCGATTTTTCAAGAGTAGTTGCTGTAATGTTCAAGCGCAGTAACTTGTGGTTCTTCATTGTAGTTACTTTGAATTGCTTCTCATTCATGTGTTGTATTCACAGTGAGGTGAGAGAACTTTTTCACTTCCTGATCTAATTCAGCCAGTTTTTTATGTGTGTCTTACATGCTCCTTTTTCTTTCTTCTTCTTTTTTTGGTTGTTGTTGTTGAGAGTTGGAGACTACGTAGGTATTTTAAGATAGTCTGTGACTATGAATAGTCTCATCTACCCATATGAAGGATCATAGTGATATGAAGAGAAATGTACTAAGTCAGTGTCGTGATTCTGGAATACTTATTGTTAGGTGAATGGAAATTGACCATTTATGAGTGTTTTTCCTCTCTTGTGGCCCTCTGTCCGCTAATCAGTGGTTCAATATTTATCAATACCAAGTGAAAGGAATCATTTTTACTATCCCAGTTGCAGTGTATTTGTGGGTATCAGTTGATTTACACATTCCCTTCTTTTGTTTGTGGATGTGCAGTTTTTCATGTAATTCACTAGATCTAGAGAAGGCATATAGAATAGTTGCTTAGCTTCTTCAGTTCAACCTTCCTTTGTTGGCAAATGTTTTGCACGTGATGATGTGAATAAAAGCAGTTAAATTGTAGTCTTAGTAAAGTATTTGAAAATTTTCAGATGCTATGCTTGTGTTCTATTGGTTAAAGATACTCATTGTGATGTAGAATTACCTGAGTTCCATTTGCTTAAAAGTTATTAAAACATCATTCAACCTGACTTCACAAATCGTGGATTTTTCCACTTCTGAGCTCTGTTAGCTATTTAAGTCTTATTTGCTCCTGTGTGCATTAAGCATGCTATTTACTGGTTTAAATAATGAATCCATAGGAAGTTGGTTGAAATACAATTTCTAATGTTTATATTGCGGTACTTCGTGTATGTAAAATAAAAGAAGTGTATGCAAACAATACACTAGTAAGACGTATTGTTATTGGTACTTATCAAGTCTATAAAATTGCAGGTAGGGGTAATATGAATAAATTTTGTATTTGTTGTGTATGAGAAAATGTGATAATTCTCTGCTTACACAAAGTCATGTTTTAAACTTGGTGCTACATGGGCGTAGATTTGTATGCTTGTGCATATTTTTTTGTGCCACTTGTTGCAGCTTGGAAAATCATCCAATTTCATTATGAATAAGCCTATTTGGATCTTTGCTGCTAAATTTTAGATTGGATATGTGTACATATTTAAAGATATCAACAAATTTTTGGAAAAATGAATTTGTACTTAGTTTTTACTTTCTTGGCGTACGGGGGAGTGTCAATAAAATGGAATATCTCACGGTATTTGGCGTCGTTCCCCATTCTGTCGCCAGGAGTCGCATGATCGCCAGCACTGCACGATAGTTGCGATCATGCGCACCTAGCGGCACAACCGAGAACGACGCGAAATACCGTGAGATATTCCATTTCATTGACACCCCCCCGTGGGCCAAGAAAGAAAAACCGAAGTAAATAAATAATTGGTATTAGTTTTTATTAATTTTGTGAATGTATCAAATTTATGTTTGCTAAGCGCAGACAAAGTTGAAACGTCGTTATATTATTATTATTATTATCATCATCATCATCATCATCCCTATCCCTCTACATCATGACTAAAGATGTTAAGAGTCTGTTGAATTTAAAATGTACCTCAGGTTGCAACCAGCTATCTAAGAAGCAGATCTAGGGATTGTCGGTGCCTCTACAATACTTTGCGCAAAACGTGGGCTGTTCCTAATAAAGCAATTTCTTGCACTTCCCAGTCTTTTGAATAACCTGGGAGTTTAGCCAAGTTCTTACACAAATTTTGCAGAACAAATCCCAGAGCCCTGATGACTATCTGTGTTTTTACGCTCCACATTCCGCTGATCTTGATTTCCAAACTCTTGTTTTTAAGATGTTTCTCTGCCTCATCAGTTACGTTTTCATCATAAGACTCAGTCACATCTACAAGTAGATATGATTTTTCTCTCCAAAATGCAGAAACTCGTAACTATATCCAGTTTGTTTGTTGCTATCACGTGATTCATTGGAATTTGTTGGTCATACAATAATAATAATAATAATAATAATTATTATTATTATTGTTCTTATAGTTCGTTACAATACTGTAGGGGGCAAGGCCCTCCAGTTGCCCTGTGGGTTACAGAGTGCACCCAGTTCAGGAACTGTCATTATTAATTTCCAATTAGGAGACGGATTTTATTTAATTTCAAAACAGTTTGCATAGATTTGGATATGATGAATATGAAGTTGAGGTAAAATGATAAATTAATGAATTGTACAGTTCAAAGAAAACGACATTTTTTTTGGTAACTGACAGAAAAACTCTGTTTTATAATGCTTGTGGGGAGCATGTTTTGTCTGAAAGGATATTCCAAATTTCCCAGCATGGTCCAAGATCTAGTACGAGACATCATTGCCAATTTTAGGTATATTTATCATCCATTTAGAGAAAATTTGCCACACAGTGCCAATTGCCATCTTGCTCTTTGCCTTAAAAAGATGGTAATTTCAAAAATCTGTTTTCTGTTAATCATATCTAACATTTTACTTCTGAAATTATTAGGACATGATTAAAAATTAAAGACCGCATTCAGTGTACTGTTCAGATAATGAAAGCATAGGCTTTTGCAGCCAGAGGCAATTACTATGAAGTAGCTACTTAGTTAATTACTGTAAATCAATTAGTTTAAATTAATTTCACTTTTAGACATAATCAGCGTTTTCATTAATACCACAGTCGACATGTTTTAAGCATTTTTGCATTGCTTTTTAGTAGAAAGTGTTTATTTTCCAGTAAATTTTAAACTGTATATTATGTAGTAGTTTAGATTTATTTTGTTTAACAATATTTAGCTCATTGTAGGGTTTTTTTTTTTTTTTTATATATATATATATAAATATGGAGTGTTCTAAAAGAGATTAATTGACTCAAACTTAATAAATTGTGTTACACAAAGTTCTGTGTATTAAGTTTTGTCAAACTGCATAATTCGATTTTTCTTTTTCTTTACTGCATCTATTTTCTATTTGGTGTAGTCTGGTTTCTATTGCTATTTTTTCTGTTATGTTGTTTAGAATAATTTACTTTATTATGAATGATATGCTCTTTTATTACACACCGAAGGAGATGATCATACTAACGTATGTGACCTTGAGGAAGGTGGGTAGGGGCCTAGGCTTCAGATCTGAAGGTAACTAATGTCATTTCATATCCGTACTGGCAAATTAGCTTTTTAAATCTGATAAAATTTGTTTCTTCTAATTTTTTTTGTTAAAACCTATATTGCTGTTTTGATGCACGTTAAATATGTACATTCTTCACTATGTTTTCTTACATCTACACTTCTAGGTTTTCTAACAATAAATAGGCCTAGTTTGTAGTATGTGAGGAAAAATTTACAGTTTATTATTTTCCCAGGTTAGCGATCAGCAAGTAGTTCTTGAAAAAGCGGGAGTTCCTGGCTTCTATGTTACCAATAATCCACTTGAAGTACAAGTACAAATGCATTTGCTGGATTTTATCCTGCGACTTAGCAAAATGCGTATGCCAGCATGAACTATTTAAGTTACATATTTCAATCTTTGGTGATTGTAAATATATTTAATATATCTGTAATATTTACTTAATTGCCACATGAGAAGAATGAAATAACATTGTGTACAAACATGAATATTTGTAGTGTGGAACTGAGTGAAAGTACATTATTTTGAATTTAAGGATATTTTATACAGAAGCAGGTTCTCAATGAAATATTAAGGTAATACAAGGTATTGGCAAGGCTAGTGTAAACTACTAACCTGATTTTAATTACGTCGTATACTGTGTGAAAATTTTGGGTTTGCAGATAGTTATACTTTTAATCTGGTAAAGGTTCCTTTGGATATCTCCAAGTAGTTATGTTCTCTCTTGCTCTGTTTACCAATCTCTGTACCAGAAGGCCATGGAAATAACATGTAATTGTTTTTGGAGGATCTCACTTTTGATTTGAAGATCACTGTATCTGGTTCTAAAGTTAACCTCTCATGGAATATAATCCTCTAGTATTTTCATTAGGTGGTCAAGGTCAGTGTAATAATGTGAATTTAAAATTGCAGGGTATCATTATCAGTTTGTGTATGAAATTGATTATTTGCCAATTGTACTTCAAAAAGCTTCATTTAATGTGTGAAAAAAAGAAAGAAAAAAAAAGTGTCACTACAACAAAAAATTATTATTTTCTGTTATTTTATTTTGAAGCATGGTTTGTAGGAATTGTGCTGGTATCTTACATGTGGGCAAGATATTTTGTGTACAATTTTGTGTTCAATTCTTAAATGTGTGCAAGTATTGTTGGTTTTTGTATCATTGAAGGATTATTTTTATGAGGGCTTCTTTCAAATAATGTAATTATTAATAATTTTATAAAAGCTTTACTTCAGAAATTAATAAGAGCCAATATTTGTGCTTGACATACTTCAATCCAAAATAGTTCCTAAAATTTTTTGCCTATGTTTGGATAAAAAAAACAACAGGGGACTTAGAGAAAATGGAACATGTAAACTAAATGCTTCTCTTGTCAGCAAATATAAAATGGAGTGCGTTTTAATTTTCCCCCAAAAAATATGCTCTTATAACTGAAGGTCTATTGGAAGAAAAAATATACAGACTACAAGTTTTATTTCATGATATGGCTTATAGAAAAGTGTTTTACCATTATTTTACAATAACTTTTCATACTCCTCAAAATTAATTGAAAGGAAATTAAAGAACAATTCTTAAATTTCATTGTTTCATCAAGAGGTTATAGAATGTGCGGAATATTCATAAATCAATATACAGTAAAACCTGCCTAAGCTGGAATGGTTTGGGTCCAACATTTCCTTCAGTTTTGTATAGGTTTCCAATAAAAACTGTTAATTCAAAGATGGAATAAGTTGTATGAGTAGTTATGTGTTCTTCAGTTAGTCTAATTTTCTCACCACAAGTTAACATTTTCAATTTGCCACCTGACATCACAAACACTTTATTAACACTATACCTGCAACTTGTCGAACTGAACTGTGGAGGGATTGCTTGTTGCATCTCTTCTTCCGTCATATGTGTATTTCAAATAAAGAGAACAAGCAGTGTGGGAAATACATTTGGAGAAGGGGAGCTGAGAACTGGAATGGATAAGCACTGATCTGAGTGTCTCTTGGTACGATGTTGCCGCAATATTTAATTTTAAAAGATTATTTATTTTCCATTTTCAAGTAGTACATTCTGAAATTTTTTCCAGCAAAGGGAGGTTTCTGCGCTAGACAGTTTTTACAGTATATGACTTAACAGCCAAAATTGAACGACTTAGAATGTAATTTTGGGAAATTTGTGTATTTCTTTTTAAGCATTCTTTATGTTCATAGAGAATCCAAATGACATTTCCAAACATCTAGAATATTAAGTTGAAATAATTGTGAAATCAAAATTATTTTAGTTCATTTCATTGTATTTTATTTAATGCAGAATGTTATCCCAATTACAGGATTATTTGTACATGGGTCAGTTTACAAGGTGAAGTGAGCGAGTACAAATAATTCAGTTTTTTTACATATAAATGTCGTCAGAATCAGAAAATAAATCAATGTTTTCACTCAAGTTGGAAAACACCTGTTTTTACTGCTACAAATGAATCTAATAATCATTTGGGTTTCTATGATGCAATTGTGTGTTAAGAAGAAAACTGACATTCAAAGGATAATTATAAATTGTTTAACTGGACAATACAGGGTAACAACAGAGGTTACCCAATATGTTCATGGATTATTTGTACTAGATAACAAAATTTGGTGCAATTTTTGCTGATTCTTGAAAGATGACAAATACAATTTTATGTGCAGGTATTTATTACTGACGCCATGAAATAGATCAAGTGTGATTCTGTCAGTACCTTCTATCATATAGTTTATTGATTTGCTAAATGTTTATTGGTAATTTGTTTTGTTTTTCAAATTTTGGATTGTTTGGTAAGACAATTTTTATTTAATAATGAGGAATTAGGTTCAACTGAAAATATTCTTTATTTTGTAAACAAAATAGTGTACTATTTGAGAGATCTGAGAATAAAGAAGCATTATTTATGTATACAATTTTAAAGGGGGGTGAACTGGTCGTGTATCCCATCAACGAAGATAAATCTCTTTACACCTCCTCCCATTCCTTCTAAGTCTTCTGGATCATTTTAAGTATTATGAGGGCATTGAAGTAATGTGTATGCTACAGTTCATTTCATTCCTATGTCAGCCCCTTTGTACCAAAATCTGTGAGACAAATGATATTCAATACCTATTTAATTCAAATTTGCAAGGTACGTTTAATTTGAAAATTCATTTGTAACTTGAATTTAGTATTGTAGCGATTATTACAAAAATAAAATTTCCTATTTATAATTCAACGCTAATATTTAATTTAATACAAAGATGTATTTTGAGAAAGTTTATTTTTCGTAATGAACCTTGCAGCCTCCCCCCATGCATATTTATTGCATGACCAATGTATCCACAGAAATCACACATCAGCTGTTAACGTCTACTTGTGAGAAATATTTTTTATGAATTTACAAAATCAAAGATTGTGGAAGAATTTGGAGAGTCAGGAACAAACAGTGAATGAAAATCTTTTATCACTGAATTGGTTGATCTCAGTTAACATCACTCCTAGATGATCCGCACAGTAAATTACCAAGATTCACACTTTGTATCGGAAGTAATGTTAACTCCAAAATAAATGGAAAATAAGAATTTGAAAGATTAGCACACAGGCACCTGTCCATTGCAGGTTCATGTGAATGTTTGAGAATGAAAGGTTTTGTCTGTTTCACTGGGTATCACTATCTTGAGACAAGAATAAGCGACACAATTGATGTTCACCATTAACTTCTAGAGCTGCCATATGGTTATACGCATGGCTTGGATTCTGAAATGTCATCTTTTCATTGTTGCATTCTATACGTGGCTAACTTGTAAATAAATGTTTATCATGACACAAAGGAGATGGAAATATATGTTTCCCTTTTGTTTTTTTGTTTGTGGATGTTTCAAGCATTTGCAATGATACACTAAAAGTTCTTATTGTATCATTACTTCGTGAAGAAATTAACTACTACAGTGGACTCCATGTTTCGAACTCTAAAAATTACACAGATTTTCGGTAACTTCCTTGACCTTTCAAAACTGATAGTTGGAAGATCGGAGTTAAGGATTGCATTTCCTCCTAAAATAAAAGACTACATTAAATATAATTTTATATAAATAAATTTTATTTAAAATTGTAAAATTCATTGAATAAATACACATTTACATACAAATTTTTCAGTGTATTTTAAAAAATTAGGTCATTTTCCCCTTATTTTACGTCATTTTATGGGTAATTTTCAAAGAATTTTGAGGTCATCAGAATCACAGCCCTGGTTATAAGACTAACGAAAGACTATTAATGTCTGGCAGTTGCCATAAGGAAACAATGGAGAGGCATTATTTTAATTCCCTTCTATGCACTCTTATTTACAAGCAGCATTATTACTGCAATTGCAATGTGTTAAGAACAAATTTTGATAAATATGAATTGACAGAATCAAACAAGTTCTCCATTTCGATTGGAAAGAGTCATTCCTGTCAGAGTTAGTGTATGGCAGACTGGGCGAGAGTCTTGGCCGGCGGCCTAGGGCTTTGAGAGTTAGTGTGATGAAAATAAGATAAACACAGTTGAAAAAATTAAAACTAAAAAATTGTTATGGAAATTTTTCTAACCACACAGAATGTGGCATTAGGTGTACTTGGAGTTGGCTTGAGGTGACAATCAAGAACAATTAATTTAATATGAATTTTTTTCTTTCTCACAACATGCTTCTGTGTACAAGTATCATGTACCCAAAAAATGGAGAATTTTCAGCAGAAAAGCTTTTATTGCTGGGTCCTAGCAACGAAAAAGTGGATAAATCTTGCTCCGACATACAGTAAACTACTCCCTTTAACACTGAGTAATCAGAATTGGATTTTGCGGTTTCAAGGTCCCACAAAACATTGACGATACAGTGTGTCTCTGCGTTTGGTGCAAGTAGCACCAAAACCGTTGAATTGATTTTCTTGAAAATTTATATTCCTAGATCAATTTAAACAAACTCGAGATCTTCTGAGTTTTAAATGGATATTTAGATTCTGGGGGGTACTCTACATGAAGCTTCAACATTTTGAAAATTTTCTCAAAAATGGCTCCAAATTTTTTTACTTAACTTTGTACAGGACAAGAATGGTGCAGTCTCATTTCATTGAAATCCCTGATTTTTTTTTTTGAAAATTGATAAAAGTTCAATTTTTTTCAGCATCTTCCTACAAATACAATATTGAAGATTTTTCCTGAATGAAATCTGTGCTTTAACAGCTGATCTTGAAATAAGGTCATGTACAATTTTACGAAACTATGAGTAGTTTTCCAGTAATTTTGTGTGAAAAGGCAATTTTAATTTTTTTCTTTAAATTTTTTTTCTTATATATCAAAGGTGCTTGTGCTAATCTCCATTCCTGCGAACTCTCTCTATTTTTTGAAAATTGCAAAAAGAAAGATTTTTGCCTTAAAGAAAAGTCTTCTAAAAATAATATCTTTAAAAAGGCCATGTACAATTCCTACAAATTTTTGCTTTGCATTTTTCCACAGATAAGGCAAGGAACACTTAATGGAATGGGTCTTTTTCATTGAACTCCCTGAATTTTCAAAAATTGCAAATTTAGAAATAACAGATAAAAGTATGAGCTGTTGTGATACCACTAGTGTGAATTGACTTTCCTTGTATCTTAAGAATTTGTTAATGAATTTCACTACTAAAATATTAAAAATACAAAAATAAAACTGGGCACTAATGGGTTATTTGTCAATCCAGGGAGGAAAAACATTGGGAAAGAAACCAAGATATCTTTCCATACAAATAAAGCAAGGTTAGCAATCTGGAAAATTATTAGTATTCTAATTTTTAGGATTTTAAGAGTAATAAATTAACAATGAGGATTGCAATCAATGGAACACGTATTTTTGTCATACAAAACTAAAGATCTGGAGAGCTGCAGGTCTGTTTACTTCACCAAAAAAGATAAACTGCTCACTGCGGAACTGAGAACTTGACAATCCAAGAGACCTGCACTGGGAATGATTATAACACTCTGACCCACAGCAATATGTTAAGGCATGACTGCAGTGGCAAGCATGGTTAGGCAAGTTGTGGGTTAGTCTTGCGTTGGCTTGCTTGGGGCTTTTCCACATCCCCATATTTTACCTAATAAAAGTAACTTTCCCACCCATCACTTCTGCTCAGGTTAGGATTGGTATGGTTACTTGGTCTGCCTGTGGATAGGGGGTATAATGTGTTGTCAGTGGGTCTATAGACCACACTGGTGTATGTCACCTTTCCATCAACCAACTTTAATCAGGTCCATAAGTCGTTAAGGTCCCATGGGTCACAGGAGGCTGAGTATGTACAGAGCTACTGTGGGTCGATGGCTCTCAGTGGTGTGAAGTTAGTGGGAGGCTAAAGCATTTGCCTCAAAGTGTCTAAGGTCAGTGATAGAACTGAAGGGAACGTTGGTATATCCCAGGGGTTCCCAACAGGGTTGGTATATCCCTGGGGTCAATGGCCAAATATGAATCAGCGCCTTATCAGGAAAATCAAGATCCCATTGATTACAAAAAATATTAATGAACTTAATTAACCGTTTTCTGAAAGCAAAAATATAATAATAAATTACAAATTCTCTCCTCTCCTTTTGTATCGTTCTTTCATCCTCAGGAATTAGGATGTTTAGAAAACTAAAGAAATTATAACTATACATTAACGATACTCTATTGCTCAAGAAACTTTCTGCAATATACACTGTAGAAATGTAATGGCCAGACATTTAAAAACACTCAAACTTTTTGTAACCACTGCATTTCAATGAAGACTAGAAATTAGTTACTCAAAAGCAGAAGCATCTTCAATAATTGAAAAATCGAGATATTTACAACAATATTGGGGTAAGAAATTATCTTTAAAGCATTTATGTGCAATTCTTCATGTTTTAATAATGGATGCTGATTATAGAGAAAACAAGGGGGTCAATGAAGAAAACATTCTATTAAAAGGGTTGATAAACAAAGGTTGGGAATTCCTGGTTTATCCCAATGGATGACATTTATCCCAATGACGATAATTAACATTCATCTCAATGGCATCAAATATATATCATGTTGCAGACCACAAAGAACCTCTCTTGCACATGTTTTTGAGATGTGATCAACTTTCATTCTATATTCACGAAGTTTCTACAGACTCAATTTAGAGACACATGCTATGTTGGAAAAGGAGTTTCATTGAGAAACTTGTGTAACATAGTATTTGAATATAAATATAAATTTAGAACATAATTTGTAGTTCTCAAATGCCCTCAGTAGTCCCATTATACGACTGTACTATGCTGATATATAGTAATATACATTCTCCTTGCATTACTCTGTTGTGCTAGATCCTTTAAACAAAATTAATAATATTTTAAAGACAGTAGTTACCAGACAAGTGGCTTTTTTCAAACTAGAAACTTAAATATTATATATTATTTTGGTTTCTTAATTACTAACTAAATATTAAATATAAATACTTTCAAAAATTACTGAACATCCACATAATCACATGAATATTAGACATGTGTTTATTAATGACCAAGAGTTAAAATAGAAAATGACAAATTATTTTAATTCTATTTTTTAAAAAAATGGTTTGCTTTATAATTCCTAGTTACAGTAGACCCAGGATTATCTGCGGGTAATTAAGACTGAGTCTATCCGGGAAAATATAAATAAACCAGAGTTAATTTGGTAAACAACTACAAAGAATTAAGTCCATTGTAAATATACAAACTACAGACCACAACACAAATGAATCTCAGGACACATTTTTGATTGCTATTAACAACAATTCATTTATGCACTTCTCTATTATAGTTTTAATGGTCTCTGTTGTTGGATCTTGAATAACTTCACAATGCATCTCTAAGCACTTCTGGGGCATTGAGTACTTAGAGTAATCCTTGAAATCCTTTAATAACTCAGGCTTTACCTTTTATGAGGTGGGCTTACCACCATTAGATTCCGGTGTTCCTAGGTGGTCCCCCAACCAGAAACCCATGTTTCAAATTTGCCTAATCTCCATGTCTTCGGAGAGCGTAGTTAAGGAATTCGGCTAGTGACGCAGACTCTTTCACATTGTCATGAATGTACTATAACAGTATAAGTCTTTACTTGATCAATTTAATGAATTATACCCATTTAAAGAAATTATTGATAAAAATATTATTAAAATTTTCAAAAAATATTTAAACTTGAAAAATCACTTTTCTTATTGAAAAAATGTCCACCTCAATAAGACAACTTATATAATACCTCAATAAATACAATTGAAAGTCTTAAATAATACGAAAGCCAGAATATTAGAATATTATATTTACTGAATGATTTGAAGTAGGTAAATGAATTCTCACGTCACTTTCTTGGTGATGAAAAGAGACTTGCAGGAACAGTGCTTTCAAGCAAGCTTTTAAAGAAGTAATTCTAGTAAATACTGACTGTACAAAAATTAAGGACTTGATAATATCTTTACTTAAATTTTAAATAGAAGGCAAAAAATTATGAAGAGAAAAAATGATTGCTATCAAAGGAAATAAGTGTTGATTGAGCAATTCTTTGAAATACTAAGAATATAATAAAGAAATTTGTAATGGCATACCAATAAGGTTAGAACATTAAAACTGAACTGAAAATGTTGCAAAATTGGGAATTGAATTTTACATACAATTCATGTCCATAGTTTGTTTTTGTATACTGAATAAAAACAAACTGCTCATATACAGGATGTCCAGGGAGGAAACATCGCAACTTTGAAAATAAGCTCTTCAGGCAATTTTAAGCATATTTTGTCTAATAAACTATGTGTCCAAATGGCTGAGCCACAATGAGCACTCAAAAGTTGGTTTCAAAAAATGATTTCTAGGCAAAAATTTCCATTATAAAGTAGCATAGAAACACTCCAGAAACTTATAAATTGTTGATTATTCACAAAAGAAATGAATATATTTGTTCAGAAAGAAAAAAGCAGTTGAATGGTGTAAATTGGGTTCTTTTTTATTTCTGGGTTAATTCTTCTTTCTTAACAAATATATTCATTTCTTTTGTAAATAATAAACAATTTACATGTTTCTGGAATGTTTATATGCTTCGATACAGCAAATTTTTGCCTAGAAATATTTTTTTCAAACCAACGTTTGAGTGCTTATTCGGAATATCTATGAGCTTATTTTTACATTTCCTCTCTGGACACCATGTATGTGAAGCAAGTCATATTCTTGCTTTTATTCATTATTTTAAAAAAATGACATGCAAAATCATTGTACCATATTAGTACTCTTCTATTGAATGAAAAAATATATTCCTGGCTTTAAACTTGGAGTTATTATTTGTCATTAATTCAAAATTGTTTTTGTTCCTTCACAATATTTAATACAACAAATAACTTTCAAATTAAGTAAAGGGTTATTAAAATTGTTTCATTGTTTATTTGTGTAAATGCATAAAGCGTCATAAAAGAAATATTGGTGCTTCAGGAATAGAACGAGTGGGTGGACTGATGGATTCATGCATGCTTCCTGGAGAAAGGGCCCCAGTGAAGAGGAGTAAAAGTTGGAGACGTGAGCATCTGGAAACTTACAGCAGACATTCTAGGTACATAAATGTGCAAACTCTGAGAGAGGAAGAACCAAATGAAGCTCATTCTTCTAGCCACACACAAATGGATTGTTTTGGTTTAACAGCCACAGAAAATGTAGCCTGCAACTTTACATCAGGTAATACTGACAGTGTTTCAATGTATAGGAATAGAGAAGCATTAGACAATAATTCTGAAGGTAGATCTATTAGTAAATATGTTAAAGAAATTCATGAGACCCAATATGAGAATGATACTAAACCTGCAAATTTTGATGATCAAGAACAGAAACCATCTGTTAAATTTACAATATTAAAGCGAAATGCTTGTGGAGCAGATGTTTTGGAAAACATCAGAATGGACACCAATGTTCCTGGAACATTACCACATCACTTGAATGAAAATTCTGGTGTTGAAGATCAAAATGGAGCATTACCAAAGCGGGATATTATTCATTCTTCATTGAAAGACTCATCACTTAATGATCACACAAGTCATTTAAATATAATTGCAAAAGAAAAGAAGAACATGTGTTCACCAAGAAGTGGGAATTTTCATCCTGTTCTTTGTAGTGATACTTCCTACTGTGGTCTGGCAGTAAATGATGAAAGCAACGAATCTGAATTGTCTGTTGTCCATCGTGAAGATGAATGCAAGTCTGATAACAGCAATGCTGAGTTTTTATACATAGATTTAAAGTGTTCTTTATCTGGAAAAGGCATTCTGGAGCCTCGACTTGAAACTAAAGTGCACTCTGGGAGTCTTGAATTAAATGATAAGCATAACAGTAATTACAGGATATCAAGTAATTGTGCAAATTCCAATAATTGCAGTTGTATCCATCAATATTTGCTAAGCAATGGGTTAATTGGGTATTTAATTACATCTGATTTCCGTTTTCAAATTATGACTATCCCACATTGCAACATTTTACAACAAAATATGAAAGTGAACATTGATGAACAAGATGATGAAGACATACTTATTAATTTTTGTCAAGTTCAGCAAAAATTATCAATAAAATCAAAATTACGAGACATTAATAATAATGTCTCATATAGGAGACCTGATGAGAGGCATTTCACTGCTCTAGACTCCAGTCTTAAACGAAACACTGCATTTGTTAGAAGGCTACGGTTATTCACAGGAAGCCAGTTACCAAAACTTCTTGAAGACATGGCTACATTGAATTTAACCAAATATTTAAGTGAGATTGCCTCTGCTATTGTTGAGTGTAAATTAAAAATGTCAGATGTATGGGCAGCAGTACAAATTTGTTGTGCTTTTCATCAACTGTATGCAGATTTTGCTACTCAGTTACTAGAAAATTGGCATAAAGTTCTTACTATTAAAAAGGATGATCCCATTCCTAATGCTGCAAAACTTAGAGTTGATCTGCGCTTCTATGCTGAATTAATCACAGTTGGAATTTTTACACCACAAGAAGGACTTCCTATTTTGGGTAATGCCTTAACAATGCTTACATATTGGGATAAAGATCATTACAATGTCAAAATCATTCTAAGTTTTTGTCGTCATTGTGGCCTTGAATATGCCCATTTAATATCACAGAAAGTGAGGTTGCTTTCTGAAAAATACAATATACCTGTTCCGACTAGCAATTTTCTTTCAAATACAAAAATGCATTCTGTTAAGTCATTGATCAAAGATTATTATGAATCTCTAAATAAGCACCTAGTTAAAGACTATTTGACAATGAGAGACTTCATAAAACAAAATACACGAATCCTCCAAACCAAAGGTGAACTCAGTGTGAAGCGGAAGGAGAAACTGGAGTGTCTACAGACTTCTCTGAAGAGACTTCTGGATGGGGCAATGCAATTAGCCGATATTCTTGATGAGGAAGCCCCCCAATTACCACCTGATACTTTGTCAGAAAATGAAGGGATATCTGTCTGTGAAACAAATGACTTTGAAATCAATGAAGGAGAAATATTTTGGGAAGATGAAGACACTAGAATGTTTTATGAATGCTTACCAAATATGAAAGATTTTGTTCCAGTGAAGAACAATAATTCTATTGTGGGGGAAGAAATGCAAGACACCAGTTCTCAACAAGATGATTCGTTTGAAGATAATGGTGATGATGCTGACAGTGAGATAGACAATTTGGATATGAATGTTGAAATTGAAATGGAAGAACAAGATGATGAGGAGAATGAGGAAGAGGAAATAGAAGAAGAAGAAACTGAAACAACAAATACTAGCAACAAGATGCTGATGGAAATATTTTTAAAATCGCTTCCTAACTGCATTTCAAAGGAACTGATTGATAAAGTTGCTATTGAGTTTGTTAAAAAACTTGATACAAAACCAAACCGGAAAAAGCTCATTAAATCTTTGTTTACTGTCCCAAGAACACGACCTGATTTATTACCTTTTTACGCACGATTTGTGGCTGCAGTACATCCTGTTATTCCTGACGTTGCAACTGAATTGGGAAAAATGCTCAAGCAAGAATTTAGGTATCATATTCGTAAGAAAGATCAACTTAATATTGAATCTAAAATTAAAATTGTACGATTTATTGCAGAACTAGTGAAATTTAATATGTATGGAAGAAATGATGCTTTACAGTGTTTACGAATTCTAGTTCAAGATTTCAGTCACCATCACATTGACATGTGTTGTAGTCTGGTTGAAGGTTGTGGAAAATTTTTATCCCGATTTGATGATAGTCGTTTTCGATTACATCATTATTTGGATCAAATAATGAGAAAGAAAACAGTGATTCCGTTAAATTCACGTTATGTTACTATGATTGAAAATGCTTATTATCAAGTAAATCCTCCTGAAATAGAACACAAAATACATGAAGATCGTCCTCCTGAGCATGAATTTATTCGGAATCTAGTATATCATGAAATGACAAGATCTAATGTAGATGATGTTCTTAATATGATTCTTAAGATTAATTGGGATGATCCAGATACTGCATCATATGCAGTCAAATGCTTAACACGAGCTTATAAAGTTAAATATTTCAACATATCTTGTTTAGCAAGTTTAACATCAGGCATAGCCCTTCAGCAAGAGATGGAAGGAATACAAGTAGTTGATGGGGTTCTTGAGGATATTCAACTGGGTATGGAGCTTAATCTTCAAGAGCACTGTCAAAGACGAGTGGCAATGATAAAGTATCTAGGCGAGTTGTACAATTACCGTATGGTAGAAAATACCAATATTTTCAAAGCTTTGTATTCTCTTATCACTTTTGGTGTGACATGGAATAATGAATTATATTCTCCCATAGATCCTCCAGAAAGTTTATTTCGAATTAGATTGGTGTGTACATTATTAAACACTTGTGGGGAATATTTTAGTACAGGTTCAAGTAAGCGAAAATTAGATGAATACTTAACATTTTTTCAGTATTATTTTTGGTTTAAATTTTCACAACCTTGTTGGAAATCTGATTATCCATTCCCTTATGATGTACAATACATGTATGAAGATATTGTGAAGCGACTTCGCCCGAAAGTAAGATTATTTATTTCATTAGAAGAAGCACAAAATGCTGCAAAAAAAATATGTATGGAATATGAAAAGCTCAATTTTCCTACAAGTGATTCAGAAACAGGTAGTGTTACATATAGTGAAGACTTGGATAAAAAAAATATCTATGACACATATGAAGATGATAGTGACAAAACTGATGCTCAACCTTTTGAAGAAGTAATAATCTCAAATGAAACTGCGACAACATTCAGTCCCACAAAAAGCAGTCATTTGAAATCACAAATACAGGAACTATAAATGTGTCTCTTGATTCTCAATCAAATAATCATGGAAGCAATGACGATCGCCTTCATGACTATTGGTCTATGTTACGTCCTAAATCTCCTGAGGATCAAGAATTTCTGAGTGCTTACGATCGTATGATAACAGAAAATATTCAGAATCGACTCAATGAACCTATAAAACCACAACGTCTGGACATTTCTGTCCCATTGTTTATTGGAAGTATCTCCAAAAAGTCTCATGAAAAGCTGAAAACGGAAGAGAATCCAGATGCCGTAGTGAATTTTGTATTGATTCTGAGAAAAGGTCATAAGGCATTGTACAAAAACATAGCTGTGCCCGTTAATTCTGAAATGGCTGCAATTCGTCGATATAATGAAGAAGCTGAGAGAGCTGAGAAGGAGTATGTGAAAAGATTAACCCTTGATATTAATGAAAGATTAGAAGAAGAAGATTATCAGGAAATGCTTACTAAACTTCAAAAATCAACCCCTGGTAATCAGAATCGTGACAGGAGGCACAGATCACATAATTCCAAGGAAGTACCTAATGTTGATACTATATTCAGTCCCAATAAAAAGCTGAGATAATGAAATAGCTATCCAATTATGATAACACATTGAAAGGTCCACTGAATCTCTCAGCCTTGAATTGTATATTAAAAACCGTTAAAACGGATCTGCAATCTAGTAGCATTTTAAACAAATTAATTTGTGACACTACTAGTAGAAATGAGATTGCAAATTTTCTTCAAAACAGGAAAAATTATCATCCATTTCTTGAAGGATTGAATTTATGAATAAGGATTGAATACTTCCATTTATGAGTGGTGTTTTTAAGTGCCTATTGGAGTAGGAATTTAGTAATGGTTGTGAAAATCAAGTGCTGAATTATTCTGAGGGTGCTATTTAATCCTGAAGACAAATAAGGTGTAATATCCAATTGCAGAATTGTATGTTGTTTTTTTTTCTTTTTTTTTTTTTCATAATAAGTACCACGTATGTCTTGACTTTATTAATCTAGTCCTAAAAAATTATGCATAGTATGTATATCTGTGGAATTACATAAATCTGTGGAACTGAAGGAAAGAATAATCGTACTCTTCTTAAACAAGAAGTTGCTTTTATTTTCATTTGAATATTAATTCTGTGTATATTATACCTAAGACCTTATTATGTATTCCATTCTCTGAACTACTTGAGACCATAAGTTAGTACTGCAATGAGAAATATCAAAACATAACTTGTGGTTTAGTTTAACAATTTTCTTAAATATTAATCTCGAGTAGCTCTGCAATGAAAATGTACCAAGAGATGAACTGTAAAGTGCAAAGATGTAAGCATGTTTTATTTTCATTAAAATCACTTTTGTATTAATTACTGTTGACTAAGTTTCTGATTCTTTTCATTTTTGTCAATTATTCAGCTAAGTGAACCCAGAATGCTGTGTCCATCATCTATGGTTTAATGCACCTAGCAATCATGCCATATTTGAAGTATTATACGGAGCAAAAAATTTCCTCTGTAACAATTATAAATCTCCGTGTATTATCTCTTTACTGAAAATCTTTTGTAATAGATACGTTGTGTAGGATGATTAGCTGATCTGCTAATCTTGAAAATGTAATTAGGCAACTAATGCAATGAGGTTACTAATTACAGGGGGAATTCAAATCGTTTTGCAAGTGACCTGCTAAAATCCACAATATGACATGTATTGGAATGTTAACTCTTTTGTAATCCTTTCAAGTTCTTCCCATTGCACTCCACACATCATTGGAAGTGCCACAGCTCTTTATCAAAGGCACTGCAATACCCAACTCAGAGGTATTGTTATTACAGCTGAATTTATGGCTTGAGAAAGGTCCTGCAAACGTTTAAAGGGCTTTCTAGTGATGATGGATTTCACCCAAGGAAACAACCAGAAATCGTAAGGTGCAAGGTCAGGATTGTAGGGTGGATGTTCGATTGATTGATAGTGATTCCAGGCACATCTGCTACTGAGGTCATTATTCCTATAAGTGTAGTGCATGTTGTCTCATCAGGAGGTGGTGGTGATCTTCCCCTGCTTGATAGCGAGATCCGGCGCCAACCTACTGTCAGCTGGCGGAGCTTTCCCCAACCAGTCATCTCTCATCAGCGGGGCACTGTCCCAGCTGGGACAAACTCTGAGCTCCCGACCGGTCTACCAGCATGTGTAGTAGTGTAGTGCATGTTAGTGTAAGTGTGTGCGGTGAGGACAGGACAAGGAAGAGGAAGGAAAGATTGCGCATGGTCTGTGGCCCGTTCGTTGGGGTACTGCTCCAGCATTCACCTGGCGTTGATTGGAGAAACCACGGAAAACTATTGATCAGAGCAGCCGGCCACTAGAATTTTCTTCCAGACAGTGGTTGAATTCGACCTGGCCCTAACAAGCTAGTGTTGAAAATCCTGCCACTGCCGGGACTTGAACCTAGGACCTCCCGGTCAGAGGGACTGCAGTGACTTCATCTGATGCCCTGAGCCATCTCTCCCAGTATAGATGTTAGAGAACATGGACTTTTTCTTTTAGTTTCTGCACAATAGCATACGTTTTGTCAGCTGATGCATTGTCATGCAAAAGCAGCACTCTGGAGGTTCTTTTCTTTGGATCATTTTCTTCTTTCAAATCTTTGAATAGTGCGTCCAAAACATTATGTATGTATATATGTATAGTATGTTCCATTCGTGGTCCATCCTTTCAGCATACAATCAACCACCGATGGTCCTTCATAGCTAAAGAAAATTGTGAAAAGTTGCTTTTATGATCTGAAATATTGTCAAAGAATGACTGATCTTCATTAAGTAGAACCAACTTACATGCCCTGTACATGTCTGTCAGTCGTTTTGGCCCATTTGGTGGAAATATAGCGAGCAATCTGCCGCACAATCCTTCCTTCTCTTATGTTGTTCCTTGGTCAGAGAACAAGGAAACCATTTTGCACAAATTTTTAAATGTTGGTGGATTATTGTTTCCATGCCACCAACGCAGCTGATGCTGATTTTCTTAGCGTTTTCACCTAGCTTGTAATGAGAACATGTAAAATCAAGGGTTGGTCGTAGAAAAATCCATGTTTTTACACAACATATGATCACTACACTAACTTCTGAGACCTTGTTCATTTAGACTGTGCAGGAATTAACTTGCACTGAGACATGAATTTATAGCAGGAAATACAAAGAATTCAGTCCCAATAATGCAAACACAATACTCGTGTAGGGCTTCACTTGCAAAACTTTTTGAAGCCCTTCTGTAATAATCCAGAGAGGTTGATGCAGTCATGTCAAATTATCAACAGGTTTGCCTTACAGAAGAACTTCATTATTGTAGTCAAAATTTCAAAGAACAAATCTAAATGCATATGGTAGAACATGTAGTATTTAATATACATTTATTATGAGATTGCATTAAAGAACATTTACCAGCTGATTTTGTTGAAACTACTGCTCTTCTAACAAATTAGTTATGGAACACAACATACATGGAATAATGTATATGTAGCATTCCTTTATTGTATGTTTGTATTGTATCCTGTTATATTGTGTTCCTATATCCTATGTGTATATAATCCACCATCTGAAAACTTTCATGTATTTCTTAAATCTATGGAAAATATTCTTAATCATTTGTGTAAATGAAAGAATCATATTGCATGGAGATTTTAATATCAACTTTCTTCAGAGTTCCAATTTGCAAAAGGATTTTTACAATCTGATTAACTCAAACAGACTTGATATAACATAAACAAACACACTAGAATAAATCCTAAGTCAAAAACAGCCATAAACACATTGTAGATAAATACACATTGCACCTCTATTTTTTGAAACAGGTCTTAATGATTGCTGTGCCTAATTACTGCAAATAATCTCCTACAACACACATCTAAAGGAAAACAAATTCAACATCAGTGGAAGGTTTAGTTATAAAACCAAAAATACGTTTATACATTATATCTCTCACAGTCTGAACAAGACAAAAGTAGACAGTAGTTTCAAAGTTTTTTCCACGATAACACTTTAATGTATCCTTCCCATTTCAGTTAAGGAAAGTAAAACTGAGTACCAAATCCAAAATCTGGATAAAGAGAAAGAAAGAAAAATCTATATGTTCTCACAAAACAGTTTGCTAAAAGCACTACATTCTCACAACACTGTTAAGAATTGCTCTATGTTTTTTATAAAGTAATAAGCCTTGTAAAGAAACTTGCAACTGCTCGATACACTGTTGAATCAACACAATGAAGGCCAGGTGGAATATCGACAAAAACTTGTTGCAATGTTGCAATGAAGCATCACAAAAGTCATAAGGAAAACTGCAACAAACAATTCCTTTTCCATTTTGACCTCCTAAATGTAGATTCCTGAGTATGTGGCGTACAGTCTGATGACCTAATGTCAGGGGTGAACGCAGAAGGCTTTGCTTGACACAGGGCAGTTATAACATTCACTCTCGCTTGGCCAATTTACAATTTTTGTATATGTTTAAATAAAAAATAAAAAAAATAAAAAAAAAAAAACACTTTGACAATACTAAGAAATATTCAGTGCTTCATCTTGCTTTTAGCACCATGGACATTACAGAAGAGAAATTTTCAAGAAACTCCTGGAAAGTATTTAAGTGTTTCTTAGCCCAACAGTAAAACTTCTATTAAAAAAAATTAAAAAAAACACATTAAGTTATGAATTATTCACTTGTCTCATTTCTGTTTTCTCAAAAATTCTTGAAGAAAAAAAAATCCCATTAAGGGTTAATATGTAACTAAGGGGTTGTCTATAAATTACGTATTGCTAAATAGGGTGGGGGGGGAGGCAGCATAGTAAAGAGGGGGTGTTACGTAGTGTAGGTGGTGGTAGTTTAATGTTATGTAATGCTGATACTTATTTTAAAAATTTTTCAACATTTGCTGAAATAATTCCTTTTATTCAGTCTAATTCTAAAACACTAAATTTTTTTTTCACCCTAGGGCTTGTATCCAGCAAACAGACGGTTAACCTTCACATCCTAATAGAAAGCATATTTGACCATACACGAAACACCAACATACTTGTGGGCTCCTCTGATCTGCATTCAGCAGAACACGAGGCCCTCCGCAATTACATGTAAGTGAGAGCTAAGGGACAAACAACCATGCCCAAGGCGGGACTTGAACCTGCTACCCTTTAGACCGAAACATTAAAATATTAATAAATTGAAAAGTTATGATGGATAAATTGGCAGGTGCATGTGTAAAAGAGGATAAGTCAAGTTTTGTTCCAAAATAAGTGTGCTAGGACATTGCTTTACTACAATACTATCATTGTGTACAGAGATAAGCGACATTTCAATTTTGCCATTAAAATTTAAAATTTAATGGCAAAATGAAATGTCACAAAAATTTAATGGCAAATTTGATATGTTCCTTATCCCTATATATACAATGATAGTATTATAGTAAAGCTATGTCCTAGCATATTCGTTTTGGACAAAAACTTGATTTATCCCCTTTTACACATGCACCCACCAATTGTTACAACAAATATTTGTTTATCAATTTTATATCATGCCTAGCAAATAATCAAATCTTCACATCAAACATCATGGGATAATATAACAAACATAGAACACACCATACATGGGAGGAAAATGTTTGCCTTCAAATTTATGAGACATCTGAATCATACAGAAAAAGGTGTAGCAGACGTCAACGTAATTGATAAAGAACAATGAAATGTATATTATAAGAAACTCTGGTTCACAGAAACACCTAATGTTAGAAAGCATGAACCTCGCTATAATACAACTGCTGATTCTACATCGTTAGATGAACTACATGCAGCACTAAAATCTATGAAAAATTAGGCATATGGCCCAGATGATTAATGTGGAACTTCTTAAAAACGCAGGTACTGTATATGAATTCAGACTATTTATTTATACACTGAATGTCGGCGAAGCTGCAAAAAAACTGAGCACCTGGAAAACATCAAACGTCATATCTCTGTTTAAAAAAGGCCAGAGAAATATGAAAGTGTGAACTACAGTACTCAATGTAGCTTACGAAGTGTATGCAAAAATAATTAACACTCGCCTAAAAAAAATAGCAGATGTCTGTTTACAAGAAGAACAAGCTGGATTCTGAAAAGGTCGCTCATGCAGTGATTATATATTTATTATTAAAAGAATTTTAGAGAAAAGACGAAAAGTTCATTCTGAAACTCATCTAGTGTTCATTGACACTTCGAAAAAGCATTTGACACTGTTGGCAGAAATAAGTTATGGAGCATAATTAAAAATAACAAGTTACCCTAAGCATTAGTGAAAGTTCTAAAATGTATGTATCGAGGTCAAAATTTGTTATAACATGGGGGAAAAAATATGACGAAATTATTGTGAACCACTGCCTGAAACAGAGATGTAGCATGTCTTCAACATTATTTAATATATGCATTGATGATCTGATACAAAAGTGGAAACTTGACATCAACCCTAGCGTACATTCATTGTCAGCTGATGCAGTGATTATATGCCTTTCTACATCTTAGTAGAAATAAATTTTTAAATGTGCTGTTACATGCTGATGATGTAACAATTCTAAAAGAAACTGAAGAAAAGCTACAAAGAGCATTATACAAGCAGCATACACTTAGAGAGGGAGAATATAATCTTAGAATCTCCAAAAGGAAAACTAAAGTCATGGCCCACAACGGAAAACATCCCATCCGCTTGAAAATAGTTATTGATGATACTCCCATAGAACAAGTCATTTTAACTATATTGGATCTGAAATAAGTAATGATGCCCATAGGGATACTGAAAATAAAATCAATATATTTCAATCAGTATCTGGAATAATAAATAGAACCCTCCATAATAAAACACAAAAAGATACAAAAATCAAATTTTAGAAAACAATGGCAGTCCCTATTCTTTTGTATGGCAGTGAATCATGGATAAATAAAGAGAGAGACAAGAGCAAATTCCAAGCAGCTGAAATGAGATTCCTCAGAAAAGTTAAAGTTAGCACCAAATATGATCTCATATGAAATAAAGATATCCAAAGGGCATTTATAACATAAATTCTGGGCATTTCTGGGCATTCTGTAACACCATGGTTGGTATATTTAGTATTGGACGACATTGTCCCGCTCTCTCTCTCCCTTTTCTGCTTGTGACCTTGAAAGAATTGTGTTTTAATCAAAGTTTATCGAGGGATAAGTGTGACTTCATCTTTGGTTAGACAGCATGGACATGTTCTAAAAATATAGAATGGAATATTGCAAATGTCAGACTCAGAAGAACAAAGTGGTTTTAGGCCAGGAAGATCCTGTATTGACAATATTTTCTGACTCAACTGAAATAACAACTGAGCAAGGAAGAGAACTACACACAATTTTCATAATTTGAAAAAGGCTTATGATAATATGAGTAAAAGAAGTATGGGGGCAATGGAAGAGGAAGGAATATCAACATATACAAATGCAGTCAAAGGACTTTATAAGGATAACAGAAGTCAAGTAAAAATGGGAAAATGTCTATCAGACAACTTCCCAGTTAATGTATTTTCGCAAGGCAGGTATATTCCAATTCTCTATAAGACATGCATTGATAAAGCCTTAAAAGAATGGAAAAGATAGTGTAGAAGTACGGGAGTGAATATAGGTAATGAAACATTGTTTAGTCTACTATTTGCAGATGACCAAGTGATAATAGCAGAAGATGAAGATGTAACATATATGTTTAGAAAGTTAGTAGAAGAGCATGGAAAGTGGGGATGGAAATGAATGTGCAAAAGATTGAGTATATGCCCCATGATTTAGAGAGTAGTATAGGAATAATTAAAGGTAATATATAATATAAATATTTGGGAGTCACACTTACAGCAGATAGTAGAAACAAACACGATGTGAAAAATATGAGAGGAATAAAATAAAAATATGAGAGGAAAAATGGCCACAAGACTTGTGGCCATTTTTCCTCTCATATTCACTCAGTCTTGCCATAAGACTTGTGACAAGACACTATATATGTATACATAAAAATAGAGACAAACTTCTTGCGTGATGTTTTGGTAAAGATGTAAACTTTCTCTCTTTGACAAAACAAGAAATAAAATGATAGTGTAATCAACCTTGAACAAGACAAGTTGAAATTATACAACTAACAAGGTATGGACAAGTGAAAAGGTTGAAATCTAATAAGACCGGAGAGTTTGGAAATGGATACCCAATTGAAGATACAGGAGAAGACACGATAAACAGCAATAACTGAAGCCCTGGAAAAAAGAGAAATGGGAGGAAAAAGATGTGTGAGACAAAGAGGCACGGAAATTAGGGCGTGAAAAATTGTAAAGGCTCAAAAACAACTGTTAAATAGATTAAAATAAATTAATAAACAAACTAAGGCAACAAAGAGTCATTAGTGTTGATAAATATCTTAATGACTAAATAAAGGGTGAGGAGGATACTTCCTTAGCAAGATATTTCACAAGGGGCTAATTTATAATTTAATCTAAAACTTTTTTGTAATATAAATGTGTATATATTTTATAGTGCCAGAAGTCAGTTACTTACATATGATATTACTTAATGCAAATTTATACCAGATTCACTAGTTTACGTATAATGTAATACTTGATTTTATGTAAAGGAATGCATTAAACATTGCATAGGACGTGCCCTCTTCACTTAAAATACTAAATATATTTACAATATATAGAATTATAAATGTAAATGTATGCATGCATGTAATTGTAAACCTGTACTAATTAATTGTGCAACAAGCAAATTAATCTATGAATTACTACAAGCTGGGGCAACTTGACTGAACATTAATTTACAAAAAAAATTTCTGAAAAAATAAATCCCAATATGATTATCATTTCCTTGTTTCAAAAAAAAAAGGGGGGGGGGCCGGATTGGGAACACTCAACATCTTCGATTAGGATTTGGGTCCGGAAAACCATGGAAAAATTATGAACCTAATAGAATCGATTGTCTATTTACAGTTCACACCGCATTCAATTACATAATTTCAATTCACACAAAACCATATAGGCCTACTCTGCACAAAACGCAAACCGCATTAGCGGTCACGACCGGCTAGGAAGGAAAACTCAACTCAGACTCAACTTCTGATGGGTTCCAAGCTAGTTTCCAGCTGGTTTCATGTTCCATTTTAATACTCTCTGTCAACTTGGCAGTGCCAAGCAGCCGCAAGCTGGCCGCAAGCAGTCACAGGCAAAGAGTATTTCACAGGTTCCAAGAAGCGCGAAGAAACGTCATCGGTTGTCGGCAACAACGTCAAATCTTACGTGACGTGTTGGTAACCATGTTTGCCAACTTGTCAACATAAGACCGTGGTGCTATTCACAGAGCATTCACACAGTTCGTCTATGATGCCATTTTCACCATGCATAAGATTATGGATGAATAATGCTGTTCTATGGCAAAACGGTATCTTGCCTCTTATACATAAATTTAATTTCTGCCGAATGTTGATTCTGAATAGTTGAACTTACATTGAAGTTTCTTGACATAATTATACTATTGGGTATACCAATGTATTTAACGCGGTGTAAGAAATAACTTATACCGTGGCTGAAACTGAATATAATGGCCATGACACGTCACGAACACGGTGTAAAAGAATTCTTTTTCTTGCGAGTTCACGAACTTGGAGACTTCCCGAACTTGGAGACACAAATAATGATGTGATGTATAAGATTTTATTCATTATTTGAAAATGTAATGTAAATGAAACGAAACTATTTTTTAAATGTATTTTCGAAACGTACATTGATAATCCAATGTCATCACGCGAATTTTTATTATGTTTACATTGGCATCCATGTTCCTTATGAATACTCTGTGGATAAATTGGGATTCCCCTGCATCTCTGTAGGCATTCAGATGCATCATGCTATCTGCGTAGGCATTCTGATGTTCAGTTAATGTCCTGTTCGTAGCCGTATTGGACTGACTCTGTATCTTAAAGGCTTTGTTGAACATTGGATCTTCTATTTACCATCTTCTGCAGGTAATAGATTGGCATTAGTTTAATAGAAATTTGTCATATGCATGCTACTTCCCTTCTTCAGGAGTAGAAATGTAAGTTTATGGAGTGATGGTGAGTTGCAACGCGAGCACAGACACGATCATTCATAAGAATTATGGTTAAATCACTAGTATTATTTGATTTCTCTTGCAAATAGACAGCCCTACAATTTAAGTCGTTAGGTTATTAGTCTTGAACAACTTCTGACTTTCGTTTATAATAAAAGTATTACCTTGAATATTGAACAGGTGAAATTATTCCGTCTCCTATATCAGCAAGAAACGCAAAGAGTTATCGTGAGTCACACCACTGAAATTACTCTGCATTCATTTGCTAACAGATTACGTTATCGTGTTGGTTTATCCAATATACTGAATGTAGTGCAGATAACAATTTATAAGCAACCAAAAATATTAATCCTTGAAAAATCAGATTGTAAATGAACATGGATTGTATCACTCGAAAAAGCAATCAGAAAATATTATTTACTTGTGTGTCTCTGAAGCAACCATCTTCACATCCACCTTTTTAATTTTCGTTTTCCCCCAGGAATATTGGACACCCTTATTCACCACCTTTTACCCATCTCAGTGCTCTGTCTTGTGGTACCTCTTGAGGTGAGGTAGCCTATGACAGTTCTTGACTAGGTTTCATCATCGAGAGGAGAAGGCTGATATTGAATGAATGGCAAATGTGCATTAATTGCTTGCAGCTGTGAAATGGCTACCAAGCTTGAATCACATAATGACACACCCGTTCCTTATGTGATTAAAGCTCACTCTCTCCCTACAGGCCTATCAACCTCTGTTCTTAACTGATTATGTATGTAGAGTGGCTAGAGAGAATTATTTGTATTAGTCAGAGAGAAGAGTCAGTTTCCAGCATTGTCACGTTATAATTCAACTTAAACAGTATGGGATAAATTATCTAGAACTTTAATAAACTCATTTTTGCTGTTATACAACATAAGAATTAATCAGTTACATGCTCTTCATTGTACTAGATGGACCTGTGCGAACATTCCATACTTTGTAAATTATTACTTCAAAACTGAAAATAGCTTTAGCTTCATATTGGATTCTAACTTCAAATGGCATCCCCATGAAGTGTGTTACCGCATTGTATGTGAGGCTTAGAGGAAAATGAGGCAATGTGATATTTTGAAATAAAATAAGTTAAACACATCTTGGAATACTAGATGATAAGTACTATGGGAAGAAATGTATTCCAAGTACTACCTAGTATGTCTGCTTACATCTGATGAATGAAAGTTCAACTGCTTTTATGATTTGTTGTTTCTGTTGGAGGAAAGGTAATTCAAATGACTACTTCCAATTGACTTTTGTTGTTCACTAGAGAATGCACTATTATTCAGGCAGAATGAAAGAAATAACCACCTATTTACTTGACAATTTTGGGAAGTTGTAATTCATAGCAGTGTATTAACACTTTGCGGTCCTTTCACTTTTCCGTTTCCTTCGTCTGGCGGTCCTGTGTCCCGTGTCACGGGACTTTCTTTTTTCCTGGTTCTAGTCCTTTGTCCCGTGGGGTGGGACCTACATTTAACTCTGTGTTATTTCACTCAGGTGTTATTTCACTGTGTTATTTCACTGGTTTCTTGTTCAACTAATTATCTTCAGAAGAGATTAGGCAGCATTTTCCTTCGTTGTAGCCAGACCTCGTACATTTTGTATTGTTTCAAATCAGTTTTTTTATGAGGCTGCAGTTGAAATTATGATGGCATCGAGAAGTAAGTGTTCGAGATTGCCACAGCTTGAATTGAGTGAATCGGTAAACAATTCTGAGAGTTAACAATCTTCAGCAAAGTAAGAATTTGAAAACATTTTCTCGAGTTATTCCGAGGAGTGTGAAGGAAATGACAGTAATGATAATGACTTTGTTCATATAATGCAATATTCAGGCGTCATTGGTAATGGGGTGAAGCTCTCTGCACCAAATATTAAGTTACAAAATTATATTTTATGAATGAAACAAATAAATTAAAATGTTTTGTTTGTAACAATACGAAAAATAATTTGAAACCTGAATTTCTTATGCCGCGGCAGGCCGGACCAGTGCAACCAGCTACCTGGGGATTCAAAGGGTCTGCAAAGAGGAAAACGCTGTGCCCCGCCATGCGGGACAGGACCACAAAGGGTTAATGTTTTGTCTGAATTTGCTGTTTTGTCACTTGCAGTTTTGTCTGAATTTATTAGGATTCAGTTGACTCCTTCTGGGAAAGGCTTAATTGGGAAGACTAGATGGCTCTTTCTTTACTCTGAGCCAGTACCTCTTGTATCTGAAGTGGAAGAACGTTCAACATTTTTTGGTGCTACCCTGCTGTGTTGATTTCTATAACCAGATCTGTTTTCCCCATCCAAGAAAGACAAAAGAGAAAATAATTGAAGACCAAGTAGGAATAGTACAGCATTGCAAGCAGTCCTGAAAGTAATGGTTCCTGGTGGTGAATTGGTTACTGAAGCTGATAGGGATTATTAACTTATTTTATTTATCATGTATGAAGATGGTTAAAGCAAAAGAGGAGAAACAAATGAAATGGTTTATTAAGGGATTATTAGCAATATACATATTAATTACCAAAAAGTATAGTTATTAATTAGTTAACTTTTCATCAATATTTGTTATTATGACTGATATTTTGGAACCTTGGAAAGAACTTATAATGCTATGTGAAGAAAAAGAAAGTAGATAATAATTCATATGAGGGTTGGGGCAGAAATTATGACAATTATTCTTTTTCTTAAAGAAATGTTAGATCACACAATTTTTTTTGATGCATGAAATAAATGCTGTATTAATGTGTGTTCAC
This sequence comes from Acheta domesticus, assembly GCA_031308135.1. NCBI lineage: Eukaryota > Metazoa > Arthropoda > Insecta > Orthoptera > Gryllidae > Acheta > Acheta domesticus. The sequence goes on along the minus strand of JAHLJT010000631.1, from coordinate 111,747,045 downwards.
AAAAGATGGCTCTGTCAGTGGTTTTTCTATTAGCTCAAAGAGCAATGTGAAATCTGCTGCTGTGCTAGATATAACCAATTCAAGCAGGGTTCATACACCGTTCTCTGTGTGAGAAATGCCTGAGAATGTCAGAGGGAATTGGTGGAAGCTCTTGGGAATAATGCCCTTCCATACCAGAGAGTCCCGAGATGGGCAGGAGAGTTACTATGAGGATGCATTGCAACCAGTGACCAGCAATGCATGTGACGACCTCTGAGTGTGAGGACAAATGTGGCACATGTGGTTATTGAGCATCTGCCTAATCAGGCCTTTAGAATGGGTATGTAATGCTTTTGGAACGTTGTGAACTTGTATATGCTTTGGAACATAAAGCCAGTACTGTTATCTCAAATATCATAAGAAATATGAGAAACACAATTTTGGTATGTTGTTTATTATCTATGCACATAGTTCATACCTTGTTCTCTCATGTGTATATTTCACATTTTCCACCAGTGAGCATATTCTGACAAAAAAAAAAATAGTTGCCAGGACTTATGCTCCAACCCTCGCGTATTAATAAAATTTTTGATTTATAAAAGGAAAGAGTATTTTTGATACCTTTATTATCTTCAACTTCTCTTTCATGTATTAATTTGATCATAATTTAATGCAGACTTCATTGTGCAGCATGTTTGAAGAATAACAGTTTTCCTCTTACACTTCTATTTCTCTTTCACTGTACATCTAAAGTTGTCTATTAATCTTAAACAAAATTAATATTTATCGTAAAGTAATTGCAAAATTCGTAACCGGGTAACTCGGTTATGGTGACAGGAACCCCAGAGGATTAAGACTTATTCAATTTGCAAATGGACAGAGATTAAAAATATGTAATACCTTCTACAAGAAGAACATATCAAATAAATGGACCTGGTGTAGCCCTGATGGAAGAACACGTAATTAAATAGACTTCATTCTAACGGACAAAATCTCAAGCATAAGGAACTTAGAAGTAGTGAGCAACATGAAGTTCGAAACAGATCGTAGGCTAGTAAGGGCAACAGTGATTTTAGAAAAAAGAACGAGAAAGTACAAAGATGTTCATATACTGAAAGAATCTCTAGATAAAAATGCATTTGTATCACAGCTAAACCAATCTCTTATCGATTGTGACAACGTGGGAACTGAGACTCTGGAAATTTACTCAAAATTCAAAATTGCAATAAGAAATATCACCTTAAAATCAACAACAAAAGACAAAGAAAAGAAAAGAGAAAGCAAATTAAGCCCAAAAACATTGCTACTAATAGAACAAAGAGAAAGATTGAAACCAGAACAATACTAAAATCCAATTTTGAGAACTGAATATACAGAGCTCAACAAGCTAGTGAAACATGAAATAAGGAAAGATTTAAGAGACCACAGAAATCATACAAGAAATAATGAATACTTCCAGATCTATGAAGGCAATAAAACGAGAGTTGAGTGAAGGAAAGCACTGGATGAAAGGAATATACACACGAGGTCAGTTAATAACCAACAGGAATAAAATTATATCACAGGCTACAACTTTCTGTGAGAATATCTACAGTAGTTTATTGGATAACTACAATTCAACAATGGAAGAAATAAATGATATGTTAAATGATCCTACATCCTCCATAATGCTGTGTGAGGTCGAAGCAGCTCTGAAAGAACTGAAAATGGGGAAGGCTTCAGGAGAAGACGGTGTATATATAATGAACTTCTGAAAATGGGATCAGAAGTGATATTGAAACCTCTCACAACTGTTTAACCTCATTCTTGAAAAAGAAGAAATGCCAAAAGAATGGCTCTTAAGTACTATTATCCTGATTCACAAAAAGGGAAACAGAAACGATATAAACAACTATAGACCAATAAGTTTATTGCCTTGTGTTTACAAACTATTCTTCAAAATAATCAACAGAAGAATCAACTTTTCTACAACCGACCACCATCAAGTAGTCAACCAATTACTGGAAAAAGCTCAAGAATATAACCTCAAGATATATCTGGCATTTATAGACTTCAATAAAGCTTTCAACAGAGTTGAACACCCGAACTACAAGCATTAACTACACAAGGTGTGAATAAAAAGTATGTTAGGCTTTTAAATAAAATGTATACAAATAGTTGGGCAAAATTAAAGACAGAGATAGAAGGACCAATAAACTGCAAAGGAGTGTTTGCCAAGGAGATCCGTTATCACCGAACATCTTCATAAGTGTACTAGAATCAGTGTTTAGAAAAATCAAAAATGAATATGGCCTAAACATAAATGGAAGAAAATTAAAGAATTTAAGATTTGCAGATGATGTAATAATCTTCGCAAAATCCCCAAAACAACTGGAAAGTACTCTTCATGAGACAGCAGGCCTGTGTAACAATGTAGGTTTACAAATGAACACTACCAAAACTAAAATTATGACAAACTGGACTGCTATACCCATCACAATAAATAACAGTATAATAGACTATGAACAATAGATGTTGAAGAATACGTGTATTTGGGACAAATAGTATCTTTCCAAAATAGACAAGAAAAATAAATTAATATTCGGATTTCTAATGCATGGTGGAAATTCTACAGTTAATCATTTCTATTGAACAACAAAAAAAAAAGACATAACAATTAAAAGGCAAATATTTGACAGCTGTGTGTTACCTGTCCTCATTTATGGAGCACAAACACAGTCTCTTAATGTAAAAGAGTAATATGATAGAGATTTGCCAAAGGAAAATGGAGAGGAAAATGCTAAACATCACTCTAAGAGATAGGATCAAGAATGTTGACATTAGAAGAAAGACAAATTAAAAGATGCAGCACAAGAGGCAAAAAGATTAAAATGGAAATGGGGAGGACATATCAGCTGACTTGACCCGGAAATATGGACACATGCAGTCAACCAATGGGACCCAAGAGTAGGATGGAGGCGTATAGGAAGACAAAGAAAGAGGTGGCAAGACAAATTTGTTAGTGAATCAGGTAATTTATGGGACCGCATAGCTAGAGACGGTAAAGTGGAAAGAAGTGGCAAAAGAAACAATAGAAAGAACAAATTTGTAAATATATAAACTCCTACAAGGTTTGGTTTCAGGTTTAATCTTGTTCATTTTATATACAAGTGATCTGGGTCACAGTCTATCCAGATTGGAACTGCTTTGCAGACGACACCAAAATAATTGCAAACCTGCTCATGAATTTCTCCTTACAAGGTGTATCTCAACATAATGGATAATTGCTGGAAAACTGCAGATACCTATCTTTAAATTCCAACTAATGTGCTGTTCTTCACAGAACAACCCAACTTGAAGCTACAATATTAGAAACCCTATGCTAGAATCAACAGCACAGCAAAATGATCTGGGATCTAGTTACAAATGAATTGAAAGGGGGAAGACATCACTGCTGTCATCAAATGAACTAATAGTACATTATATCTTTATAGATGATCCATTTCCTCTCTAAACTGATTTGCAACCAAAAAAATGATATACATTAGACCTATACTTGAGTGTGAAAACATGATATGGTCTTCATATTATCAAAAAGACATCCAACTCCTAGGAAGCATATAATGAAATGTAACAAAAATTTGCAGAAACTATCAACAACTTCAATATGAAGATCTGTTGAGAAATGTCTCTAATCAGTTGAGAACAGAGAAGAATCAGGGCTGATATCATAGAAACATACAAAATTATGAAAAGGCTCTACAACACCACAAATTAAGCATTCAGTTTGCAAGTTCCATGGATACCAGATCAAGAGGACACTTTGAAACTAAGGAAGGAGAGAACCAAAACTGGACAACAATACTCCTTCATCACCAGTCATGTTGTCATTACATGAAATGCTCGTCCAGCAATTTGTATTAAGGCAGAAGCTTTTGACTCGTTTAAACACTACCTTGATAACTACAAACTAATGATATTAGAGCCATTCCATGTCAAATCGCACACTTTTTTAAAATGTATGATATGTTTTTTCTTAAATCTGGACATCAAAAAAGAGACATATTTTTTTATTTGCCTGAAAATTGATTATTTGTGTAGTTATGGCGGTATTAAATTTTGGAATTTACAGGTACTTCACAAAATAAGATCAATTGTTGCTCTGAATGTACTAAATATAAACATTTCTGGTTTGTTTCATTTAATACTTTGAAATGTTTTTTTTATTCCTCTGTAAATAAATTTCTCAAAATCTATTTTTTTCATTTAAAAAAATTTATTTTTTTCAAAAAAGTAAACTTTCTATATAAATTCGATGAGATAAAAATTTTAAATAATATAGGCATATCCCTTGTTCAATTTTCTATAAACTACAACAAGAAAAAAAGAGGGCAGTCCACACATACAGTTCTCAAAAAAATCAATTGTAAGTAGGAGGGCACGCTCTGCCTACCCATACACTATTGAGTTGTGTTCAGTCAGTCTTTGATGCAAGTGCTGAAGAACTAAAAAAAGAATGGCCATCTGCCTGATTGGGGTTTCAAGAGTTATTAGTATTTCAGATGTTCATTCTGCCCCCAGAATGTATGACTGTGTTATTCTTGTTTTTGTGGGTAACATCATAGGTGACTTGTGGGTCATCTATGTTCTTATGGGTGACAGCGAAATTAATTGAAATGCAAACCATTTTACGTCATCACACAAGAACTGACATGATTATTTTTTTAATGTATGTAATTTAAAAAAAAATAAACAACACAAATGTATATTATTTATTCTGGACATCAAAAAAAGAGGCATGTGTTTCTTTATTTACCTGAAAATTGATTATTTGTGTGATTATGTCTATATTAGATTTTGGAATTTATGCGTCCTTTGCAAAATATGATTGATGGATGCTCCGAATGTACTCAACACAGACATTTTTTGTTTGTTTCATTTAATATTTTGATATGTGTATTTTATTCCTCTGTGAATTACTTTTTCAAAAAATAAATATTTTGTTAAAAAATTGTAATTATAAAAAAAAATGAAAATTTCTATATGAACTCGCTCAGATAAAAATTTGAAAAAAATATAGGCGTATTTCTCGTTCGGTTTTCTACAAAACTCTACAAGAAAAAAGTGGGCACTGAACAGGAACAGATCAAAAAAATCTATTGTAAGTATGCGGGTGTGTGGTTCCTGCCCCTGTACTAACGATTTTTGTTCAATGAGTCTTCGATACAAGTGCCAAAGAACAATAAAAAGAATGACAGTTTACTTGATTAGGGTTTCAAAAAATATTAGTAACTCATATGTTCACTCAGTCTCCAGAAGGGATGGGTGACAGCAAAACGAATTCTACTTCTGCTTTCCCTTGTGTCAGCTAAATGAATTTTACTGCTGAGTCCCTTTGCATCCTAAGGATGGGGTGCCTTCCTGACCTTGCTTGTGAAATACAGTCGACCACTTGTCAAGGGACATGAGTAAAATTTTCTCAATATCAGTCGCAATACACACCTTATGAAGACAAGAGTGCTAGTGCATATGGTTCTGTGAATCATATGTACACTGTTCAACATGAGTGGCGATCACCGTATGAGATACAACAGATGTTTCAAACCATTTAATCTTTCTGATCACAATTTCTAGAAAAGAAAATCTCCAAGACACGTAAACCATAATTTGCAGGTGAATTTACAGGAATCATTAGATTGGCAAATTTGTGATTCATTTTGGAAGAAAGGGAATAGGCTTCCAAAACGGCCTTTTGTTAGTGAAGACAGCATCGAGATCAGTGGCTCCCGTGGCCTTAAGGAAAGTAGTGGAACATCCAGTGAATATAGAGAAAAGAGAGGAAATCAAGGAAATGACAATTTAAGCTCTTCAGATAGTTTGTCAAGTGTCTGCAAAATGAATAAAGAGAAGATCAACAAGAGTTTCATTACAATAGGAAAAACCCCTGCCAAGAAAAGAAAATTGGAACAAAAATGGTATCCCCATGAGAAATTTCAGAAAGTACGAAGTGCCAACACAGATAAATTTTTTAACATTCAAGATCCTTTGATGTCCATTGAAAAATGAGACAAAGATACTATTTAGAAACTTATCGTTTCATTCAACAGATGCTATGACGATGCAAATTTAAATTTTGACAATTTTTGAAAGTTGGACGTACAATAAAATTTAACAGCAACATTTAACATTTTGCAGCAACTGAATGCATGATAAAAATGTCTAAAATGTTGGCTGAAGAAAATGGAATTTTGTCCAGACCTGAAGTAAATTTGGTGAGGCACTAAAACTGTGCATTGTGGTGGAAGTTCAGGAGAATTCTATGGTAAGTGAGTACTTTATATAAAAGTGAGTTGTGAGGGACCAGAAAATTTCAATATATCAGTCAAAACATGAGTCAAGAATAGTTTCACCTCCTCAAGAGGTACTTAAATTATTGCCTCTGCTTCATCCAAAGAAACCGATTGCCAGTAAAGCAAGAAACATGTCTATTGCAGCAATCTACTACACACTGGTTCGTAAAATATTAATATCTTTTAAAGTTACTGAGATCCCACTTTGATTTTTCTAGAGTTATCATCAATACTCTAGTGCGTTTATATTTTTTTTAAATTTTTAGCTCATCGAGTTTACAAAAAATATTCAATTTTCAAAATTTAAATTAAAAAATATTGAATATTCAGGAGATTAAATATTTTGCAAAATTTTAAATTTAATAATGTTTTTAAGTTTCAAATGGAACTTGAATGGAATTTCTATAATTAGTGTATTCAAATATATGATATTTTTAAATTAGTGATGTGCGTCATTTTTAGCAAATTTCATTATACAATTTTTCCGAAAATATTAAAGTTAGAAAAAAATAAAAATTCATGTGTTAACTTATTTGATCTGTATAACAAATAGAAAAAAAATAGAAAATGATTAAAAATATGTAGGTCAAATTTTAGTCTTTTTTGTGCGATTTCACATGGAATGGCTCATTAGTAGTTAAAATTTTATTCACAAATTTGATATAATGTTAAATGTTATGTGATATAATATAATGTAAGATTTGTGTATAACTCTTTCTTGCTACTGTAAAGAATGAATAGAAAAAAATGACATAACATTTGGTATTGGGACCAAAACCGAACATTGTAGGATCACTTGTGTCTTGTCCATGTCAATACTATATTACCAGAGGTCAGTAAGAATGTTTTATCATAAGGTATTTTGAAATCTGTATATGTAGATTTCCCTATAAAGTCAAGGAGAGGAGATTTTGAATTAATCATTAATTGGGGACTTTGTCAAATGTTTTGGCAAAACAAGTAGCTAACATTATAGGTTGTTTTTTTTATCTATTTCTCTTATCCACACATCAATCACACTAATCAGATTTTTAGTTGTAAATCTGCCTGGGACAAAACTGTGTTATGTGGGAATGATGAAATAAAATGATATTAAAATATTACCGCCTCAATCTGGAAATAGTTTTTCCCTTTCTTAAAGTGTTGATATTGATGTGTCAAAGCATCACTAGTGATCTTGAAAAGCTTTTCATGAGCAACGACATCTGATAATTGTTCACTTTCAACTATCATAAAATGTACTGCATAGAAGAATGATTTTGAAAAACTCAATAATTCAAAAAACATTTAATTTTTATTATACATTCTTTATGAATTTAAGTTCATTAAAAAAGTTTAATGGAATGTGTGTTAACATTTCTGTATTATTTGTGTATTATATCCTCTGCATCCATGCATTTTCTTTCAACTAATTCAAGAAGTCCTGTGGGAAGTTGCCTAATGATGAACAATTTTTTAGGATTTTAAACAAAAACATTGAATGATCAATATAAGTTTTGTTGAACATTACAAGATTGTTAATGTAAGATAACTGAAAGTGGGGTGAGAATGTGTGTCATGTCTTGCCTAGGGTGCCAAGCAGGCTAAATCTATCCCTGATGAGGAAAATTTAATTGTGCTTCATTGGAATCATTTACAAGAATGAACGACAAGTTTTATACCAATTTACCAGGGGTAATATTGATTGTTGCACATTATTTAAATCTTTGAATGAAGTCTTTGTTGATCTGGGAAAATCTTTGATATTGTAATATGAAAAAATTTGTTTACTCTGTATTTTATTTATACTTCATTGTCACCATCATTCTAATCTATTATGGTTATAATATTCTTTTTCGTACTTGAATCTAGACAGATTGTTCATGTCTGACAGATTGTTCATAAGAAAAACTGGTGGTGCTACACAATGGCACAAACTTTCTTGCGGTAAAGTTTTCTAATTTCCTTGGTCTAGACTGTCTTTCCAGTCTTGCCCCATTCTCTTGCCAGTTGCCATCTATCGCTGCCCAAAGTATGTTTCTTTTAAATTTTCTCACCTTTCCAGTCTTCTAATAATAGAATTGAAATATTACTTTAAGAATATTAAAGAAGAGTAAAACTTCATCCTAAATGGCAATTTTAGATGAAAAATTTGGAGCTGTTTTTAAGAAACTGGTGAAAAATAACTGTAAACGCGACGTTTGGAACTCTTTTTCACAGAAATTTTTTGAGTTTTCGAAAAACTTGATGGGAAGTCATTTGTAGCACTTACATTCACAAATGCAGTAGTGTTTGCAAATCGCTGGAAATGTGCATTTTCTCAGTGTGAGATGTGTTTCAAAAAAATTATTTTTGTGTGATTTTGAAAAACACAAAGAATACAGCAAAATTATGTTGTCATCTTAAACAGTTCAATTAGCACTAGCCATACAAAAAGTTTGTTTAAAAAAATTGGAGCCCTTTTTGAGAAAATTTTTGAGCGTTTCTCAAAATGTGAAAATTTGAGCTCATTTTCACAGAAAACTCGATATTTTCGAGAAACTTATATGAAATTATTTAAAGCACATGTAATGGTAAATACAACAATGTGAACAAATTGCCGCTAATATAATATACGTACGTATACAAGAAGATAATAAATAAAATACAAACAATTTTTGACTAATACTGTAATTTCACAACTTTTCAGAACATTTTCTGAAAATGAAATACATATTGATTTTGTGATTTAATTTGTGAGCCAATTAATTAATTATTTTCTTGTATATGTACATATACATGTAGTAATATACATAGTAACATATAGAAAATTATGTAATGCTGCGCGAAAAAGTGGCCGATTTTCGGCAGAAAAATTCATTACTGAGCCCAGATAATGATAACATGAACTGTTCGGGACATTTTCAAAATTTTCTCAAACATGGTTCTAAATTTTTGTTCTTTAAATTTCTGGTAAGTATAGAGTAAAATACACTTATAAAGATGGCATAGGTCCGATTTTCATGCTTAACTGTGAATTTTGGAAAATTGAAAAAGTTTGAATTTTTTTCAGCGTCTTCCTACAATTACAAAATTAAATTTGAAGATTTTTCTTTCAAATAAAATTTGTTCTCCATAATTAGTTCTTTCATTAAGGTCATGTACTTATAAAAAAAAAAGTTTTTGTGCAATATTGCATGAAATATGTGCGATTCTAAAAAATAACAAAAACAAAATTTCCTCAATTATATCAAAAATGCGACACAAAAGGAAGGTTTACACAATTGTTATTGCTCCAGATGCTACAGTGACTTCATTGGATTTTTATTGCCTATGTTATATCAATTTGTTTGTAATAGGAATGAGTTCCCGCAAAAGTAATAAGAAAAATAAGAAAGGAAAGGTGCCTACTGGATGTTCTGATGCAGTTAATGGAAGCATTAGTGATCATGAGAAAGCTAATGCTGAAACACCATCAGATATAGAAATCCTTAGGAAAGAGAATGAATTGTTGAAGAAGGAAAATGAAACAAGTAAGGAGGAACGTGAAAAGCTTAAAAATGAATATCAGGAACTAAAAGACAAGCTATTAAGAATGATCAGTGAGAACAAGCAACTAAAGCAAGAAAAAGAGAAATTGGAAGAAGTTTTGGAGAAACGTGGAAATGTTGGTTACGGAACGGTACAAGGTAGTGAAATGGTAAGTTCTGTAATATGTGTCTGTCTCTCTCTTTCTGTAATTGTCTGTAATTGTCTCTGATACCATGAAAGATTATGTTACTTAACAGTAAAAAATATTAAATAATTGAATGTACTTCACATCTTAACTTCAAAGTAATTCACAGTTACATTTGTATGTCACACATGTTAAAATTCAGTGATTTAGGTTTAATTGATATTCACTCATAATTAAAGTACTCATTATAAAAGTAATGAATGTTGAAATTCTGAACTTAATTATATTAAAATAAAGTGTCCCAGAAATGTTATATATATTTATACAAAATGATAGTATAAAACTCAATGGTATTTATCACCTCATTTTCTAACTTTCTATACATCCAATTTCCTCTTTGTACATATGGATCCTTTATTTGAAATTTGATGCTACTCTGTTATCATATTGCTCTATTATTTTCATTTAAAATATCAACTCATTTAAATTATGTATGGTTCATTCATAATTTACAAAATATTTTACTCCTACATACTGTGGTTAGTGACAGGGCCCAGTTTATCCAAGTCCATGTCACCTTTTGATATGATTTTAACCTCTTGCTGCTAGCATACTAGATGATGTTTCCAAACTAGGTGTGACAGTGTAACCTCTAAAGATATTAATAATCTTGAAATATTTTCATATTAATTACATGAAGGTAAATGTTGACTAATAAAAATGTTACATAAATATGTACAAGTGGATGCTAATTATTGAATGTTAATGTAAGTCAATTTCCCTCCTTGTGTTTGTATGAAAATTGTTGTATAAAGGAATGAGGGTTTAAAGTATTGGTGTTTCTCTGTAAACTACTAACTGCAGTAGACTTGAGAGAACAGTAATGTATTGTATTTTTAGGAAGTAGAGAATGATAGTCTCATTGAAGATACACAAGTATCAACACAAAATTTGCTGCAAAATGCAGCAAATCAAAAACCTGCTGATGCAGATACAACAGATGATAATTATTTACAAACAGCACACACTAAATCAACAATGGATGTTGAAGATTCGTCTCAGAGAGAGCCAAAAAAGGTGAGTTTAGAGAGTTACGATCTGTCAGAGAATTCCAAATGTGTAGAAAAGATTTGGAATTGTCAGGAATTATTACTTTTGCTGTTTAAATATGACATTTTTCTTTTTTTGTAGCTTTACTTTGTATGCACTTTTATCTCAATTAAACAGTGAATGTATAAATTTAATAGCATAAAGCATGTTTCTAATTGATTGCATAGTAGGTAAGACACAATAGTTTCTTGTCAAATTTCATAACTTAGGGAAATGTTGATACATTTACTGGGTGTTGAAATGATAACTTACCACTGATCTACACAAAATGTCTATGCATTAGACAAGGTGGAGGTGTTCGTTTGCTTGTTTTTTCTCCTGATAAAAAAAAGACACCCATTTTCCTATTCACCTGGCTGAGATAGCTCAAGGCATCAACTGAGGGCTCCAGTCAAAGAGTCACTCACTCTTTTCATTCACCCATTCTCACTCTTTCATGCTCTCTTTCTTACTCTTACTCCAATAAGAGTAAAACACACTAAATCTGAAAACTGTGTTTGAGATAAATCAAGTTGTGCGGGTGGGAGGGGTTGGTACTTTGGCACCTGGCTGGCAGTGGCAGGGGTCTCTCAGAGGGTGCGAACCGGGGGCGTTGCGCAAGGAATGATGTGTGATGACAGAACTCGGCCACCAGATTGCATCAGGTCGAATTTGTAGCCAGCCAAAAACTGAGTAATGAGATGACACCTTCAGTGTGGGAGGGTGGGAGGTCGTTACGTGATGCCTCGAAAGATTCGCTAGTAGGGAAAATTGGCAGGCATTCGAGTTTGAGCCAAATCGAGGTGCGAATGCACATTGTCACCAGTGAGGGGGTTAATCACGATCAGCATCTTATGAGGTGTGGCTTTCACCATGGACAAGAGGCCAGGGGCAGTGCTAGTGTTAGCGAAATGGGATTCTCTTGGGTTAGTCTGAGGCAACTCGTCTCAGGAGTAGGAGTGCTGCGAGGTGCAGCGTAAAAAGTTCCTTAGGAGTATACAAGACTGTATATAATAATATATTATAGTGAATGACTGTAAATGAACATGTGCAGAAAACTCAGTGTTTATATTCTTCCTCAACTCATGGCCATATCACAGGAGATGTCCAGGGTTATTTATGTAACACGCCCCTCATATAATATTGTTTTTAAACAAAATCAAAATCAGGACCAAAGATGGCTTTTTCATGTATATTTTCACTTTCCTGTTACATAGTTAATAAAAAATTAATTTATAATTTATCCAAACTCCCTTTAATGATTTTACAAATGAAAATAATATAGAAATGTGACAGTGATGCAGTGACGTAGCCTCAGTTGGTGTCACCCAGGGCAAAACTCTTGACTCCCCCCCTCATAAATTAAAAATAAAAATATCCATTACTGAACACTTCATACATTTTGTAATAGAAATAAAAGTATATTTGCATGTGACATTTATTTATACTACAGTAAAATCTGTCTAAACTGGAACCTGTACAAGCCGGAAATCTGTCTTAACCGGAAAATTTTTCGGGCCCGTGAAGGTAAATGGCATTTTACACAGCATAAAACGGAACCTCTCCAATGTGGAAAAGGAATGGTTTTTCGTGTTCTGCAGGGGGAATAAATCTGTATAAAACGGAATTCATGTTCATTTAATGCAAGTGGCAGAGAGACACGTGATGTTCTTCATGAAATGAATGCGTCTGTAAGCTTGTCTTAAATTCTCTATCCCTATGACACTGATTTAGTGATAGCTGTCGGGCATTGAAGGAGAGGTGCTACTGCTGTTAGCGTAGAATTAGACCTTGGGGTCGCTTGTCTCTCAAGGCATAGGCCGTCCCCTCTCTCCTGAGCATGGGAAGGTGTACGGGCATGACATCTATTCACATGTCTCCCTGCACTGCGTTAAAAATCATAACCCCTCAACCAGAGATGCATTGCTGAAGGCCATACGAGGGTATCAGAATATCATAGTAATGGGTCATGATGTCTTGTGAGTTGAAAGTCAACAAGCAGTCCGAATGCAGCCAGTAAGGTGTGTATTTTTCAAATCAGTCAAAAGCTGTCCATAAAGTGTGTTTCATATTCATTTATTGGTGACTTCTTCCATAGATACGTAATAAGGTAATATATTTTGATAATTATAATAAAGTCATGTACTTTACAATTTTCAGGACAGAAACGTCAATATCGCATATCATAAAATAGACAAACTCGCATAAAACTGAAACTTCCCTAAACCGGAATTTTTTCATGTCCCAATCCATTCTGGCATACACAGATTTTACTGTAAATGAAAACTACATGTAATTGAGAATAATTGAAAATTAATTTTGAAATAAATGATCTAAAATGAAGTTTAAATAACTAACAAATGATTTTATATACTCATCCGTGAACTCATCGCGTAAAGCAACTATATACATGCAAGGTGTCTCATAACTGAAGCACCTCCTGTAAGTTTTGAATGGTTGAAGATATTGCAATGCAGTTTTCATGGAAGCGAATGAGGGAATGGGGCTAATTGATATGTGTATTAATTTATTTTTTATCACTTGTATCACAGGATATTTGGGTTAACTTTGTTTTTTCAAATAGGACTATACATATTTTTTCAGTCTATCATGACAAGTCTAAAAAGACGAATCTAAAGGTATAAATATTGTCATTTGTTAGATTAACATTTTTTTGAGTAATTTTGATTTTTTTGCGACTAATGTTTAACAGATATTTTCATTGTAACTGTCAGCCCCACAAGGTCACGCAGCGCTCCTCCAGCAAACACGGACTCGGGGAAGGGATTTTAGTACTTGAGGATACGAAACCTATTCCAAATATTCACAAAACTGTTGCATTTTTTCCTGAACTCTACTTTCCTGCCCCATTTTCAGATGTTTTGTGTTGAAATTATTGAAATAAGATTGTTTCTATCCCTAAGTTATTATTATACGCTTATTAACATTGAAATTGTTTGCTGAAAATATGCAATATTTTTTGTACAGTCTTAATTGTTTATTCTTATTGTGCTTTTGTTTCAAGATCCCATTACTACGTATCTTATGAAACCCCATTAAATGGAGTTGAAGTTATAAACAATTTTATTATAATACATACTTATGACAAATCCTTATTTTTCATCCTTCAATTCCTTCAATCGAAGAAAGACAAAAGTCTCAAAATGTGGAAGGATGGAAAGCACAGTTCAGGAAAAAACTGCAATGGTTTTGTGAATATTTGGAATATGTTTCGTATCTTAGATCATTTCCCTTCCCTTCCCTTTCCAGGGCACATGTGTGCTGGTGGAATGCTCGTGACCTTGTGTGGTGGACTATTCAAAATGTCCGTTAAGCCCCAGTCGCAAAAATCAAAATTACTCCAAAAAATGCTCATCTAACATAAGACAATATGTATATCATTGGATTCGTCTTTTTTTGCTCATAATGATGAACTGAAAAAATATGCATAGTTCTACTTGAAAAAACAAAGTTACCTCAAAAATCGCATAAAATACACGTGATAAAATAGAAATTAATGCACGTATCAATTAGCCCTTTTCCCTCATGCACTTCAGTGAAAACTGCATTGCAATAGCTTCAACCGTTCAAATGTTCCAGAAGGTGCTAAAGTCATGTGACACATTTCGAGATTTAAAAGCGGAAAAACTTATCTACAATTTCATCAAAATCTATAGTTTTTAAATAAATCATTAAAAGTAAGTAATTCCAACTATAAAATTTTCTACTTGGTGTCACCCTTAAAATGGTGCCACCCGGGGTGGACCCCCCCCCCCCCCCCCCCATCAAGGCTACTCCACTGTGGTGACATATAGCAGGCTTGGACAAGGGCCCCAGCAACCCACCCCATGGCAGTGGCAATGGCAGCCTTTCCGCACCCCATGGGCTTCAGACTTTCACTTCTGGGGCAAGTGGCTACTGCCTAAGGCACAGCTGCCTACTCATGATGGCTGTGACCGGGAAAGTGCTGCGGCTCTTAAGATGGAAATGCATTGAATTTTGTTAAATTTGACAACTAATTGAAATAAAAGACTTGAATTAACAGGTGTAGTTTCTGGAGAGGGGAGGTTTCATTTGTATACTATTATTTCAGATTAAATTGCTCATCAACTTCCACACATTTCATGGTCAATCTTTGCTATTGCAACTGATTTTGAAAATATTTGTAATATAAATTACAAGAACAGAAAATTTAACAATGTCTCATTGTTAATAATATTATGCACTTCATACATTTTTAATTCAGAAATATCTGGTTGTAATATTCTTGCCCATACTTTTCTAAAAGTTTCTTTTACTTTTTGCTGTTACTTTTTTCACCGACACCATCTTCTGACATACAAGACATGTTGGTGCTTCGTGAATGAAAATTCGTACTCGCAGTTAGCTTTGAACCAACGATTCACAACTACTTGATTTCATTCGGGATCTGCCATGATTTGCACCCTCTGTTCAACCACACGACTTGCTATTTCTGAAAGAAAAATCTAAAGATCAGTAGAGTGAAGGGACAGCTCGGCCATCGGGGAGTATGCCAACTTTCCAGGCTCTCATGGGGTGCCCCGGGGCGCGGGCTTCCCGGCGCCCAAGAAGGCGTTCAAATGGGGCACTTGTCCATCTCAGATGTATAGGACACAGACTTTTAGGTGCTTAAAAAAATGGAAAATATTTGTATGTGCTTAAAAAGTGAAAAAAATGTATTAAAGTCAAAATATTAATTTATTACCTACTCATGTTAAAACCAGAAACCAAGATCGAGAGAGTAGCCGGCTCCATGGCCGAGTTCGCTAAGGCAGTAGTGCTGTAGTGGTCTTGGACCGTGGGGTCGCGGGTTCGAGTCCCGCCTCGAGCATGGTTGTATGTGTTCGTCCTTTTACCCCCTATCATCACAAATAAAAGATCGAGAGAAACCTCACAGAAAAATGTGATGTCACTCTCTTTATCACTCAGCACGTATCTTCTTTGCAATCTGAGGAAGTTTGGGAGCTATTTGTGTTATGAGTGTATGTTAACACTTGGAATGACGTTGTTTGAATTGACAGTAGTGTTAGAAATGACCCTCGGACGTTTTGACAGGTTGTGCAACAGACTCACTTCACTCAATTGGGTAAGACCCACAGTAACATGACGTGTGGCCAACCACTGGAATTCAAACTGGCATGTCTTTCACTATGAATCCAAAAACTTCAGAGTATTAAACTTCAAAATATTCAAAACATTAAAGTATTTGTATAAAATTTAGCTGAAAATGTAATATTTGTTTTGACAAATATATTTATTTTTAAACAACTTAATAGAAGTATGTATTTTTAGGGGATATGCAATTTGGAATAAGGAAGCTATGGCGCAATACTCGAATTTCCACTAAACTTCCAGCATACCAGATTAAGAGAGAAAAATATGTATTTTCCTAAAATTCTGAGCCCTAGCAAAAAAAAAAAAAAAAAAAAAAGACTTGCGAGTTATACTTGTACGCTGAGAACATAATGAGAGTTGATTCCCACATCTCCTTAAATAAATAGCACAAGAATTTGTATTCGTTCTCTACTTTGTAACCGAAATCCCCATCTCGATCAGGTTTTTGTCCAGTTTCCCTGATCCATTGAGCAAATGCTGAGATGGCCCCTTGTTTTGCTTCTGGACGTAAATGTAGCTTCACTGTGCGCACGTTTTGTTGAGCACTCCTTTTGCTTGTAGTTCATTTACAGTTGAAATTGATTTTCTATAACTCGGGGGGGGGGGGAAATTCAAATATTTTGATTTTTCTAAAATAATTATTTTCTAAATTCATTTTTTCGTTGTTGTTGTGTGTGTTTTTTTTTTGTTTTTTTTTTTATTTTTTATTTTTTTAAATTTTTTATTCTGGCCCTCAAGAAAATGTGCGCAAATAAATTTCTTTCCCCACACGTCATATACAGTTTTTCCTGTTTTTTGACAAATAAATAAATCAATCATGGAGAATAAACTTGAAAGTGTTTATGAACAGAAATTCAGACCGAATCTGAGATTTGTATGAAATACAAATCTGGGATCACCTTTGCTATACTTTGCATTATAGAAGAGGAATTGTCAGTAACATCTGTTGTTCCAACTTTAATATATGACCAAAGTGACATTGTTATTCCAAATTTTAAATATGGCCAATTGTAGAGTTAAAAAGTAGAAAATATTTTTTGTATTTGCTATCTGTGCTCCTTTTAATTCTTCTCTCTCATGGTTCTAAAAAAACTGTTTAAGAAAATAAAAGTTATTGCACACCCTATTTTTGATGCCTTGATTAGATTTTAGAGCTTCAAATATCTGATGTACACATATATTCCCCCATTTACAGATTTTTTACTTTCTCGCCCTTACGAAGGAACTAAGAAGAGAAAGTTACGTAATTGTGCGCCGGGAAAAGGCAATTTTCGACACAAAAACTTATTGCCGGGCGGTTACGAAAAAGTGGATAAATCCAGTTGATAAATTTAGAAAAAAAAATCCTCTACACATGGTGTAGTCAGTATCCATGTTTTGTTGGTTCTTGATATCGAAAAATCGATTGGCAGCAAAATGTCCGTCTGTGGTCACTGCTAGTGCCTAAATCGTTCAGCCGATTTTCTCCAAAATTGATATTCCCGAATCGTTCCGGCTGATGTCGTGGCTTCTGGAATTTGAAACTGATTTTAATTTTTGGGGGAACTTTACATGAAGCCCCTCAGACATTTTTAAAATTTTCAAAAAAAGGCTGCAAAGTTTTTGATGAAATTTTGTTGTAGAATTGTGCGAAGGATGTTTAAGAGAATGGTGCAAGTCTCATTTTTGATAAAATTCCTGATTTTTGGAAAACCGAAAAAAATTAAAACTACAAAATTGAAGATTTTTGCATCAAAGTCTGTTGTACAAAACTGGTTCTTTAAATAAGTTCATGTACTGCAACGGACGCCAGTCTGGTAGAGCATGATCGCGGTTCCTCGCATGGTGGGGGGAAGTGAGGTGCAGGGCGACAAACTACATAAAGAATAATTTGTCGTCATTGGGCAATAAAACAAAAATAAACATTTATTCCCGACCTACGATCGGGGAAGTTACATTAAAAGTCCCATGAGGTGGGATTAGACCCTACCTAGTGAGCTCTGTAAAATATGATCTAAAATAATATTATTAATAAAAAATAACCAAAGACAACTACGTTACAATAAAAATGCCATGGCGCGGCACCGCTTAACTAAAAAACAACAACAACAAAAAAACAACATGAGGATTGTTGATATTGTTCTCCGCCTCGTTTCGAGGGGAACGCCCCAAAGCGCGGGCGAACGGTAGGAGTCTTAACTATTTGTGTAGGCGTGTGCCGGAGGGGCACGACGCGGTCGATGCCCTCGGCGTCAGCGACGATTGTAGACTCGCGGCGAGCCGCAGTGTTGTAAAGGCAGGCGCCTCCAGGAACCGCTGAGTGAACAGCTGACAGCGGGTGAACACAGGCTGTGACGGCGAGGGTGCGGAGGTGCCCCCACTTTCACCAGGGCGCTGTTACAAGTCAGGAGTCGCCCCTCATGACGGCTCGGACGCGAGGCGCGGGAGTACTTAATTGCGAGCGCGGATCGGAAGCCGGATCACGGTATTCGTGACTCGTACACTCGCATTTGGCAACGAGTTAATAGTTCATCGAACACACGAAAATGAAATCGGTTCGGTGACCGGTGCCTTCAGGCATTATTCGCTCACAGAGTGAATGGAACGTCCCTGCAGTGCGAATATGGCAGACAAATCTTGTCGCACGGCCTCGCGGTCGGGAAGCAAACGGTTCACCGTTTAAAAAAAACAAAACAAAAACTAGTTCACGGCTTCCACGACCAGGCATGAAGTTACCTCTCTCGCGACTAGCTCTCAAGTGTCTTTTTCAAAGTTTTTGAGAATCCGTTCCCATTCGGATCTCCCCCCTCCTAAGCTCGTCTTGGGCTCGCTGGCCTACTTTCGGAAAATTATTGTCAGCCATTGGCCGGAGCTTACTGCGCCGTAAGAATATTCTAACGAATCGTGGTTCGTGATTTTGTGGGGATTTTCCTCAGATGTTCTCTGTCCTCTTCCGTCTTTCTCTGACAAAGCGCAGCTGCCCCGATCGACGGTTTACATCTCCTGGGGGCAATTATCGTATGGCAAGGGTTAGGACTTATTCGAATAGGTGTGACAGGCGTGGTGACGTGGGCGCGCAGGCGGAGGAGCTCGCTCAGGGGAGGGTGGGGGCGGAATACAGAGGGGGGTATTCACGGTGTGGTCGAACAGGCGGAGAGTTGTCAATTTTTCTCCCAAAGTAGGCGAGGGGACGCTAGAAGAATGCGACCGCGGCGGCGAAGAATCAGGCGGGGGAGGCGCGGTTGGGCGCACGTGCGTGTGCCAGCGAGTATGAAAAGCAAGCATTTGTTAAGAATTTCTTAGGGCGTCGTTACATGCCGCCACAGTACAATTGTGTGAAAAATCGAGCAGTTTTTGCATAATTTGCGCTTGAAATTTATGGAATTTTTTCTCTCGAAAAAATGCCCCAAATTTTTTCTCTAAATTTTCTTCACATATGTATTTAGGGATGGTAAAAAGTATGGTGCTAGTCTCATTTTTGGGTATTTTTCTAATTTTTTTCGAAAATTGCAAAAAAAATTCAAAACTACAAATTTGAAGATAGAGATATTTGCCTCAGATAAAAGTGTGTTTTACAAAATTAGCTTTGTAAAAGTTAGTAATTTTCTCTTAATTTCTGTTTGAAATTAACGAAACATATATGAGCGTCCCATCATACATTGTAAGTTTTTTTTAACTTGCGACTTACACATTTCCTTGCAGAAAGGTGATTGTGCAGAAATTTAATGATTTTTACTGAAATTATTTTTTTTCTATAACCAGTATACATCAGTGAACGTGTACATCATGAAATGACATTTTCATCCAACTGCCATTTCATACTGTTTGTGCTAATTGAGCTTGAAACATTGCATTTTATCAAAGATGCTTTGCAAATATCTTAAAAAATTAGTACATGCTTGCATTTCATTTTTTAAAATTAATTTGTAATATTGTATATGTAGATATTAAAAAAATAATAATAATAATAATAATAATATAATTATTAATTTGTGTACAAAAACTGTTTATAACAATATACGGTAAAACCTGGATAAGACGGAAACCTGCTTTGTCAGAAAAAATCTCGGAAATGCAAAGTACAGTAGATCAGTCAGACACTTGCCTAATCCAGAAATGGAAAGGAATTTTTAGTATGACAGTATTAAAAATTATGGGAAAGACTAAAATTAAATATTGTTTTGAACTTAAAAATTGGCTTGTAAGTGTGGTAACATTGTACTATCAGACATACAGAGGTGTGCTCATACATTTTTCAGTTACCCTTGACCAAACACCATATTTCCCACACTACTTGTGCAAAAGCCACTGTTTATTTTTAATATCACTGACCTTCATAAGGCCATGTAAAGGAAGGAGAGATGGAAAGAGTGATCCTTCCACAGTTCTTGTAAAGCGTGCTTTGGGATTAGTGGTTCTAAATGTTGTTCAGTTCGAGTGATTAAAAGAAAATTTTTTATAGGCATTTGGCAAATGGCAGGCAAATGGTAGGCAAACGGTTGAAACATAAATCATCAGATGCATTCATCTGTTCCTACAAATATTGAAGAAAATAATATTTCTTTTACTTTTTATGGAGTTATTTGTTTCATTAGACTTCAGATTGTGTTTCCGTATGTCATATTCTTTGTCTGTCCTGGGATGTCTTTGTTTCTTTGAAATGTAGTTTTTAAGCGAGATAAACTACTCACACAACCTATTCTATCTTTTAATGATTGCGTTTTCAGAATTGACAGTTTTTAAAGCAAACCTAAATAAGCTGGAAACCTGTAAAGGACAGAAAAAAATGTTGTACCCAAACAATTCCTGCTTAGTATTACTGTATTAATAAACTAATGTGTTTGGAATATATAATGTTACTATGAATTGGTTTGGTCTCTATGTAAAGTTAAAAATATTTTCCAAGTGTTTAGTGATTTTCTTTTCTTTTTTTTTTTTTTCCCCCTCCACAGGAGTTGGATTGGAAGAGTCCTGAATGGGAGAATCATACTCCATGGCCTGTAAATGAGACTGAAGAGACTCGGGGTCAAGTCTATGATACTGCTTGTGGAGGATGGGAACCACAGACTTCACAGAGAAATTATGCCAACCAACAGAAACGGGAAAGTAGATGGGACAAGGAAAGCAATTCAAAATATGACAGTGAAAGTGGATATGACAGGCAGTATGGTAATAAAGAGAGAAGAGGCCGTGAGTACAAACATAGTAATGTGAATGAGCAGACTGGCAATAGAAGGCCACATGGAGGACCAGACTTCAGATATGGTAATGATTTTGGTGAGGCCTATGAAGCTCAAGGCTATCAAAGGATGTACAATGACCCAGGGGACAGGCAAGGAGACCATTGGTGTGTAGCTGTTTTACATTTCATTATTTTTAATTTTGCATGATGAGTTGTAGTGCATGGATCTTTCCAGATGACTGTTCTTTTCTGAACAAACTGACTGTTACATTGTTCATGCTTTCTTCATTAGGCATTTTTCTTTTTCTCTTTGAAGTATACGTTTCCATTTAAATATCACATTGAAAAAATTTGTGCATCTAGTGTTATTTTGCCTTATACAATATTCTTTTGCAAACATTTCTGCTTCTTGTGCAATATTTTCTCAACATATTGACTTATTTGCTTGAGTTTTCTTTGCGTACTAGAAAAGAAGAAAAAATAGGTTTCCAAATGGAAATAATTTCTGAAGAATTGGAAATTAAAACAGTTGTTCCTTTAGGCATGGTATTCAACATTCTAAAAATCACTGGGGACAGGAATAGATTTTACCCTTTGTTAGGCCTCCATGGGTTTAGTAGACCCATTCCTTTTTAATAACTCAATATATCACTGAGTTAAAGGTCGCTTATGAGATCTGGTGACATCCTGTATTGAACAATTTTGCATCTGTTGGCAATGTTGGCATCATATAAGTCAAAAGACAATTGGTTATGTAGTCCCTCTTTCCTTCATCATGCAATTGCCAGACCCTGCACACCTAAAGCATCACATGCATTTCGTAGAAAGACTTGGGGCCATTGCTTTGTGTACTCTTCTCCCACCTTAGCTTACATGCATACCACCTGTATCTGTAGTTGTTTTAATATTTTTTATGTATTTCATGTTACATAATATAGAGAAATTTCTATATGAATGGACAGCTTTGACAGCTACTGCTTAGCTATTGTTGGCAGCATAGCTGCAGGTTATATCAATGAACTCCTTTTGTCAAGGCGTGTTTGTTTACACGTGCTCATTTGTAAATGGGTTCATCACTATCTCCCACAATGTCATCCCCTTGCATGATGTTCATTTGTTTCCCAACCTGTCAAAATGATCCCTAGGAGTAACTCATCTAAACAAGAATATGTGTATATAAACATTTACAAAACATCACATCCCTGCACTTTGCCATGGACAAAGTCCTGTGCGCAAGACGTGAATTATTGCAATTCTAATTTTAACAATAAGGTTAGAATCAAGTTTTTAATAAAACATACAAAAAATACAAAATTAAGGAAAGAATACGAAATTACAAAATTAAACGTAATTATAATAGAAAAAAGTATGTTCACTGATGCAAGTCAGAGTGGAAAAAGAAAAGCCTTTGCTACTTCATCATAGAGCAAAGTTAAGTTTACCAATTATTTCCTAAGTAGCTTTCTGTTCAACTTATTATTCATATTTAAGCACTTTAGATTTAAACTATTGTTGCAATAAACAGGAGAGTAGTTTATGTAGGAAACGAAGATCAGTACTTGCATTGATGAGAGTTCCTGTTTAAAGAACTTGGATCGAAGTTTGTTACTCCAACAATGGCAAAGAAGGTCCACTATTACTAGTCTTCCAGGAGAAATTCAACAAATGCTGAACTAATTAGAGAAAACCAGAAAATCAAGTAAAAATACTTCTGAATCACAAAGTATAGGCATCAGTCTTCTTGCAAGGGAACAAAAAAGATGTTCCACAAAATGTGTATGTAAAAAAGTGATACTTTACGTTTACGCAAACAGTCAAAAATGATTTGTAAACTGCCCTAATTTAAAGAACACTGCCATTGATAATGAAGAAGGCAGGAACATAATTCTTATATCTTATTTAGTAGGGGCCTATTGATTTTATGTAATTTTCGGTTTTTCTTGTTCTAAATCATTATGACAATCTTCTGATGACAGTGTTGTCTATTGTTAGATTTGCTGAACAGAGGAAGCTGTTTAAAATAAAAATGAAAAGAGCCTATAAGTCCTACATACCATGAATCGAGTACTCAGACAGATACAGAATTTTTCAGGAAGCACACAGCTTTTTGATTGAATTCTTTGAGGAGACGTATCATGATCAACCAAGTGAGGCAGCAGATTTATTTGCTGACTACTTTAAATCACATTACAAATCCAATGTCATTAATTTCGACTGCACAAACTACAAGTACTTTAAGTGTTAGTAAAGGAGCTGGTGCAGTCTGTATTCCAAAACTTTTTGGAGAATCAGGCAGTTTATTCTATCTT
The DNA here is from genome assembly GCA_031308135.1 of Acheta domesticus. Lineage (NCBI taxonomy): Eukaryota > Metazoa > Arthropoda > Insecta > Orthoptera > Gryllidae > Acheta > Acheta domesticus. Next base: position 111,723,408 of record JAHLJT010000631.1, on the reverse strand, counting down.
ACGCAATTTGGAAATCTCTCCACTGTGGTGTATTTCCAGATGTGTGGAAATTAAGCAAAGTCATACCTGTCCACAAGCAAAAGGACAAAGCTGATATTTCTAATGATAGACCTTCTATCCTGAAGCTTTTTGAGAAACTGGTAGTGTCACTCATTGCTCCTGTAATAGATTCAAATAGGACTGTCAACATAGCTTTAAACTATCAAAATCAACAGTGACCAATCTCGTCATTATATGACACTTTATATCTGGAGATCTGGAACATGAAGGGCAAGTGGACAGGGCCTACACTGACTTTGCAAAAACCTTTGATCGGGTAAATTGTAACATCCCAGTGTCTAAACTCTTCAAGCTTGGGCTGAGAGATTCACTTCTGACTTGGTTTCGGACCTGTCTAAGTGAGAGTAGTCTCTTTCAGTTGTAGTAACTTGGTACATTACCTTGTTCCCTCGGGTAATATACCAAGGTACCCATCTCAGCGTGTTTTTATTAACATTTTAATCAATGATCTACCTCCAGTTACAAATCCAGTGAAGTCTTGCATTTTGCTGATGACTCTAAATTGTTTACTAAAATACAAAGTGAAACTGATTGCCTTGATCTGTAATTGGTCCTATAATTGATTTTTGATTAGTGTTTGGATTAGGGTATGATGCTGAATATCAAGAAATGCTATGTTGTAAGTTTCACCAGAAAAAATAAGCCCTTCTCTGGCTGGCCCTCCCCTTCTCCCTTACACCACCATTCATTAAATTGAAATATCCAAACAATAACGTTGTGGTCTAGTCATGATCAATTTTATTTAATGCGTTCGATAGGCAGTGAAATATTTACATATGTTGTTATCTACCTTCTCCTACTTGGGATTGGGAAAAACAACAATCACAACAACAACAACAACAAAAACAAAAACAACAGCAGCAGCATCAACGACGACAACAGTTTGATTCAGTTCCTCATTCTTGGTTGCAGCGAACCCTTCAACTCTACAAGGTTCACTCCTCTGTCATTAAAATTCTTACAATATGTATGAACAGCTGGTGAACAACACTTCATGTTATGAGAGGGAAACTTGAGTTACCAGACAGATTCTTTGCAAATTCGTTGAGGCATTTTTCAGGGAAATAGCCTCGGCCCGCTCTGGTTTTGCCTCGCATTGAACCCTTTGAGTATGATGCTGAATGCCTCTGGCAATGGATATGCTTTAACGAATGCCATGAAGATCATTTCCCACCAATTATACATGGATGATCTCAAGCTCTATGCTAAAGGACCAGAACAACTTTGCAGCATGCTGACACTTGTTGAAAGCTTCAGCAGCTCTGTTTGTATGGATCTTGGTTTGGAGAAGTGTGGTGTTGTTCAAGTGAAGAGAGGTCACATCCAGAATACAGAAAATGAACATCATTTGATGGAAGATTTGAGAATTCAAGAACTCATCAATGGAAATGAATGTAAGTATCTGAGCCTCTAGCGGCTCTTAGGAACTGCAGACGAAAAAATTAGAAACAAGTGGAAAGGAAGATTCTCTCTCGTGTTGCAAAAATTGCAAGTCCTGTATTAATTTGAGAAATAAATTTACAGGAATTAACATCTTTGCAAGCTTTCAATAGAAAAGTTAGAACACTTCTATCAAAATATAAGATGCATCATCCTCGAAGTTCCACTGAAAGACCAAATCTTTCAAGACATCGTGGAGGCATGGACTGTTAAGTCTTGAAGTTATGTGCCGCCAGCAAGAAAAACAGCTCAGACATTATTTCATCAACAGTGAATTTGTGACGGCCATCTGTACACAAGATCACGGCTATACACCACTGAAGCTGCTCCAAGGAAACCACAGTCCAAGTTTTCCGAAACCTGAGGACCGAATTGAGCAGTGGAACTCAAAGGAACTCCATGGCAGGTTTTCTACAGTGCTTCAAAATAACTTCATTGATATGAAGAGATCGACTAAATGGTTGAGGGCTTTTTGGTGAGACTGAAGGATTTGTGTTGGCCATTCAAGATCACGTAGTAACCACTTATAACTAGGGAGCAGATTTCTATGATTTTGCATATTTTTGTCCATTGATTCAGAACATAGCTAAGTGAAATTTCTAGATGTTTGGTTAGAATATGATGCTACATGGATTAATATGTTACTGCATATTTGTGCATATTTGGCTGATTTTTCCTGTTAGTGCATATTCGTGTAATTATAAGCACATATTTTTGCATATTATTGCATATTTGCATATTTCATCAAAAAAGAGACTAATCTATAAAACGTTCTGTCTTATCAAAGAATCTTATGTAATTGTGAGGGCTCATTGATTCGAATTTGCTTTCTTGCAAATTTGTTTTCTGAAGATTGCGTTTTTGTTTTCTGTAGATGATAAAATACTTGGGCAAATGCGGGATATTTCTTGAGAAAATATTTTTTAAACCACTCAGAAGAAATTCAACAAGACATACAATGAACTTCTCTAAGGTGAATATTTACTTCGATTATTCCTCTCACGAAGTAGGGTAGATTATATTACGCTTGCACAAAAAATATATCTTTTCATTTCAAGCAAATTTTCATTTCATTCCAAGAATTTTATCAAGACAAGTTTGCAGAAGAAATGAAATATTATTAATTCTAACTGCATACTTCAGAATTTTTAGGTCATAAATGCATATTTTTAAGATCGTATCTTAAGATTTTTAGGGCATAAAAATTTGCTTCCTTCTAATAACTATAATAACTACAGGTGATTATCATGAATAGACATCAGATGTTTAGGCACTAAAAAATTGTCTTTTAGGTGCCTAAAAAGGCACTGAAAATGTCAAGAATAAGGAGAAAAAAGGCACTGTCATAAATTACATTCACAATAAAATTAAAAATGATTTGTAAAACTCCATACACATTTACAACTCTTTGACAGTTCCAGTTCTTAAGAGTTTCCATTGCAATATATTATCAATAACTTTTCAAGGATTGCAATTTCAAATCTGCAACGATTGGGAGACAAAATCAGTGTGAATACAGAGAATGATTTCTGAACACCTACTGATGTGTTTGGCATATATTTTAGAAGTCCTACATTAGCACCACTAAAACCTGTGAATTTACAGTTATTTCCACTCAAAAGGTGCTGCTCTTGGTGTTTTGTCAATCGACCATTTTCTAAGAACATGGCTAGTATTTACGAAATAGGGAAGTAGAGAAAAATATGTTGGTATACTTTCAGGAAATCTCTTGTATTTCAAAATACAAATACATGAATTGAAGGTTTCGTAATGAATGGTCAGGTTGGACCATGGCCGATTTTCTGATATCTTAGCATTGTATATAAAAACAATACATAAAAGGCAAAAACGTTTAATAATTCTAAAGAAAAGGCATTTATGCAAAAGAAAAAGGCATTTATGCTATAATAAGCAAAAATAAGCATTATAAAACTTCATCATATGTCATCATTTGTCATGATTAGTGCACATATATTATCCTTCTTTAAATAAGTTTGCTAGAAAAAATAGGCATTTCCCTAAACATCCGATGTCTAATCATGAAAGAGAACATCAGTGACATGTGTCGCCTGTGTAAGAAGGCCACTGAATCTATTTAACACATCTACCATGGATGCTCTCAGTTGGCACAAACAGATGATTTACAATGCCACAATAATGTACCAAAATCATTCACCAAGCTATTGCCAAAAGATCGGACTTGATAAAGGAAAGCGTACCTTATTACAAATATCTACCAGAGCAAGTTTTGTCTAATGAGAGAACAAAAATCTTATGGGATACTGCCATTGTTACAGATTAAACAATGGAAGGAAATAAGCCTGATGTTGTTGTGTTCGACAAACCTACTCACAGGGCAATAATAATTGATATCACAGTCCCATTAGATCATAATCTGCTGCCAACAATTGCAGAAAAGAAAAGAAAATACCAGCCACTCTCAGTTGAACTGAAAAACCTCTACAAACTAATAGAGGTAGATATTGTGTCCGTAGTTATTCATCTAATGGGCTTCTTGCTGAAGATTGTGAAAGAGAAACTTCATCTAAATGAGAGGCACTTCAGAACCATGCAGAAGGCCGTGCTGCTGACAACCACCTATATTATACACGTACTATTTATATTCTGCAAATAACACCTAGAAACAACAATCTCAGTTGTAAATAAAATTTCAATTTCAAAACAACTACGAACAAGACATTATAATCAATTCCTCATTGCTACTTTACAAATTATTAATTTGTACTTCCCTCCATTAATGCATGCATGGACATCTACCCTTTTGAATATTAATTAATTAATTAATACACTAGATAAAAATTGAAAAATGTCCCGCTTGTTTACTTTCCTTTCAAAGAATGGCTACATTCTTGGCCGTTATCCAAGGTTTATTCCACTTCCATTTTGTTGGTTTTATTCCACTCCAATATGTCTATTCTTTCTACATGTGTCTTTATATTTTCCCTTTAATTCTGAACTTTTCTAAATACTTATTCATTATACAATCATTATTGATTCATGACATTATCATTCACATTCAAAACTCTTGCATTCAAATTATAAGTTCCAATTTCAATTCTACCTTTAGCAACATTGAAAATTACCATCCTTACATCTGATCGCCACTGTGCTACAGCATCATCTCCCCATTTGTTCATTCTGTGCGCCCTTCATTTGTCCCAGAGCTCTGCACAAACTAGTACACAAATGCATTTCTTCTTTCTTCTCCGGCACATGTTATTCGATTACTCGAACATTTTTTTCTGATTGGTCACCCATGCTTGTGTACTTTATCTATTTATTCTCCGGTTCTTGTTGTAATCATTTTACTAATTTATTTTCACCCCCATGGAATTTACTCATGTATCCTTACATGATTTTAACTTATCACAATATTTTCCCCACTGTCATTTACACCCTTATTCCCTCGTATTCTTAAGACGTTTTGCTTCTTTGTTTACTTTCCTATCCTCCATGGTTACTATTGTCAGATTTTCTTTTGTTATAGATTACACAGTACACATTTATTTTCACTTGTGATAATCTATCACACTTTCAAGATTCGTACACTATTGACAACAGTCCTCTGAAACCTCTGATAATATTGTGGATCTTGGTATAATCTTGTGTATGGATTCCAGTTTGCATGTTGAACTGGTATATAACAAAGCCAAGAAAAATGCTGTGATTCTTGATATGGAACATGAAAGATTTTCATAACATCTGCAGTTTCAAATTACTATTTTTTGCTCTTGTGAGATCTATTTTGGCACACACGTTTTTGCTGGTAGTCTGGTCACCCCATATTGAATTTTCATTCAGAATTATTGAAAGAGTTGAGAACAGATTTCTGAAATATTTGGTATATATTGACAAAAACTCTATATCAAAGTAGATCACAACTATGAGAATACCGAGGTACGAATACATCTCCTTCCACTATCAGCTAGAAGACTGTACCACAACCTCCCCTTTCTACACTCCATTGTATCTGGGGGGGTATGAACTGTCCAAGTATTCTTTCTCAATTGTGACTTTGTGCTCCACAAAGTAAGCACAGAATTGACCAATCTTTTGATTTATCTAATTATAGAACAGAAGATATGTGTGACGATTAGAGCTTGGACAAGTAGGCACTTAAAAACTTAAAAATAGACAGTGAAATAGCCATTCAAATTAAAAATAGTCACAAAAACTCCTTCAATAAGCAAATGAAAATATTTAATATTCAAATGAAGACAGAATACTTACACAAAAGACAAGACGCAATTCTCTATAAAACCATATAATATAAAATCAATTTTGGAACCTACTTGATGATGATGATGATGATGATGATGGGAGAATGTTCTCTCCACCTCACATGAAGTTACAAGGTCACATTTCATAGAAGCTAAAACTTCAGGTTTGAGCTCCGTTTCTTCTGGTTTCTGAGAAAGAACAGAAGCTATTTTGACATTTTCCGGGATTATGATTTATCACCTTGGTAAATTTAACCCAACAGCTTTACCTCTTGACTCCAAGGCTTTGAGTAGACTTGAGATGGCTTAGGGTAGATATTACAAATTTGTCTAATAGGCAAGGTCAGTCTTGATATTAGGACATGACAGTTCCTTAGTTTCCTTAGAGGCAACTGCTGCATCACTGTTGAAATCTTAAATATTCTATACGTGTTCATGTTATTTTTAATTTCTAAAATTATCTTTGCAGCAAAAGTGCCTGAAGATTGGAACAAAATGAAATTCCCAAAACATTGTGTTATTCACTGTAGTGATCTCCAATAAATTTAAATATTTTATTAAAAAAAGATTGATGAGCATTTTTATATCAGTGAAATAATTATATCCCTGTCCTAAATAATAAAGAATTTCTTAGTTGTATATAAATTTATGAATAACTGCGATAAATGCAAAGCACTTAGAGCATTATCTTCAGTATCAAGGTGTCCTGGTCCTTCGGTGTCAGGTTCTGGAATACATGAAACACCAGGAAAAATCAAGGAATTTCATTGTTCTGGAAAAGTCAGGGTAAAATCAGGGAATTTATAGAAGAATGGTTAGAAGTCGTGGACAATTTTGAGATGGTTGTTATAATTAGATATTATTCCAATAAATAAGTAGTCCAGCAAAAAAAGGAACTCAATTTTCATTTGATGAGAATTTCTTTTTAATTTGTAGTACTTTATCACCCTGAAATCAGAGAGCTGACAAATTAGTAATTGGCTTCCTTTTATATTTTTAAAAAAATAGTATGAGAAACAAATCTTAGCAGGGACAGGGAAGAAGAAGGAAAAAGAAAGAAAGCTCTGGGAAACAGCGAAAAGTCAGGGAAGTTTGTTCCAGGAAATGAGTGGCCACTCTGAATAAGCTTTGACAAAGATGATTCTTTACATTGGATTGCAAGTTTGCTCAATCTATCCTCTTTTCTCAACTTTTCAAATTTGGACGTACAAATCAAGATATCCCCCAAATGCTATCACATTAATTGTGATCCTATAAGATTTTGGGATTTGTGAATTATTGCTTTGGATTCATTTCAGGAGAGGAAAGGATAGACAATTCAGGAACAGAGGAAGAGAAGGAAACCAGCAAAAATATGACAAGAACAAAGAACATAATTCAAAAGTTAAAATTGAAGAAATAAATGGAGATCTTTTTTCAGCACCTGAAGATTTTTCTTTGGCCCATTGTGTGGCTGCTGATTTGAGAATGGGCAGTGGCATAGCAGTGCAATTTAGGTATGTATTCATTATTATTTAAGTCAAAATTTTTATGATTATAATCAATCTTGCAATTTATTTATTTTAAGGCAACAATTCAAAAATGTTGATGATCTGATGGGCCAGAGAAAAAAAGTTGGAGAAGTTGCAGTCCTTGAGGAAAAAGGACGTTTTATATATTATCTTATAACCAAAAAATTGAGTACTGGCAAACCAAGACTAACAGATTTACAAGAGTCATTAGAAGATATGAAGAAGCATGTGGAAAGAAATCAAGTAAAGAAGATTGCAATCCCTAGGCTAGGTTGTGGGCTGGACAGGCTCACTTGGAGAGAAGTACGCCAATCATTAGAAGAAATTTTTGCAGATGTGGATGTAACAATTAGAGTTTATAATTTTACTGTAGTAAGTATTAATTCTTTTTTTCTTTCTTTCTTTTTTTATTATTTTTTTAATTGATATAAAAAATCGAAGTCTTCATGTATAATTAGTTTGTTCTTCGGGAGTTTTATCATTTAAGGCAGTTCTACAGTAAGTACAGTTCATTGAAATTCATTGTAATAATATTATTTTGATCTGAAAATATTGTGTGTTAAAATGTATTTTAAAGGCACATATCAGACGAAGAAGTTGAACTATTATAGCAACAAAATTAGTTTAATTTTGTCATGAAAAACTATTTAAGGGCATGTCATAATTGCAGAAACTAAATGTTGTAATTTACATCTTTGCAGTCATTTAAATTAAGGTTTCGATAGAACCTTTATATAATAATATCGGTATTTCAATGTTTGTATAAAAACACAAGCTTGGGAGCTTTCTCATTTCATAATCAGAATTTTTGAGTGTACCAATCCAAAAGTAGAAAAAACACATTCGGTGCTCGCTGACAATGCAACTGCTATTAAATGTTGCGGAATTATTTGCTTTTCTTCTTCAGAAAGAATTCCCATCATTTCTTCAATGGCTTTCCAAGACTGTACAGCGGGTAAAGATTTCATTATGGCAGGTTCCATCAATGTGCAGGGGAATGGGATCATTTTTATTTGACAAGAAATTACCTTATCTGACATTTCCACCCCAGTATCTCCATATTTACCCTTCAAAAACTTGAAAATCTTCTCTTTTTTTCTGATGCCATGAGAGATAACTTTGCCTCTTCTAAATATCTTTTTATCTATCTAAATATCTTCTTCTTCTTCTTTTTTTTTAATAGCAGTTGACATAATAGGTTCTAAACTTTGTTGCAGTTTTTTCCAAGTGTGCACTGCATCTCCTATGGAGCTTCCTGCAAAATATTTATGTTAATTAAATTGATTTAAAAATATAGAACTGATGCAACAATGTGACATGTTGCTTTTTTAAATACAATTGAATTAAAACATATTTACAAAACTTGGTAAATTAACCTTCAACTTGGAAGAAATAGGTTGCAGTATAGGCAACATGCCCTCTGCGTTTCTTTTGATGGCTATGTCAGACACTATTTTCTTGACTTCTGAGTCAATATCATCTTTGAAGTTCTTGCAAATTTTAATCAGAGTGGTCCAATTTTCCAATTATTGCACAAAGGAAGGCACAGATCATATTCCATCTTTTTTCCAAAAGCAGTATGAGGTTCTTCTAACTAATAACATTAGCATTGCAATCAGACATTTTTTGCCTCATGCAGGCCATATTTGCAGCAGTTTGTGACTGTATTGCCAATGTCACATTTGAACTTTTTCTCAGCTTTTCGTATAGAACTCATAATGAGTTTTTTCAAATTTTCTGCAGTGTAATGATGGAGGTGTCAACAGTGTCAACTAAGTATGATTTTCCGGACTCATCCATTATACAAACATGATGACAGTTTCATTTTCAAAGTTGGACCATCCATCCATTGATAAGAAAACCATTTGATCTTTTAGAATCTGAACCTCTTTTTCTGGTTTGATCTCAAAAACTTTATTCAACAATTCGTTCCCAATTTTGTCTTTTTTGGGTGGAGCATTTGCTGGTCTCAAAGCTGACAAAATTTTTGAACTCCGAGGTTCAACGTAGTAAAACGGATTGATGGTTGCATATATTAATCAAGCAACTTTTAATTCCAACTGTTTCGTATGTTCATCGGTGATTAATCATACGAAAATTGTCAATGCTTGTTTTCTGTTTTATTTTATCCTTTATCTTCAGTGAGAGTGATTCTGAAATATACAAATTATGTTTAATTAAATAATAGGAATAATACCTAATGTATCTCAATTTCAAAACTATTACCAAAAACGCAAGACAATATTTGGCATTGTTACGGTTTTTTCATGATGTAATGTTTGATCATTAAAAAAACATTTGCAAAACAGTAAATTAGTGAGGTTATATTAAATTTCAATTCATTTTTAATTCACCTTTTACATTAATGAACAAATTAACCCTTACCCTTCCTAAGTGCCTGAAAGTGCCCACCGCGGAAGTTCTCCTAACGGCCCATAGTGCTGAAAGCAACCGTTGATGTTTTCCGTTTTGTTTTACAATCTATCGGAGGTGATTACTGCAGCTCTTTAGGGAAGAAAACATCAGGCAGAGGAGTGCAAACTACTTGGGAATATGTTTTCTTCATATAATTTCATCTCCATATGCTTACATTTCCATTTTAATCCGTTAGTGCCCAGAATTATTTTGTTCGCATAGCACTTGCCCATTGTTGTCACATTCGTGCATGCATAAGAGCCATTGGAGAACTCTGGCAGAGCTAAATCAATATCTGGTATTCAGGAACGATAAAACTTGCTTATATGTTTCTTTTAGGATGTCTATGTGTATTGAAGAAATAAAATTCGCAAATTATTGCACAGACATTGAAACAACGCTCCCGCGCCATTGGTAACACTGGGCACTAATGGGTAGGCATTTTTGTTAACTGCTGCATTTTTCTTTAATTTTCGTCATTTAAGAGGGTACTTTCTAGGGACATGCAGTACTGACATACAAGCAGGAAAGGGTTAACGATTTTAACTTTTATGACATAACCTTACAAAACTTAATAGCTAAAGTAAATAAAAACTAATATAATTTTATCAATTATCTTGAGGTGATTCATATCATCTTTTTGAGTGGATGCAGAGCTTGAAGAGTCATTTAAATGAGTGTTCATTCTGGCAACAATGGCATGCATTTCTTTGTTGCAAGTTTTGCAATTTGCACAAAGCCATTGTCCATCTTAGATTTCATCATAATTCACCCAACCAGGATTCCTTTCCCAGTCACTCTTATTGTTCAGAATTACAAGCAATTTAATTTACTTCTATTAGAGAACAATTGAGATACAAGGTAGAAACTAATATCAAAAGTACAGTCAAGGACTTTTTGAAACGCTTATGTTTGAAATGTTAAAAAGAACAAGAATATCAAGCCATGAAATACAAAAGTTTTAAAATAACTATAAGTGCATATGTCTACTCTAGTATAAACTCCTTCGTTGTGTTCTTTTATTCCTCAGTTTTAGCAGGTTTGCGTAGTTGAACATAGAGAAAGGTACGTTACATCATGAAATGAAACAGAACAGCATGGTAATCGTGTTAAAACTGTGGAATTGATAAACATTTATTTATTTATTATTTATTTTTTTATTTGTCAAAAAAACAGTAAAAACTGTATATGACACGTGGGGAAAGAGATTTATTTGCGCACATTTTCTTGAGGGCCAGAATTTAAAAAAAAAATCAATTTAGAAAGCAATTATTTTAGAAAAATAAAAATATTTGAAAAATGTTTGTTCCCGAGTTATAGAAAATCAATTTCAACGGTAAATGAACTGCAAGCAAAAGGAGTGCTCAACAAAACGTGCGCACAGTGAAGCTACATTTACGTCCAGAAGCAAAACAAGGGGCCATCTCAGCATTTGCTCAATGGATCAGGGAAACTGGACAAAAACCTGATTGAGATGGGGGTCATTGACCCGGAAGCTGAAGTACATTACTTGTTAAAGGCGTATTAAATATTTTTTTAAAATGTATACAATGCAAACGTAAACTAATTCATTATATATCTTTGTTTTGTTAACATTATTTTTCTTTTTCACGATCAGTATAGTCTCCAATTGTATAGAAACAGTTTTGCAGCAGAAAAGATTTTACTTTTAACTTAAATTTGTGTACCAACTTTAATTGTTTTATGCCATCTGACAATGCGTTGTAAAGTAACGTACATGTATTGTAAGTTGATTTCTTGTACTGAGCTGTTGATACTGACACTTGATGCACGTGATTTCTACAGCGTGTGTTGTAATTATAAATATCAATCTTGCATGAAAATATGTTCCCTCCGTTAAGTAGGTCATTTTTGACAAATATTACAGATTCGTAAATAAATAGACAAGGCAATGGTAAGATTCCAAGCTCAATGAAAAGAGGCTTGCAGGAATCACGTGGAAGGCATTTTTTCATTATTCAAATAATTTTCTTTTGCAATTTGAAGGTCTGAATACTACAGGATGAGCTTCCCCAGAATATTATGCCATATCTCAGGCAGGAATGTACATTTGCAAAATAAATGCAACGAGCTACATGAAGGCTGACAGAATTTGAAAGAATTCTGAATGCATAGCATAATGAACTTAATTTAGTGTTTAATTCTGTTATATGTACATTCCATTTGAGGTTTGATTGAATTGAAAGACCTAAAAATTTGGTTGCCTCAACATCAGCTAATTGCATATTGTTCATTTTCAATGGAACATGCGATTTCCGATTTGACATAACATAACATTTGACATAACCTTTGAATAACTAGATGGAACTAAATTGGGCTATTGAACCAGTGATACCAACCTTGGATTAAACTAGTGGCATATTTGGTTTCCAACAATATTCCTTATTATGAAAGGATAGACAATGTACTCCACGCAAGTGCATCCTTTATTAATCGCAAATATAATTGGAATCCGAATACACCATAAGCATTCTGAAAAAGAACATTCAACTCACTCTAAATTATTTATTTTTAATTTACTCTGAATTAATTATTTCTACTTATTTATAAAGCAATATAATACTTAATCAATAGAAGTATGAAAGTGCAATCAAACGATTGTTTTGATATAAATCTGATTTTTGGATTTAAAAGATCATGATTTAAATAAACCCAAATTTAAATTAATTATGATGGAATTGGAAATTACAACAGGCAGAACCAGAAAATCAAATGAACACGAAATTAGTGGTGCTACAACAGCACATACTTTCTCAAATTATTTCGAAGTTTTTGAAAATTCAGAGAGTTCAACAAAAATTAGGCCTGCACCATTTTTAAGCCTTTTTTGCTCTTGTTGTAGAACTAAATATAGAGTAAAAAATTGGAATGTTTTTGAGAAAAAAATTATACATTGTATTAACTTCAAGCAGATATTATGTGAAAGTTCAGTAATTGTGTGAAAGAACAGTACACATACTGTGATTTTTGTAACTCTGCCCTTGACAGGAATCAGCTGTTGACGATGTCATCCAATCAAGAGCTTGAACATTACCATAGTGACATAATTATAGCAACATCACTCCCTGTTGGATGGCAGCAAAACTACTGATTCCTGTCAGGGGCAGAGTTATGAAAATTGTAGTATAATCTAGTTTTTGAGAACACTTTTCATTTAAGAATAAATGTCTTATCAATATTGTACTTTTGCAATGCTAATTTGCAAGTTATGAAATACACAGAGTTTGCTGAAAATGGGACCAGCACAATATTTTGATAGTTTTTGATGACATACGAGGAAAAAATCTGGAGTGGTTTTTGAGAAAATAATTGTTTATAATTGCCTAAATTTCATGTAAAACCTACTCGTCTTTGAAAAAAATGTACTGGTGTTATTTGAAGAACTGTATTTAAACAAAATATTTTATTAAGGGAAAAAAATCTTTTATCTCCAAAATTGTATAGTTGTAGGGTGCAAAATGTTGAACTGCAATTTTCTAAAATTCAGAGATTTATACAAAAGTTAGATCTGTACCATTTTTTAAGCATCCTTTGTGCTGTCCAAGAACTAAGTTTAATGAAAAAATTCAATGCCATTTTTCAGAAAATTTGAAAATGGTGAGGCTTCATGTAACATACCTCTAAATCCAAAATATCTGTTTCAAAATCCCAAAATCTAGAGTTTGTTTAGATTAATTGGGAAGTATCAATTTTGGAAAAAATTGTCTGAACGATTTAGATGCTAGCATTGTCCATGCCAGGGAGACAGACATTTTGCGAATTAATTTTTCAGTATCAAGGACCCACAAAATGTGGATTTTGATTTCAAATGTTAGAAGAAGGAATTTATTATATAAAGGAACAAGATTCATCCAGTTTTTTGTTACCAATGCCCAAAAATATGAGCTTTTGTGTTTGAAATATTACTGGTTTCCACTGCAGCATTACAATACATTCTTTTTACTATGTAAATGCATAGCAAGGTGAGAAAGTAAAAAGTTAGTACTAAAGCTAAAATTGCCAAAATTTATTTGGTAATATGCAGATGAACATATTGGTCATTAAAACACATTCTTTTAGCCAATAAAACAGATGTTAATATTTAAACAAAATGTTATTTGCTAAGGGAGATAATAATGCAGAATAATCTTCTATTGAGAGTATGAATCTTTTACCCGTTGAGGTTAAATTTTCACAAATTCTTTAATTGCTAGGAAATGTCTTGGAATGCCATTAAAGTATTTAGAGGTATGATCCATTATAATAATGTAACTGTTATTCGGTTCATTGTTTGTCATTTTCATTCTTTTAAATAAAATAGCAAGATGTCTTCAATGTTTTATCCAAGGCTTAAAAAAATTTTGCATGAAAAAGTGTTAACTGAGGCAATGAAATAATTAAAAAAGTTTACAGGAAGAGGAGAAAGGTAATGCAATCCTTCTGAAAATTTTCAGTCATTCTGGTAAATCATGTTCTGAACAATACAGTTTGTGTTCTGTGCTTTGGAAAGTGATTTCTTGATCCTGAAGGGTTGGAATATACAGTAAAATCTGTCTAAACCGGAACCTGTACAAGCCGGAAACCTGCCTTAACTGGAAAATTTCTCAGGATTGTGAAATTAAATGACATTTTACACAGTGTACAACGGAACCTCTTCAATGTGGAAACAGAATGGTTTTTATGTCCTACAAGGGAAAAAAAGTCTTTATAAAACAGAATTCCTGTGAATTCAATGCAATTGGCAGAAGATGTGAGGTGTTCTTAATGAAATGAATGCATCTGCAAGCCTGTTTTGAATTCTTTATCCCCATGACATGCTATTTAGTCGTGGCAGCTGGATGATGAAAGAGAGGATCTTCAGCTGTTAGTGTAGAATTTGATCTTGGGGTCGCTTCTCTCTTCTAGGCATAGGCCGTAGAGGAATTCCCTCACTCCCAACTCTCTGAACTTCAGAAAGTGTACGGACATGACTTCTATTCACTTGTCTTGCTGTCCCGTATTGAAAATCATAACCCCTCGACCAGACACGCTTTGCTCAAAGTCATGCGAGGGTGTCAGAAAGTCATAATACTGGGTTGTGATGGATTGTGCGTTGAAAGAATCAGAAGCTGTCTTTCAAGAGAGTTTGATATTTATTCATTTATTGGCGACTTCTTCCATAAATATGTTATTTGTTAATGTCTTTTGATAATTATAATAAAGTCAAGTAATTTACTACTTTCAGGGCAGAAATATCAATATAACAAATGTCATAATGTGGACAACTTTGCATAAAATGAAAATCTCCCTAAACTGAAATTCTTTTGTGTCCCGATCGATTCCAGCTTAGACAGATTTTACTGTAATATGATTACTCCTCACCACTTTTCCCCAATGTGGAAATCAAATGAAGCATTTTTTGCATTACTTAACAATTTTTTTAAATCAATTTTGAGTTAAATATTGAAGCTGAAATTTATACTGCAGTTTGGTTTCTTAGCTGTCTTTTAAGTTAGCAAGTTTTAAATTTTTATCTGGTTCCCGAACAGAAATATTACAATTGAAAACTTGGAAAAAATCCAAATTTCCAGTGTCTTGAAGGGTGTAATTTTTTAATGGTATGCTACCCGTCATTGATATAAAGTAAAGACACTATTACGAGTAAAAGCAAAGAAAAAATTAAGGCTGTAACTCTTATTTTTTCTTTGATAAATGACTATAAATATCAAAGTGTGCTCATTCATGTTCGATAGTTTCTTGAAAATATTACGTAAATAGAAACACATAAGGTAGATAATCACTTTGATTTGTAGGCTAAAGGGTTTTGAATCCAATGCATTTTAGTTTTAAAAGCTACAACAAGCTGGTGCTGATTAATTTACTAAATTGAAAACTCCTACAATTGCAAAAACTTTCCGCACTTACAACAAAATGGCCACCATTTGTGAACCATGTACAATAAAATTTTTTTCAAAAACTGTTTTGATCTCCCAAAACATAAGGAAATTTACATACAAAAAATGGATTTTTTCTGAGATGGTGGGGTGACTAATTTTTAAAATTCTGAATCACTTAAAATGGCAAGTCTGATTTGTTTAAATTAATTTAGATGTATATGAATCTGTAAGTCTTTTCATTAAATTTAATTCAACCAAGCATTTGCAAAGGTTAATGCATTCCTTTCTATTTGTATAGTAACGTATTAGGTAGATAAACATCACTTTGATTTGTAGGCCAAAGGGTCCTGAATCCGGTGCATTTTAGTTTCAAAAGCAAGAACAAGCTACGCTGAGTAATTTAGAAGCTGCTGAATTACTGAAGGAGGCTGCTGTCTACCACTGAATTTAAATAATGCAGTGTTCTGACAAAGAAACTGCGCACTAAAGTGGTCTTAATTACACTAAACTGCTCAAAATCTAGAATTTCACAGCACATTTTCCATTGTGCCTGATTGACGCTGTCACAACAAGTTTTTGTGTGAAGTATGAAGCCTACAGCTAGTTGTACACTATTGTGCATTTACATTTAATGTAGTGTTTTTTCTCCATGAGGAATTCCCAGAGACTCGAGCATACTAACTTTTTGGGCAAAAGGAGCAAGTTGTAAGAAGTTATTTCAAAATAACATTTATTCCTCTGCCTCATTGATGGAACTGTGATTCCAATATCACTTGAAATTGGTTCTTCCTTTCCTTCCATTGATGTATTGTAGAGAAAAAAGCATTGCTCTTTTAACAGTGTGAGGAGGTTGTTAACACATTATCCTGACGGATACACCATGTGGTTAGCCTGGGCAATATAGCTATTTTTCAAAATGTAAAACAAAAACTATCATGCAAATCAGTTTGAAATTGATAAAATATTGTAGTACCGTCTTTTCATGAAGTCTGTATGTATTTTATGATCATTTGATTACAAGATAGTAGTGAGACTGGAATTCAAAGAAACACATGTTGTCATATTTATATTTTTGCAGAAAATAATAATGTTACAAAATAGCTGGGGAAATGCCATGAACTTCTTATGACAACTATACTGGTGTACTATAAATATATTTTGTTGAAGTTCAGAAATAGTTCCATTTGCATACCTGTTTATTTCTGCCTTAATTTTTTGAAATATACTGCAGTAAAAAAATCATTAAAAATATTAGTCATGAAAAATGATGTTTTAGGCACTTAAAATAGGTTGCAAAATGATTAAATCAGGCATTTAACAAACATAACAAACAAGGCATTCAGCCTGAAAAGTTACGTTTCTGACATCTAAAACTGATCGCAAAAGGATTAAAATTAGGCACTTTTTATTTAGGAAAGTTAGGTAATTTTACATTCATAGAGTAGCTAAAAGCATATTATTTTATTCACTTTTATTTCTTTTCATTTCATTCATTCTTTCACCCTTGTTATTCTCAACCTGTCAACTGCGCAACTGCATCGGGAATGGGTGCAATTGCTTAAGGGCATGCTGATCAGAGATGAGTGTGAAACATCTTCTTTATATTGATTGTAGAGATCCTTATGTTCAGTGTGTGGTGAGAGTTATCGGTGCTCAGTGAATTGCGTATTTAATGAAAGAATTTTCGTGTTTCGGAAAATTCTGGGAAGTATTTGCTTTTTGGTATAACAAGTTTAAAAAAATGAGTAATTAAAATTTGATAATTTTTCAAATTTACTTATTTTAGGTAGTTTTATGCAAAAAATATTAAAATAGGCATCAACTGCCCTTTTTAGGACATTTTAAGTACTATTGGACACTTTCAGTAAATCTATTTTTTCATGATTCATAAACATCTTCAGTTCTTTTCCACAACCTCCTAAAGGAACTAAATAGTTATTTGTTCTAAAATTCGAGGTCTACTGATGAGTCTGCATTTACAGGAAATATTATTTCACTGGTTTTCTCAAACACTGGTAATTCAGATTGTATACCAATTTCAGAGTATTCTAAAGGGAATGAAATCTCTTGAATTTGAGAAGACTCACAGATAGTATCATTCGCATCATTATTACTCTCCGCGGTATAATTTTCATTGCCCAAAACTAGTCAACAGTCCAGGAATAATATAGTCGTCCTCATCCGAAGAAACCAGTTCTGATCCATTATTAAAAAATTCTTGAATTTCTAATGTTGAGAGTCCTTGTGAATTTGACATCTGTATATGTCTTCTAAACATCTGTATATGTCGCCAACAGCACGAATGTGACTTACAAAGAAAGACATTCCATATGTAATCGACCATGCCCACAAGTACTAATATCTAATTGCTTCCTGGAAAAAATTGCAAATACTTTCCAAAAAATAGGAGCATACATTGGCTTTTGTCCTACAACCATCTTAATGGTATTAAAAAGGTGCCTACTAACGACCAAGAGACGTTTATAGCCTGTCAAGGACGATAAATGTAGAAGAACGTATGACATACATCTGTAAGATGTAGCAGTAAAATGAAGATGACATATCAGATACATCCTTAAGATCAAAAGTGTTTAAATTTAGAATGTTAAATTTACCTGAAAAGTGAGAAGTAAATGTAATAGCATATATTATTAATTTAAAATGAAACTACATTATTTGTACTACATTTTTGCTATTTTATCAATAATCTACTAACAACCAATAACAGTTTTTGGAAGAGTGAAGAGGTAAGGTCAGGTGGCTAACCAAGCATTTGTTACAGTAATAATTTTTGGCCTAATGATAGAGAGGAATGTGTTGTAAAAAAAGCTTGATTGATCTGATCCATCCATTGATCCAAATTTATGCTTCAAAACAATTTATAGTATTAAATTTTGATTGACATTTTCTGGCATGAAGGAGGATACCTAAATAACCTTCAATGGATTCTGGAATGTGAGAACAGAACATAATTGAACTGAAATAAGTTAAAGAGGAAATCTAAAACTAATGAAGTTCAACAAGTAATACAAGATGAACTAGGGTTGGATTCAAAATTGAAAGATAAACTAGGTGTTGGTGAATTAACAAGTTTTTACCATAATGACATAAACATTAAATGAGTTTTTGTAGAGCATATCTGTCACTGAAGTGTTCTTAATCCACTATTCAGCAGTAATAAGTTAATAACAGAAAACTTTTTTTTTTATTTAATACACTGTTCTGGAATTAATTTGACTCTTATAGAAGTGATAAACAGTGAGTTCAATGTCTTCCCTTACAGGGATTTGGAAAAAATATTGAAAAGAAAGCAATAACTGAAAGCATGGAATTGAATAATTGTAATGATAGGAAGAGAAAGAAAAGTAAAAAATAAACGGACTAAAATAGTAATATTAACTGAGGTAGGTTATAATTTCTCTTTTCTTCCTTCTCAAATTACTTCAAAAAACCAATGAACTACATTATATGAGTAATGTACATTTTAAGATATCTGAAATATTTTTGGGTTTCTAATTTTGAGTAAACATGATTTCCATTGCAATGCATGATTTCCATTTTTCTAAACGAGTCAATATTGTAGTTCAGCTAATTTAAATTGGTGTCCCTTCACATTAGGCACACACATTAACTAACAGTTAAAAAGGAAAATTTGTCCATAAGTTGACTGGCAGTATCAAGCCTTTGGTGTTACTCAGAATGAAAATAGTTCTTTTATTAGAAATGATATGAAGGATTAGATAAATGAAGAGTTTTATTTACATACAACAGTGAGCATACACAAGTATTCCAGACTAAGTGGAAAATTCGGACCAGAGGATGAGTAGTTGAGCTTTTGTTCTTCAGTCTGAAAGATTTCTGCTAATTATTACTTCGTTCGGTGTATTCTTTATAGAACTGCTATTAAGTGAGATATAGCTTCAATCTTCATTTATGATACACTTTCATTTAATTTTTTACAGTCCTTTCACATTTTTTAAAATACAAATAACATCATTCACGATTTGCACTAAAATCCATCTTTGATCTCCAATAACTGGATTACGCTTCTAATAATGAAGTGTTACCTGAAAATTCCAATACAAATTCTTGTTGGAGTGGAAAGTGCTGCCAATCTAAAATGTTTTACAACATTCAGAATACCATTTCAGGAGCAATCAAGGCTAGGTTAGATGGGAATACACTCACTGATGTTACGATTAAAGTTCTTTGTTATTTGCTGGACTACTTTCCACAATGTTGCTGTCTTCATCTTCTCTTACTTCTGGTATTCCATGAGTTTGACAGGAGTTCTTTAGAAACCAGTTTGACTAGAGAAAGAATTATTTTGTATCTAATTCAAAGAAGCTTTGTAGAATGAAAGAGAAAGTTGTAATTAGATTTTTTTATTGTGGCATCTTTCACCTTAGGAATTTTGGTTTATCCCTGTGGTTTATCCTTGTGCTTCATAAAGTACAGGTCATTTCATTATAAAAGAAAGAAATAAGTTTGTCACAATATGTTTATTAATTTGAATAACTTGTTTCCAATTTTTTCAACCGAATGACTCAATGACCAACAATGTTAATTATTTCAAATAGTATTTAGATAAATAATATATGGGCTTAAATATGTAAATTGTTTAAATTATAAGTTATGCTGTTTAGGAATGGAACCCAGATCTGGTGTATGCACAGTTGTTCTATTGAGCCATCAAGACAACATATGCTTTGAACTGGTTATTGGGCCTATATATTTGATATTTAATTCTCACCACTATCACCTTTATGGCTAAATCAAATACAATGAAACATATATAAAATCTGATAACTTATGGTTCCACCAAAAATTGGCTGTAAATAGACATGGCCACTTTGTCGAGGTTATGAGGTTACTGGAAGCTTAAATTAAATCTAATTGCACTGTTTGCTATGAATTGAAATATGTTCTCTTCAACATTTTAATTACCAATGATAAAATACGAGTTAAACTATATTTTTAGGATCATTTGCCTCCTCCCAGCTAATATCAAAACACATCCTTAACTTGTTGCTCTTCCTCTTAGATGAGAAACTCACTTTGTGTCCTTGCCGAATCAAAAAAAAATTTACTTAAAAATGCAGTTCTCACCGACAGAAACTAAAGAAGGTCACACACAGTTTTTAATTGTTTTTGATGTCAAATAAATAAGTAAGTAAACAAGGACCATCTGACGAAGGAGTTATCAAATGACCTTTGGATTGAATTGATTCATATGGTGTGCTGTGAGATCTGTTAATAAATTTCCACAGAAGGGAAGCATGAGTTAGCAAACCTTAGGAATTCTGTGATGTGGGAGAAACAAATGTATTGTAGTTTCATTAAGAGATATCTATTTACTAAAAACATGTTACCTGAAATGGAAAGTTTCAAAGTTTGTGAGAAAGGGTCAATTTACGAAATGTGCCTGGCTGCTGGCCACTGTGAAGAGGCAATATTTACATGTGACTAATGGAAAAATCAATTGGATTCATGAAGAAAAAAAATTGTTATTTGTGGTGATGACCACATAATCAAAGGTGGCTGTTTCAGGAGGTTTCACTGTGCAATGATAGGCATGTTCCAATCTATAAATAATGTCCATCAATTACAATTTCAATGAACTGATTGATTATTGAGCTGGACAAACATTTCATCATATTTGTCATAGCTATAAAGATGAGAGAGTTGTGACAGTCATTGTTGAAAAAATTTCGAAACTTCTAATGTGATTTTAACTTTACAGGAGATGCAGACTTCGTCCGATCATCCCTCTAAAAAATCTTCGAAAGGCCTGTATGTTAGTGATCATTTAATGAGGCTTGTTAATATAGAACGTTCTACACTTTTAGTGGTTTTTGGAACAGAGTGTGGTTATGTAGATGGAACCATGCAAGAACTTGACGAAAAGTTTAGGTTCATTAATGATTATAAAATGAAACCAAAAAAAATAGGTGATGTTGTGGAACTTACCAAAAGTGGTGAAATTATATGTATTCTTATTGTAAAGAAATACAAAGAGGATTTAATGTCATACCCAGCTTTAGGAGAATGTTTACAGAAACTGAAAAAAATTTTCAGAAATAATGACTATACTTACATGGGCCTTCAAGCATTTATGGACGGTGATGATGACTTAACAGTTGCCAAAATTGTCACCTTATTAAAGAATGTTTTTGCTTTTATTGCGGGTGAAGCCTGGATTTGTTGGCCTAATGAATTGGAAAGTATTTATTATAAATACAAAGGAGAGGGATAAATCTTTCACAAACTCTTATTAGAAGCAATGTTTTTAATTTCATTATAAGGAAACATTGCTAAGGCTTTTATATGAATGGTGATTCAGATTTTGGAAGAATCTATAGAAACAGCACCTAATTATAGAGAAGGTCATGCTTTTGTTAGTGAATGTTTACTTAAATACAAATTGTAGTACATCCATTAACATGCAAGTAGTGCGTTTTGTTTTGTCAATTTATAATCTCCATTTAATGAGTAATTATAGTTTGGTGACAATTTATTATGAAACTAGTGTAAGATATTTGTTCAATTAATGTGTCAGATACATGTACATTGGCATTTCTTTTTTAGTGTCATAATTGTAATATGGTACATGCAGTTTTGCAAAATTATTAACTCAACAAGTGATGGGATCCTTTTCAATTATGTCATTTTAATATTAGTGTAAATACATATGTTTAATATCAGATCACATAATTTCACAACCAATGGTTCTTATTTTGTTTCCATTTCTTTCTCGTGTGGATGTGTGTTATGCACAAGTGTGATGCAGGTATGTTTTCATAAGATATGTTACCAATTTACTCAAGACATTTTGTAATTAAAATATTCTAATTGTTTTATTTACAAGTGCATTTAGAGTATAATTGTAATATTTTTATAATGCATTAAAAAAATCTTAATAAATATTTTTGCTCTGGTGATTAATAAATTACAAAAAGTGTATTAATTTTCCCCAATTCTCCTTGTTATTCTTCATTACATCCTTGTTTTCCCAGAGACAACAGCATCCTCCAAATATCCAAATTTTTTAAATCTTATGATTCAAATTCTGGACAAACGAATTTTAATGCTGAATTAAGGTTCAAAAATATCATGGTTGGCATATTTTAGATGACTAGGTAGATATTAAGTGGTCGAGGTAAGACTAGTGTGCATTTTCCTTGCAGTATCCCAACGTATGTTGCTGTGTGACCGGAATACGGCGTGGGGATGTCTACTGTAGCGTCATAGCACTCTGGGCGCGACCGACCGCACAAGTCGTGCAAGGGCGGGGGGTTGGGCCTCTCCTGCCGCGCAGGGGCGGATGGACCCCCGGGGTCTCTCCGCTGGGGGCGTGTCTGAGAAGGCGGCTGTCCATTCGCACAAGTAATGTGTGACGACAGAAATCGTCTGCAGGTGGACGGCAGGCTCAATCTGCAGCCGGCCCAAATCTCGAGCGGAAATGACGCTTTGTGCGTGGGAGGTCGGTCACGTGATGCCTCGCAAGGGAGGCGGGTGGAATAAGCTTCCTTGGAATTCTAGTTTGACCGTAGCGATGTGCGGAGGTGATCGCGAGCAGCGTCTTGGGGCGTGGCTTTTCGCCATGGGACGATACCAGGGGCGGCGCGAAGGTAGCGAGCTGGGGTTCTCTTGGAAAATACTGAGGCGGCTCGTCTCAGGAGTCGGAGTGCTGTGGAGAGCAGCGTTCCTTAGGAGTGTACATACTGTAATAAACTATTGTAAATAAATATGTACAGCAAACTCCGTGTCTGTGTTCTTCCTCATCTCACGACGAAGTCACACTACGCGCCAACCACATGTACCGATAGCAGGGACGTCGACGGTAGGCGTGAGCCCGTTCACGGGCTGTCTCGCAAAGTACATACAGATAGATATTAAAGAGTGTCTGCAATTCTATGTTCTTCAATATCCTGAACACCATTGTCTGAAAGGAATATCGCTGTTCACATATTTTCTCTCATAGTTTGTAATGATTAAAAAGAAATATGGGCCAATTGGACATTATTTAAAGAAATGAAACCACTCCTCAGGCATTCAAATGAACCCTCAACTTACTCTTCTTGGTGAACTGTGGAGTCCATGATCTTCATTAAATGTTAGTTTCGGTCTTCATATGATTACAAACAGAAGCTACGCTATGTGTAGGTGTGAAGAATAAATACACATGTTCAGAAGCAAAGCAAAAGAGTCTACAATCAGTGGTGATTTCTCACGGGAGGATTGTCCTCATGTTTCCGGGAAACTTTACTTGACATTATTTAAAGCACATGTACTCATAAATATAATAATATCAACAAATCGCCGCTAATGTAAATATTAACGGTCTGAGAGAAAAGTAAAAAAATTACATTTTTGCAATTTTTGGAAAACCAAAAGAATAGAACAATATGGCGTTTATGTCTTCTCATAGAGTACATTTAGCACTATCTGTACCAAAAGTTTAAAGAAAAAATTTGGAGCCGTTTTAGAAAAAATCTTGTTTTTGTAATTTTTTAAAATTGCACATAATGCACGAAAACTACTGAACATTTCAAAACAATGTATATGACCTTAATGAAAGACATCACTTTGGACATCAAATGTTATTTAAAAGAAAAATCTTTATCTTCAATTTTGTAGTTCCAGAAAGACGCCGAAAAAATATTAAACTTTTGCAATTTTCGAAAATTTAGAGTTATCCGTGAAAATCGTACCTATGCCACCTTAATAAGTGTATTTTCGTCAATTCTTATAAGAAATTTAAAGAAAAACTTTGGAGCCGTTTTTGAGAAAATTTTGAAAATGTTCGGAGGTCTTCATGTAAAGTACCCCCAAATTTTAAAGAATCTTTTTCAAAATCTCAAAGCTTTGGCAAGAACCCTATCGAACGGGGAATATCCATTTTGGAAGAAATGGTTTAGCAGTGTTCACAGACGGAAGGACGGACGTTTTCCTTTAAATTTTTTTTTCGGTATCAAGGACCCACAAAACAGGTTTTCTGGCTACACCACGTGTTAGGGGATTTTTTCTTAATTTAGCAACTGGTTTTATCCACTTTTTCGTTATCACGGCCCGGCAATGGATTTTTTCCGCCGAAAATTCTCCATTTTTTCGCGCAGCATTAAATAACTTTCCCTGTACTACGTATATCACTCCGTGTATACGTACGTAGACGGAAAAGTAAAAAGGGAGCTGAGTGAAAAATTGTTTGGGTGTTAGAAATTGCAATATCTAAAATATCTGGATGTTTGTTGTGATCCGTGGAGTAGTGGATGGGTTCTGATGGTATCATTAAGTGAAATTTGAGGTCGCTGATTATTTTGCAGAGTTGGTGTCCTGCAGTTTTGTTATTTCTGCACCCCGAGATGGTGTTTTTAGCATTAAGATCTCCAATAACAAGTTTGGGTGAATTAATCTGGAATAGCGAAGAAATATTAGTGTCAGAAATTTTAATTTTTGGAGGCTTGTATGCAGCTATTAGGATTATTAATCTGTTATTTAAAGGAAATTTAATGGTTACAGATTCGAGACCTGGGGTGTGTGGAAGGTAGATTTGAAATATGGTATTAATGTTTCTATTAGTATTAGTACACCACCTCCGTTTGAACTTGATCTATCGGTTCTGACTGCACAATAACCTGGTATGTTAAAAGTAATATCTGATTTTAAGTGCGTTTCTGTTATGCAGGCTACATTTATTTGTTCATCTTTTAGAAAATAGGTTAGTTCTAATTTCTTATTGCTGATGCCGTTGGCATTCCAATTGAGCAGATTTATTTTATTTTTGTGGTAATGTTGCTTTGTTGTTGTTGTTGTTAAAATAAGGTGAGAGAGATGCTTGTAAATTGCTGACTATTGTTGATATGATATTATTAATAATATTAACTAAGAAGTAAGATTATCGAGTTAATAATGAAATGAATAAATGAATTATTAGAATTATTTATAATAGGACGTTGTCTGGATTGATTATTATTGGAATGGTTGTTTTGATTTGAATTTTGCTGATGATTTGGAGCAAAAGTGAAGTTAAGAATGTTGTTAACAGTGGGGAGATCCGGAAAGTTTTGTGAGGAGAGTCTTGAAGGGGCATTGTTTCTAATTCTATTGTTATTGTTGCCCGAGTTTACATTGTTTGAGGAAGAGTACTTGTTTTTTTATAATAGGAACATTCTGCAGATCTTAGGTCGGCTCCATGTGCCCCTACGCAATTTTTACAAATTAGGGGTAGGTTTCTTTGAGAACAATTAACTAGTGGTTTTTTGGGGCAGAACATGCATCCAATTGAATTATTACAACTATTTTTCGTGTGGCCAAAGTCCAAGCAGCGGATAAACTGAACAAGTTCTTTTGGCCGTCTTCTTCTTTTTGTTTTAACACCCATATTGCAGATCTGATTAATTTGTAACACTTGTTTGATACTTTGATTGCCGTTAAGTTCAGCAGCGATTACTGATATTGGTAGATTATTTTTATAAAGTCTGGTCACACTGATGATTGATAGGTATTGAGTTGTAAGTCTTTAATTATTTCCTCTTGTGTAATTGTTGGATGAATGTTTTTGACTTCAACAGAAAATTTTTTATTAGCTGTGTCTTTGTACGTGTGGAACTGTCTCTTGGTTTCTACAAGGTTTTTGGTGACTTTTCTGAAGTCTGCTACTGATTTGAATATTAATTTAATTTTGTTGCCATTATAATCTGTTGTAAATTGATTGGTGAGTTTGCTTTCTACTTTGCCGTATACGTACGTATATACGGAGTAATATACGTAGTCTAGGGAAAGTTAATGCTGCGCGAAAAAATTGCGAATTTTGGCAGAAAAAAATTCATTGCCGGGCCGTGCTAACGAAAAAGTTGATAAATACAGTTGCTAAATTAAGAAAAACTAGTGAAGCTATAGAATTGTACAGACTTTCCCGTATTAGTTTTCTATTTCCTTTGGTCTCGGCTAGCTATTCGGGCTTGCCACATTCTATTGCAAGCTGCCATCTATCGCCGCCCAAAGTACATTTTTTTGACATTTTATTGATTTTTCGGTATCCTAATAGTAGAACAAATATTATTTTAAGGATAGCACAAAACAGTAAAATCTCGTTAAATTTCCTTTCAAAAATTTGGAGCCGTATTTAAGAAAATAACGTTTAAGCGCTACTAAAAATGCGAAATTTGAAGCTCTTTTTTACAGAAACTTTTTGAGTTCCCGAAAAACATCATTAGAACCCTTTTGAAGTACATCATCTTACAAATACAATAGTGTTTACAAATTGCTGGAAATGTGCATTTTAACGGTGTCAGAGATCTTTCTAAAATATCACATTTGTGTAAGATTTGAAAAAACGAAAAAATATGCCAAATTGAACTTTATGTCGTGTTATAGAGTGCAATTAGCACTATCAGTTCTAAAAGTTTGGAGAAACAATTTGGAGCCATTTTTGAGAAAATGGCGTTTGAGTGTTTCTGAAAATGGGGAATTTTGAGCTACTTTTCACAGAAAACAGTTACACTTTTGACAAACTTAACTTGACATAATTTAAAGCACATACTCATTAATATAATAATGTCAACAAATGTAATGTAATAATGTGGCGCGGCGTGAGAGACAAGAAGAAAATTACATTTTTGTAATTTTTCAAAAAACGAAAGAATATAGCAATATGGCATTTATGTCACCTCATAGACTATATTTAGCACTACCCTTAACAAACGTTTAAAGAAAAAAATTGAAGCCGTTTTTGAGAAAATCTTGTTTTTATAATTTTTTATAATTGCACATATTGCACGCTATATTGCATGCAATTTTCAAAAAATGCTACAATTTTCAAAAAAAAATATGTACATGACCTTAATGAAAGAACTCACTATGGAGAACAAATTTTATTTGAAAGAAAAATCTCTGTCTACAATTTTGTAGTTGGAGGATAATGCCGAAAAAAATTCAAACTTTTGCTATTTTCGAAAATTCATAGTAAACCGTTGAATTAGGACCTATGCCACCTTAACAAGTGTATTTTACTCTATTCTTTCAAGACAATTAAAGAAAAAAATTAGAGACGTTTTTGAAAAAAAATTGAAAAGGTCCGGGGCGTTTCATGTAAAGTACCCCCAAATTTGGCAGAATCTTTTTCAAAATCTCAAAGCTTCGACTCGATCCACATCGACAGGGGTTTCTTCAATTTGAAAAAAATCGTACTTATGGTTTAGGCGCGGACAGACGGACGGACGGACAAACGGATGTTTTCCTTTCAATTGGTTTTTCGGTATCAAGGACCCACGAAAGAGGGATTCTGGCTACACCACGTGTTAGGGTATTTTTTTTCTTAATTTAGCAATTGGTTTTATCCACTCTTTCGTTCTCAGGGCCCGGCAATGAATTTTTTTCTGCCGAAATTCCGACATTATTTCGCGCAGCATTAAATAACTTTCCCTGTACTGAAGTACATCAGAACCCTTCGACATATTCGTGTACTTCATAAATAAACATTGACCAGGAAATTAATAAAGACACGGCAATACGTAACGTGTTTGTGTAAGAACAGGACAAATTTATATTATTTAATTAATATAGTATTAGAACAATACACGTATTCAGAGACATTGTTATAAAAAGAAAAGACAGTCGTGAATTGTTTTTGACAAGTAACAAGGGAAGGTTGGATACAGAGAGAACGAAACAAAAATGAAAACAAAAGAGAGGTAGATTTAAAAACATTATATCAGAAGTTTGATCGCGGCGAGGTATAGATCGTGAGTTGCAGGCGATCGAAAGTAGGAATATTCGGACGCGACATGAACTGTTGGTAGAATATTTAGGTTACGTAATTATTTTCGTGTGTGTGGATGGAGCAGAGATGGACTTGGCAACTTAACGAGAATGGTAACTTATGGTGAATGGTCGTAGCAGACGACAGTCAAGAGTGCAGTGCAGCCTGTCAACAGTGCCGTATAATCGTGAGGAAATAAGAACTAAATTCGTCAAAAATATCGTTGTTCAAGGCCCAAGAATGTATTTAAGTTAAAGTTAAAGAAATTGTTTTTTCAAGTTAGTTCATGGCCATCTAAAAGGAATTATTAACACCCATAGATAGAGATTTTTCCTTCGAATAAAATGTGTTCTTCATGCTTTAAGGTCATGTACATAGTTTTGAAAATTTTAGCAGTTTTCGCGGAATATTGCGTGCAATATGTGCTATTTCAAAAAATATCAAAAAGAAGATTTTCTCAAAAACGGCTCCAAATTTTTTCTTTAAACATTTAGTAGGGTATTAGTGATAAAGGTACTCTATTAGATGACATAAACGCTATATTGTTCTATTCTTTTGTTTTTTCAAAAAATGCAAAAATGTAATTTTTTGACTTTTTCTCTCACGTAGTTAATATTTACATTAGCGGTTTCACGAGAACTCAACCGTTTTTTGTAAAAACTAGCTGACAATTCCGCATTTTCAGAAACGCTCAAACGCCAATTTCTCACAAATGGCTCCAAATTTTTTCTTCAAACTTTTCGAACGGAGAGTGCTAATTGCACTCTTTAATATGACGTAAAGTTCATTTTGGAGAATTTTTTGTGTTTTTTTTTAAATTACACAAATGTAATTTTTTGAAAGGTTTCTCAAATCTTGAATATGCACATTACCAGCAAATTGTAAACATTATTATATTTGTGAATGTATATGCTTCAAATGACTTCAAATGAAGTTTTCTGAAAATTCAAAAATTGTGAAAAAGAGCTTTAAATTTCGTATTTTTAGTAGCCCTTAAACACCATTTCCTTAAAAACGGCTACAAATTTTTGAAAGAAAATTGCACTTTAGGACGAGGTTTTTGTGTTCTTTATTATTCTAAAATTAATATTTCCGTTTACCATTAGGAAACCGAAAAGTTAACAAAATGTCCAAAAAAAAAAAAAAAAGTACTTTGGGTGGCGAGAGATGGCAGCTGCTTTTCTCCATGAAAAGTATTTATCAAAACTACATCTTCAAATAAGGTCACGCTTATTTTGTGGAAAATACGAGTAGTTTTTCTATAATTTCGTGACAAACATAATAGCCCGCTGTAAATTTACTGCGCTTCAGACAGCGATGGATGCGTCGTAAATTAGAATTTCGAATTTTGTATATTATTTCTTTGTTCGTTTTTACATTGAATCTTTTTTTATAAATTTACACATTAATATTCAAAGAAATAATTTATTTTCAAATATTGGAAATAAAAATTGCTAGCTCTTTAAGGGAGTACCGACAATACAGAGAATGCAGCAATTGAATTCCGTTCCGCAGTCGCGAATTTCTGTGAATTACGTGTCATTGGTGCGACTTGATATGGCTGTATGGTATGAGGCTTATCTAAAAGTTAAAATTTTTACTGAAGTTTGGTATGATAGCAGTCTACCATGTGTGCAATTTTTAGATTGATATACTTGTTTGTAATGGGGATATTATTGTCTTTAATATCAACATATTTGCATGAAAATATTTAGTTTTCGCACCAAATGCTGTACCATTTGTAATGAGTAAAATACAGTTGGTATCAGTGTTGTTTGTACAGTTCATAATTGGCTCGAAAATCATTCGTTTTAAGAGGACAATTGAGACTAATGCAAAATGTGTAACAAGACAATTGAATAATTCCAGTTGAATAAAATGTAACTTTGTACACCTAGACGAAACGGCATTGAATTTGAAATTCACCAGCACGTTTAGTTGCTCGGGGACCTTCCTAGAGACTAGTTCCCGAGCGACTACATGTGCTGGTGAATTTCAAATTCAAGGCCATTTCGTATAGGTATACAAAGTTACGTTATATTTAACTCGAATTATTCAATTATCTTGTAATATAATTTGCATTAGTCTCAATTTTCCACTTAAAATTAATGATATTCGAGCACTTTATGGACTGTACAAACAAGACTGTTACAAATTGTATTTGTTGCATGGTTTTAGAATACTCTTTTCTAATTGTGGCCCTAAGAAATACATTTCTATATTGTCCGGGTTATCAGATTTCTTTTTCCAATACAAGTTTACAACCCTTTTGTATCATATTTTTATGAAGTTGTAGAATGTACATAGTTTTGACAACACTGCGATGGAAACAGTGAGTTCTTCGCTTCTTGGTTGAATGGCATGTTTTTAAATGATTGCATGTTTGTAAATGATTGCATGTTAAAAAATTGCATGTTTTTTCAAAAATTACACAAATGTTTGTTTTTTTTAGATCTCTCGCTCCGTTAATACGCACGATTCCCACAATTTGTACACCCTATTGAATTTATGAGTTAATGTGCTTTAAATCACTTCAAATAAAGGTTTTCGAAAACATAAAAGATTCTTGAGTAAAAGAGCTTCAAATTTCGCATTTACAGTAGCGCTTAAACCGCATTCTCTTAAAAATGGCTCCGAATTCTTCAAAGAAAATTCCCATTTAGGGCGGGTTTTTACTGTTCTTTAATATTCTTAAAACAATATTCCCGTTCTACAATTAAGAAACCGAAAAATTAAGAAAATGTGAAAAAAGTAATTTAGGTGGCGATAGATGGCAGCTGGTAAGAGTACACGGCAAGTCCGAATAGCTAGCCGAGACCAAAGGAAATACATAACTAATACGGGAAGATCCCTGCCATTCTGTAGCACCACTAGTTGGAATATTATTTAACTTTATTACCGAACTGAGAGATACTACACCCGTGCAATTCAATCGCCTCGAATATCAGTAATTAGTGTAATTTCACACACTATTGCATATTCTGCGAGTCTCTGAACACGTGGGGTGATATTGAGAACCGCCTGAACGGAATAGAATATCCAGGAAGCTCTCGTCCAATAGATTACTGTGCGAAGAGCGTGTCTTTGAAGCCACCGGCCCCACAATTCCAGATTTTATGGTACTAGATCTCTTCGTTTAGGAATTATTAAACTAAATAAATTTTAACAATGCTGCCCGTATGTTGCGGGTTGCATTTGACGTGAATATTTAGATGCGTTTTTTCAACAAATCCTTCATGTTTTAGTCAAAGTGCAATTCGTCATTCTCCGTGAACTTTTTTAAAGAAATTGGTTGTGTGAGAGAGCAATGAAACTCATCTACACTATAAAATAATAGAGGGGTGGAATTTGTATAACATAATCAATAAAATACGAGTTGAAGGAGCAGCATCTGGACTATAGTAGGCTGCGCCAACTATATATCCACCTTTGTTGTTTGAGAAAGATTTTATATAAATTCCATCTAAAATTAATGAAACAATGCAATCTGATTCTAGCAATGTTTTCAATTTCTCCTTAGCACACTTCAAAATATTCTCATCTGCTTGCTCTTACTATTCGTAGTGGTGGAGAGACAACATACCCCGATTTCCTAAAAAAATGTATGCATAAGAGTTAATAGAAAACAAAATACTACAGAAAGAAAAATCTTCACAGTATCTGTAACACTGTTCAATAATTAATTAATCGATCTGTTTAATAATAAATTTAACTTGCTTGCACATATCATCTAGATATTTTACTAACTCGCTCAAAATAGCATTTCCAGCATTGAATATACTACGAGAATAGTCCTCCTAATTTTCGGGCAAATGCTTCAACTTTTCCAAGATATAAATTAACTTGTTGACATGACCAATCACTCTAGGGAAAATCTTATTTCCCAGCTTTTTCAGTGCAATATCATGACTGAGCACGCTAACTTGAATATTTGACAAAATCATTGCTGATAACGAATAAACTGACAGTTGAAACATAAACCAAACCTAACAAGACACGGTCTTCTCTCTTAAAGGTTGAAGTCGTCCATTCTTTGACAACATTGTTTCTTTCTTCTTTTTGACGTAGAAATTCAATTATGATGTAAATAAGTCTGTACACAGAAAGCATAAATATTAGATGGAGGGAATCTAAGCCTTCTAAGTGTGAAGTCACAAAGAACAATTGACCAGAACCATAGACTGAAATATAGGTGACATTGGTAGTATCGATAACCGCCGGAGGAACAAAAATGTAATAGAATGTACAAATGTATCTTATACTGTAGATTACGGTATGAGAAATGTTTCTTTGAGGCCTGTGGCCTCAATATGTTACATATTTAACTATATAGATTTTGACAACGTTGTCGTGTGTTGCGGGTTGCATCAATAATGTATATTTAGCTGCATTTTTAAACAAATCTTTCATATTTTTGTAGTCGAAATGCCAGTAGTCATGTCTACGTACCATTCTGTTTCTTTAGAGCCTCATTTATAAAGATTTGTTGCGTGTGAGAGCCGCAAAGGGAAGGTATACTACTAAAATAATATAGGAGGCTAGCGTACCCGTGCGAGAACTCTCTCATGCTATACCCCATCGTCTTCCTTATTTTTCTATTTTCATATTAAGCCTGTCATAAATATTTTTCTTCAAGACCCTCTTATCCTCCATCACGTGTTCTATATGCTACCTTGTAATTGATAACAATATAATACACCATTGTCATACCATTCTTATTTAATTTTATTATCGAGCAAAGAGGTACACCCGTGTAATTCAATCGCTTAGAATATCAAGTAATGTGTAATTTCACATACAGTTGCAGATTCTACAGGTCGGTGGAGTAGAATCGAGAAGCACCGAACCAGTAAAAATGTAATAGAATGGTCAAGATCTCATCCTGTAGATTACGGTGGGAGGAACGTTTCTTTGAGGCCTTTGGTCTGAAAATTTTATAGAACACTGTCGAAGTTATTTAACGATATAGATTAAAAAAAAAACAAATGTGTTGCGGGTTGCATTTTACATGAATATTTAGATGCTGTTTTTAAACAAATCCTTCATATTTTTAAAGTCAAAGTGAAATTCGTCACGTTTCCGTGAAGTTCGCCCTCTTTAGACACCTCATTTATAAAGATTGGTTGCGTGTGAGAGCCGCAAGGGAAGGTATCGTCTCCTATATTCTTTCAATAGTATATCTTTCCTTTGCGGCTTTCACAGGCAACCAATCTTTATAAATGAGGCCTCTAAAGAAAAAGGAATTTCACGGAGACGTGACGAATTGCACTTTGACTTTCAAAATATGAAGAATTTTTTAAACAACGCATCTAAATATTAATGTCAAATGCAACCCGCAACACTTGCCAATGTTTTCGAATCTATATCGTCAAATAACTCCTAAATAAAGCGTTCTTTCAAAGAAACGTTTTTCACACCGTAATCTACAAGATGAGACATTTTTGAACTTTCAATTAAATTTTCGGTTCGACGCTTATATATTACCAATGCCACCTAAATATTTCAGCCCTTGTTGTTGGTAGCCATTTTTGTGAGGACACGTTTAGGAGGCTTATATTCCTCAATCTTATATTTACGCTCTTTGTATACAGCTTGGTTTGTGCAGTCTGACGAGGTTTATTTGCATAATCATTAATTCAAGATTTGCTCTTCAGAAAAACTAGAAGTACTATTATTACCTATGAAGATTGATACCTAAGAAGAGAGTTTCTTGTGCGTGTAGTAAAACCATTCAATTAACGTTTTGCCGCGATCTATAAGTGCTGTGTACCTAATTGTGGAAGGATGTGGGTTTACAGTGAAGAGTGAAGACTATGTGTTTTATCTGTACCAGTATTTTCGTAATTTCGATGAAATTTTCAAGTCAGCGGGTTCAGACACGTAGCTTTCTCAAATTAAAAAGCTAATATTTTTTGTGACAATCACGAAAACCTAAAAGCTAACTGTCAAAGAATATTGAATAATTACTTCAAATGTTGTCTTTAAGGAATTGTTCCAAGAAAACTCTCCATGATATTGAATAAATCTTTTTTAACAATTTCTTTTAAACATAAATTGCATTGTTTTTATTAGTACTTGATATTGTGTTAGTACATTGCAAGTTACCTTTATACATTTTTAAATAAACACATTTCGTTAAGAATTTTCCCTCTTAGAATGGAAATAGAAGGATAGGGATGAGTGTTGGGTTTAACATGCGAGAGTTCTCGCACGAGTATGCGGAGGTAGTAGGAGAAAACTCGTGCTGTGGTACAACACAAAGAATACACTTTTTAAATCAGCTAAGGTAAAATAGCTTGAAAACGGGCTAGCATTCATTACTATGTGGATTAATTTAAAAAAGCAACAAAATTTAAAATTATAGAAAGAATAGCGCAAGTTACTCGACAACTGCCAACGATCACAGTCCAAACGCATGATTTAAATGTTGGCTGTATGTGGAAATATGTACATCAACGCATAGCTGCAAACTCATATTGTAAATAATACACCGTTTGATATTGAACTCAAGGTATCGGTTCGTGGAGATATTCAATACGCAAACATCGTTTGAGCAACACTGCCATGTACCGAAGTGATGTCTAAGCCTACTGTTGGTAATTGGCGTCAAAAATGATTCATATTTGGCGCCGTGGCGGGAGATTGGTTTTTAATAATAATCTTTGGCCTTTATTACTAGCTTAGAATTTGCATTTTAAACGTACCGCGTCGGAAAAGAGCGGGTATATAAAGTTTCTTTGTTTTCGTCGTATTGCATTCGATCTAGCAGGCTACTTGTAATAGTTTCATCTCCCTTCGCCAGGGAGCAGCACCTGCCGGATTCCGCTGCCAAGCACTCTGGTGAAGAGAAAATTATTTAGACACACCAGATCTCCGTTTTTAACCTATGACAGTTTTGTCGCCAAATTCAAACGGCGAAACAGGCAATTCAAAGTAGTTTGCTCCGCCCAGGGAACGAGCTTCAGTGAGCTCGCACTAATGATCCATGAGAACAAGTTAAGCCATCAAAGTTGGCACCACTGCCGTCGCTCCAAAACGTTTCAAGAAACAACCGCTTTTCCGCGGGAAACACGCCAAAGGCAAGAGTGAAATTTTGTGGAATACAGATTAAAAGAAGGCTTTGCTTTTCATGTGAGAATGAGGTAAAAAGGTGAAAGATTTATTCTATGATTGCTTTTTTCTTCATATTATCTTCTAATAAGAGGGGTACACAGTGTCTTTTCAGAGATCGAGCGAGCGAGCATTCCAATAACGTTCGTCTCGCCAAAAACCCAAACTGATGCGCTCTCCCAGCCTGAATATTAACCTAAATCTGAATCTCAATAAGAAGCTATATTCCCAGCGTTAACACCTACTTAGGCCTAATTGTTTCTCATGATAACAAATGGTATTTAGTTCTCAAAGATGAAAATATTAGTTTGATTATTTTTTCGCTCAGAATTGCTTTTCTTGAGATACGTACGAACGCAGAAAATAATCCAATAGGTTTTAATATACAAATAATTTTTCAACTTTCGCACCCCATCAAGGTGACACCCTGAATCTCCAAAATCTGTTCCTAATAACAAATCAAGGAAAGTTAAATAATACTGTAAAGAGTAGGGTTGTACTTGCCTGCTCCGGTATTTTCGCAATACTTTACTTGGCTTTCTCAAGCATAAAAAACTTTTCTAATGTTTTTGTGACTATCAAAGAAAGCGAAAAGCTAACTCTCAAGTAAGATTGAATAATTTTACTTTATACTATACGTACGTACATATAGTATAGGGAAAGTTATGAAATGCTGCGCGAAAAAATGACGGATTTTCGACAAAAAACTCTTATTACAGAGCCCTGGTAAAAAAGTGGATAAATCCGGTTGCTAAATGACCAATTGAAAGCAAAAGTCTGTCCGTCCATCTGTGAACAACGCTAGCGACTAAACTTCAGCTATTTTCAGCTAAAGTTCAGCCAATTTTCACCAAAATTGATACTCCCCGATCGATCTAAATGATCTGGCGGCTCCTTGAATTTGAAACCGACATTTTAATTTTGGAGGGTACTTTACATGAAGCCCCTGGGACATTATCAACATTTTCAAAAAAATGGCGACAACAATTTTGACTAAATTTTGTTGTTGGATAGTCTGAAGGTCATTTAAGAGAATGGCGTAGGTTTCTCATTTGGTTGAAAACTGATTTTTCGAAAATTGAAAAAATCCAAAATTTTTTCGGCATTTTCCTACAACTGCAATTATGAAAATACAATTTTTCTTAATGAAATGTGTTCATAAAAAATGGTCTTCAAATAAGGTCATGTTCAGTTCTTCAAAAATAAATATTTTTTTCGAAAAATGGTGTCAAACATAGATAATTTTTATTTTCTTTGAATCATTTTTCTTAAGAACCGCACAATGTTTTTGATTAAATTGGGACCTGAGATAGCATAAAGGATGTTTAAGAGAATGGTGCAGGTTTCATGTTCGTTGAAATGCCTGATTTTGCAAAAAAATTTTAAAAATTAACAAATTTCGGCGTCTTTCTACAACTACAATAGTGAAGATAAGATTGTTTTTCTTAATGGATTATGCTTATCAAAAACATATCTTTAAATAAGGTCATGTTGAATTTTTTGAAAATATTAGTAGTTTTCCTATAATTTTCTGACAAACGTAATAGTCCGCTCGGAGTTGACTGCGCTTCGTTTTCGTCGTTTTCTCACAACTACAATTTTAAAAAAATTGTTTTTCAATTAAATGTATTTATCAAAACTACGTCTTCAAATAAGGTCATACTTAATATTTTCAAAATACGAGTAGTTTTTCTATAATTTTGTGACAAACATAATAGCCCGCTGTAAATTTACTGCGCTTCGGACATCTGGATGCGTCGTAAACTAGAATTTCGAATTTTGTATATTTCTTTGTTCGTTTTTATATTCAACCTTTTTTTATACATTAACCTTTAAAGAAATTATTTCTTTTCAAATGTTGGAAATAAAAATTGCTAAAAGCCAGCAACTTTGAAAGCTCCCTTCGAGTGCGCATGCGCGAGGAGGGGTGACTTCCACCATCAACCGATCACTTCCCCTGAAAATATCGCTCTCTCACTCGCTCTGCGCGCCAGGCGCGGCATGGCCGTCGAGGGGGAGGGGGGTCTGAACGCATAGACAGTCTGCTTTGTTCGTGGGCCCAACGTGCAGCAGTAAAAGAGTCAGCCATCCAAATCAAAACAGTTTCAGCTGTCTGTGCACAAACGCTAACTCTTATTGTATTAAAATTCAGTAAAAGAAACATATGTATAGGAAGCATCGCCCTTGGTCTTCAGTCCTGTCCCTCTCGTCTTCGAGTGCTGTGCAGCGTGGCATGTCTTAGCGTAGGCCTAATTTCAAGTAAAGTTCACAGGCGTAATATTGTGTGTATTTGTTTCTAACACTAGGGCAACCGTTTGCAGGTAATATAACCTGAACATCAAGCTCCCTCTTTACCATCCCGATCTCAATTCCATCGTTTTAGTTTGGAGTTCCATTAGGAATCATGTTACGAAAGAAAGCATCGGTACCCGTCTATGAGTTAAAGAAAATGTGTGCCGAATATTATTTTCTAAATATTACCCAAATCAATGGAAGAAGTGTTGTGAACACATTAAGAAAATCGAAGAAGAATATATGAAAACAGACATGTCGACGAAAGCAAAAGTGGACAAAATTATCGTTTCTTTGCGGGGCAGTCCTCTGAGTGTGAGAACGACAATGACGTCACACAGCGAAGGCTGCAGTGACATTGATGACTTATAGCTCCTCCTTGCTGGGGGAGGGCGACGAATCGCGTGCGCGCAGTAGGTCAGATATTCTGGCACTGTAACAGAGGTGGGAGAAACCCGCGAAAGTAAGCACCTCCCAAAAGGGAGATTTCAAACTTGTCCCCATATAGCTCTTTAAGAGAGTGTTGACAATGCAGGGAACGCAACAATTGAATTCCGTTCCGAACTCCCGAATTTCTGTGAATTACGTCCCATTGTTGTGACTTGATAGAACTTTCTAATATCAGACTTCTTTTTCCAATACAAGTTTACAAAACTTTTGCATTATATTTTTATACAGTTGTGGAATTTACATAGTTTTGACAACACTGCGATGGAAACAGTGACTTGTTCGCACTGTGTAAGATATATAGGTGTGTTCACTCCCAGTCTAAAACAGAAGCTTCTGTGAGGTTAGGTCTCACAGCTTTCGCATGTAAGTGCCGAGATCTTTGGGTCTCATTTGGGCAAGGTCGTGATTGATCGTGTATTGTGTACCAGCCACAGTTTAAGATGTCATCTTAAGATGTATATCTTACACCGCGACCCGAACCGATCGTGCGAACCGGACAGACAAGCGAGGAAACCTCAAACAGGCTTCAGAAAATTTGCCCCAAAGTCGGCTAGTTAACACACCTATGTGTTTTACTCCGTGGTTGATCGCTTCTTGGTTGAATTGGACTTTTTCAAATAATAGCGAAGATGTTAGTAGGACAGAAGGTGCAATATTTCAATTCTACGTAACTGCGTCCAAAAATACGGGAAAGTATGTGCGGTTGTAGCATCATTAGTTTTCAAATGTTTTTAAAGAAGTATAAATTGTTTCAAGAACGTCTCTCTATAATGCTCAATAAACGTTGATTGAAAATTTGTTTCCAATATCCATTGCATAGTTATTTTTGTTTGATATTCTGTGAGTACATTAGATTTTACATTTATACATTTTTTAAATAAATAAAGACGTTACATTAACAACTTTCCTTCTTAATGGAAAGGATATACAAATGGATAAGGAAAAGGTGAGGTTTAACATAGGAGAGTTCTCGCACGGGTACGCTAGTACTATTGAAATATTATAGGAGGCGATTATCGAATGGTGTTGCTCATTGATTTTCATGTAGGACTTCAGTGATGATG
Organism: Acheta domesticus; assembly: GCA_031308135.1. NCBI lineage: Eukaryota > Metazoa > Arthropoda > Insecta > Orthoptera > Gryllidae > Acheta > Acheta domesticus. The sequence goes on along the minus strand of JAHLJT010000631.1, from coordinate 111,684,186 downwards.
TAGCATCGTCTACTATATTATTTCAGTACTATTTCAGTCACAGGCGCGAATCCAAAGGGGGGTCACAGAGATCATGACCCCCCCCCGAAGGATGAACTATCATAATTTTGTGTGTGAAAATTTTGTTGAAACTCTAACTTATCTAAGAAAACTCTGAGAAACTGATAACCTTTCCAGTGTTCCTTTATACTCGGGACTGACCAAGACATTTTTGAGACATTTTCAGAGAATTCTAGAAATTTCTAAAAATGTAGTAGTGATGAAACTAATGATTTTTTTACAAAAATTGGAATTTATTTTGTATAAAAACATACATGTATTCAAGATCGCTTTAAATATATTTTTAGTATAAAGAAACATTTATAAATAAGTAACATATCTAAAGTCGGAATCAAATACACTGCGCGTTACTAGTGTTGCCAACTTAATGTGAATATTTTTTTAAAATTTTAATTTATTTATTTTAGGTCGCTTTAAAACAACAAGGTCATTAGCGACCACAGATGGTACACATTTCTTACAATAATAATGTGAATGTTAGTAACTGAACAAGAGAATTGTGGGAAAAATTGACGTCAACACATGGACTCAGCTTAAAAGTCACAACTGTTGTTCAAAGGGAATAGAACTAGCTAAACTTAGTAATAATAATGGTTTTACACAAAATTGGAAACAATCTTGCTTTCAGATATTTTTCAGAATTTAGTTTCGATGATACAATCCAATTGAGTATCGGAACTCCTATCGAACTCAATGTTTATTTAACCAAAAATGCTTAATGCAATCAGTAACGGCGGACCTAATTTGATCATTCAATTCTGATGCCGGTTCTAGTTTTGTAAGAACGAAAGAAGCCGCTTTCAGCACAAGTTAAGTCTATCAACAGCGGTGATGCGATTAAGACTTGTCTAAAAGTGATTAGAGAATTTTAGTTTGGCTGATGAGCGAGTCTGTCACCTAAAATACGGTGGCGAAGCTAGACTCATGCAGTTGAGTATTCTGGAAATCTCTTCCATTTTTTTTGTAAATTAGCTCAATTCATCGTTTTTTATTCAAGAAAACGTCAATAATTTGTTCTTTAAAACTGTCGCTTTTGCACAATTACTTTCCCATGGAATTTCTCAGGAATGTCTTAACTCTTTAATGTAATCATATTCCTTTCACATAATGCAGTAAAGGGAAAGCTAGACTTGAGTTGTACCAACCAAACCGTATCTTGATATTTTTTTCCTAGACCAATTTGTCTAACATATACAGGCGCGGATCCAAGGGGTGTCACGGGGGTCATGACACCCCCCAAATGATGAACCGTCAAAATTTTGTGAGAAACATCAACATATCTAAAAAATGATAACCCTTCCAGTGTCCCTGCAGAATTTCAAAAAATTTAGCAGTGCTAAAACTAATGAATGTATATAGAAATTGGAATTTAATTTGTATAAAAACATACTTCATCAAGATCATACAAGATCACTTTAAAATATTTTTAATACAAAGAAATAAATATAAACAAGTAACATATCTAAAGTCGGAATCAAATACACTGCGCGTTACTAGTGTTGCTAACTTAATGTGAATATTTGTCACTAATTGAAGGAGAGAATTGTGGGAAAAATGTACGTCAACACATGGACTCACCTTAAAAGTCACAATTGTTGTTCAAAGGGAATAGAACTAGCTAAACTACGTAATAATAATGGTATGAATATAAAATTGGCAACAATCTTGCTTTCAGGTGTTTGTTAGAATTCAGTTTCGATGATACAATCCAAATCAGTATCGGAACTCCTATCAAACTCCATGTTTATTTAAAGTTAAAATGCTTAAAGTAATCTGTAACGGCGAACCTAATTTGATCATTGAAGTCTGATGTCGGTTCTGGTTTTGTAAGAACGTAAGTTAAGGCTATCAACAGGGGTTAGAGGTAAAGATTAGTCGAAAAGATTTAGTGTTAGAGAATTTTAGTTGGGCTGATGAGCGAGGATAGTCTAAAATACAGTGGCGAAGCTAGAATCATGCAGTTGGGTATTCTGAAAATCTTATCTTACATTTTTTTGTAAATTAGCTCCATTCATCATTTTTTTATTCAACAAAAACATCGATAATGTGTTCTTTAAAGCTTTCGTTTCAGCACAGTTAATTTCCCACGGAATTTCTCAAGAATGTCTTAACTCTTTAATGTAATCGTATTCCTTTCTCATAATGCTGTATATAAAGGGAAAGTTAGTTTGAGTTGTACAAACCGAACCGTTTCTGGGTATTTTTTCTGTACCAACTTGTCTAACAAATACTTCAGAAAAAAACTGCAGGCATGTATTGTGCATTATTAATGTAAAAATTCGTCAGTTCATTTCGAAGCTGCTCACTGTCAAGGAATCGATATTGTTTTATTAGGAAAGGAAACTTTTCTGAACGAAAGGACGCTTTGTAGGTGGAAAACTGATTTTCGTCCAGAAATTCAATAAAATGAAAGTTGTCAAAATCTTGAAACATGTAGTCCATCTGAGTCACTACTGTATCAATAATTTTAAAAGACACAATTTTGTATCTTTCAAATAATTCTCACCCTGAAAGTTCATTCATAGTCATGTCTACTTTGATGAGGATTTCAATAGTCTCTTCATATCTAACACGGTATATTACTACGTATCACTACTATTTCTATCTCTATGGCGTAGTACTTAACTCGTGATTCCGTATTGTTGAGCGAAAACTGCATTTCGATATCGTGAATCGTTTAGAAGTTATGAGACTGGCGCATAGTCAGCAGCGTTGCCAGGTCAGCGGGATTCCCGCTAAATGTAGCGGTTTTTCGAAGTACTTCGCGAGAAAAATTTGTCCTTCGCGGGCAGCAGGAAAAACAGCGGATTTTATTGACAGTCGCGGAATATCGACGGATTTATAAATTGAAGATTTTATGCATAATAAATTAAAAAAAAACTGAACAAGTTATTTATTTTCATAAGCAATTTTCCTTTTTAATTCTATATGTGTTTATTTTTTGTTTGAAGTTATATTCTTAGCTTTCATGCTGTAACAATGTAACAACAATCGGTAGATTTTAAGAACAGGGTTCGGCTCCTATTGACGCGCACGATTCGGTTCCGAACGAGTCACTCGCGGCGCCGCCACAGTGTGCCCGGCCACGTGGCCAACGCACTTTCGTGTGGAATCGTGACGCTTCGCTACCCGTGTCCAAGTTGAGGACGAGGCTCGGGCCTTCGGCCCTCGCGTTAACATAAAACATCCTTGAGTCTGTCCAACGCATAATTACCAACGCATTTTATGCAAATACTCACCTTAAATGTTTACGCAAATCCGCGAAAAATAAACCATTGTAATTCTCCATTACACATTCGCACCACACCGCACAATGCACAATGCACAAGGCATCTTCCCGCTCCCTGAGTGATCCGTTCTCGTGGTCCGCGCGAGTGAACCATGCGCAAGTGAACCGTGCGCCGTTGTTTTAGTGAGCCGAACCCTGTCCTTAAAATCAGCCAGCTTCTGCAACAAGTAAATGCGAATAAAAAATATAAGTCAGATTCAGAAAATCACGATGATTTAACCGTTTTCTTATATTTTGTATGAACAAAAGCTTATCAATTCAAGTGTTAAATAAACCCAAATTTTAACTTTCGTTGAAACCAAAAAGTTATATAATTTTAATCTACGTTCATTTATATAATTATATAACATTATGTATGTTTATACAATATTTTATATGCTATATTTGCACAGATTTAAAGTAAATTAATAAAATTGAATAAAATGTTACATATATAAATATTTTTGTTATTTCCCTATTTGATATTAAAAGTTTTGTTGTAATATGTTTCTTTATGTACCATTATTATTCGCGGTTCTTTAGCGGAAAATTGTTTGAATTTCGCGGGATTTTGGCGGGAATTTTTAAACGACATCTAGCGGGTTTTTAGCGAGAAATGGAATCAGTGTGGCGGGTCTTGATCGTCCGCACCTGGCAACACTGATAGTCAGTGGGACATTGTGTGCAACACTATATCTTTAGCTTCATTAATTGTTTCGTAAAGAAAACACTAACAAAAATCACACAAACGGCACATAAACAACTCTATTTTCCCACAACGTCAGGTGATGAGGTGAATTTGCCTCTGAGACGTGGGTGTGCATTGCTGTACAAGTCCGTGCCTACCGAGAGCCTAGGCTGCAACTGGGGTCTCTGCCCAGTGAATGCAATTGAAAGGGAGATAGAGTACGCTCTCTTTTGCGCGTGCGCGGCAGAGCCAGCTGGTGGCTATCCACTGGCAGACTCCCCAAAGTGTATATTTCTGCGGCCCTGCTTATTCCCTCGCGCGTAGGCGGAGGAAAGAAGTCGAACACATTTAATTTTCTTCAACGATTCAGTAACAAAAATATTGAAAATGGTACACAACGACAGAATTTATTGAAAAAAAATTGGGTATTATAAGGCTCCCAGATTACCCTTCAGCTTCGCCACTGCTAAAAGACCTTATTTGAATATTTTGCTGTCGCTGAGTCCGAATCTGGCTAGAGAATTTTAGTTCGGCAATTGAGCGAGAATAGAGTCTGACGCCTAAAATATCTTATTTGAAAGTTTAGCTGTCGCTGAGTCCGAATCCAGTATCAAAAGTATCTTTTGACAGTACTCATTCTTGATGAACAGTATTGCAATGGTTACTTTATTTGGGTTTTAATTAAACGAAGCACCAAGGTAATGCAAAAGGAATCAGATCAGTTAATGGAAAAATATTAATTGTTGCATTAAATTAAATTTATTAGATGTTTGCATGTCTCGGTGTAGTTGTCGCCAAACTTATAATGAAGTTTACAATATTGTTATAGATGAATCGCCATTCAAGGAGATTGAAATATGGTGCAAATTTATTAATGTACGAAAGAGCAATATAAACGAAAAAATGTAAAAAAGGAAAATTTAAAATGAGAAAAATAATTGTGAGAAAAAATAAAAGTATAATTTAGTTTATTTATTTATTATTGGCATGCATTTATTACTTACAATAATTTATTAAAATATACTTTTTTCATTACACACATTTACATGTCCCTCTCATATACGTTTCTTCACAAATTTTTTATATTGCATCAAATGAAAGTTATTTTTGATAACTTGAAATTTATTGTTGATAAATTTATAAATTTTCATTTTCTTAAAACAAATGTACCGAATAAAATTGACATTTTTTTGTAGGCAGAATTCTAATCTGCAACAAAAATTGGAGGTTACCAGTTAAATTTCCAAAGTTACCCCAGCCTCACTCCCAGCGAATATCGTGAGGATTGTAAGAATTGTAACCTGCTTGATATCTAATATGTGATTACTGGTATATTGAATCTCTAATATATTTATAGTATAATAAAGTCAATCTGATATACGAATATCATACGTCAAATTTGTTTTTACATTTGGTACCCTCCCCCCTTTTCGAGATAAATGCATTTGAATCTTAACCTGACCCCTCCCAAAAGAGAAGTCTGGATCCGCGCCTGTTCAGTCATATTATCACATACCTTTTGCGACCCTCAGACGCAACCAATCTTGAAAAATGAGGTTTCTAAAGAAATAGAATTTCACAGAGACGTGACGAATTGCAATTTGCCTTAAAAATATGATTAATGAAGGATTTGATTAAAAACCGCAACTAAATATTCATGTCACATATACTTTCTTTTTTCCCCGAGTTTTCAAGAGCTTCACGAATTATTTGGGCGTCAGACGCGTCACCGAATCTCGCCATGTAATTACTATTGAAAATAACTGATAGCGATGTTAAAATCAAAGAGCTGTACTTGGGTTTTATTTCTTGGCCCTTGGGGGGGGGGGGATGGCGCGTGGGGGTGTATCATCACGATAGAATATCTCACGGTATTTTGAATAGTTCTGGGTTATGCCACTAGGGGTCGTATGATCGCCAGCACTGTTCGATACAGTCGCGATCATGCAACTCCTAGCGGCACGATCGAGATCGACGCGAAATACCGTGAGATATTCCATCGTGATGACACACGCCCACGCGCCAAGAAATATAAACCCAAGGATAATCAGGAATATTGGGTGTAAAATGTGTCATTGATTTTGAAATAGTTGGCATCTATGCAACAGAAAATCCGGTTAACAGTTCAGTTTTGATGGGGACGGCACACTGTCATCTGTCAATTAGGCCTTGAAGTATATTCTTGCAGTCAGATGTTGTGAAATAGGTTTACCACATCAAAAAAATCATGTTTAGCGTTAATGGGGACTGGGAAATCCTTTATCTTATTGATGAGATCAGGTATGAGTATTGTGTGTTGAGGTGTGTAATTGACGTGTTTGAAATATTTATTCAGTTTGTAAGCAATTCTGTGTGTGAGTGTGTTAGTGTGATACTACAGGTTTAATGGGGATGGTAGATTTGTGGATCTTTGGAAAACCGGAAAATCTTGGAGGAAGTGGATAGCGTAGAAGAAATATCTGTGAATTATTGAATAGGACATTTTCTCTTAAGGACAGATCACTTTAAAATTTTGACAGCAGAATTTTTTTTCATATTATGTATAGCAATTATTTTATTTCATAACAATTCTTACGTCCATGTTTTTCACTAACAAAAGTTAGAATGTAAGAAACGAACAAAGAAATACTAAATAATTTACAAATTCTAACATATGAAGCATCCGTCTACCTGGAATCGTTCACGAAGCGCAGTATCTGGAATCGTTCACGAAGCCGAAGTGGAAGAGTAGCCAATTCCGCGCGCGTAGCGCGCTTCATTCAAATCTAACAAGTTCTTGGGAGTTTGTACACTCACCTCGGTCTACTGAGAGCAATGAAAAGATCCTCCTGTCATTCCTTTGCACCCACGCAATCTAGGTATACAGTTTCTAGGTGGTGTTGTTGCACTCCACAGTTGTTCGGTATCTTAAACTGTACAATATTATAATTTTATGAACGGTGGCCTAATTAACATGTCTTTAAGAATTTGTATTTGTCTCCGGTAAGAAGGAACGATGAAAGTCATTATACCATCAGCAGACCGTCAACTTTATGTATTCGCACATCAATACATTGAGAATACAAAATGTAGGATAAAGGAAAGTGCGAGAATGGAAAAATGCAATCAATATTGCCATTTTCAATAGGAAATTATAATTAAAATTAAATTAATTATTTTCATTTTCATTCAATTTTTCTCGTGGCCCGTAGTTGGTGTGAAACCTGTATATATTTCATTAACTTCAAGCAGAAATTACGCAAAAACTACTGGTTTTTTCAAAAAATTGTACTTGACTTTTTTAAAGAGTTTATTTTGTATTTTTGTTTTTGTCTGAGGCAAAAATCTCTATCCTCAATTTTGTAGTTTTCAAATGTTTTTTGCAATTTTCGAAAAAAACGAGATACCCGAAAGTGGGACTAGCACCACATTTTTTACTGTCTCTTATTACATAAGTGAAGAAAATTTGGATCGGTTTTTGACAAAAAATTCGTACATTTCGAGCGCAAATTACGCAAAAACTACTTGATTCTTCTATAAATTGTACTGACTTTTTTTAAAACGTTACGTCTGAACAACACACTTTGTCTGAGATAAAAATCTCTATCTTCAATTTTGTAGTTTAAGAATATTTTTTCGCAATTTTCAAAAAATCGGGGATATCAACGATAATGAGACTTTCACCACTCTATTAAACGTCCTTTGCACTATTCAACAACAATATTTAATCAAACAATTTGGAGCGATTTTTTGAAAATTTTGAAAATGTCCGAGGGGCTTCATGTAAAGTACTCCCCTAAATTACAATATCAGTTTCAAATTCTAAGTGCCTCGATATAAGCCAGAGCGTTTGGGGAAAATCAATTTTGGAGTAAATCGGTTGAACGGTTTATGCGCGTTGAGCACAGACGGACAGACAGACGGACGAACAGACGTTTTGCCGTCAATCAGTTTTTACTTTCCCGTATTCGTACGTATACACTGAGTGATATACGTAGTACAGGGAAAGTTATATAATGCTGCGCGAAAAAATGGCCAATTTTCGGCGGAAAAAAATTAATTGCTGGGCCGTGAAAACGACAAAGTGGATAAAACCAGTTGCTAAATTAAGAAGAAAAAAGTCCCCTAACACGAGGTGTAGCCAGAAACCCTGTTTTCTAGGTCCTTGATACCGAAAAACCAATTGAAAGGAAAACGTCCGTCTGTCTGTCTGTCCGTCTGTGAACACTGCTAAACCATACGTACGATTTCTTCCAAAATGGATATTGCGCGGTCGATCTGGTTCTAGTCAAAGCTTTGAGATTTTGAAAAAGATTATTCAAAATTTGAGGGTTCTTTATATGAAGCCCCCCGGGGATTTTCAAAATTTTCTCAAAAAGGGCTCAAATTTTTTTCTTTAAATTTCTTGTATGAATAGAGTAAAATACACTTATTAACATGGCATAGGTCCGATTTTCACTGATAACTCTGAATTTTCGAAAATTGTGAAAGTTTGAATTTTTACGGCGTCTTTCTGGAACTACAAAATTGAAGCTAGAGATTTTTCCTTCAAATAAAATTTTTTCTTCATAGCGAGTTCTTTCTTTAAGGTCATCTACATTTTTTCGAAAATTTTAGTATTTTTCGCACAATATTGCATGCAATATGTGCAATTATAAAAATTACAAAAACAAGATTTTCTCAAAAACGGCTCCAAATTTTTTCTTTAAACTTTTGGTAGGGTTAGTGGTAAATGTACTTTTTTAGATGACATAAAAGCCATATTGCTCTATCAGTTGTTTTTTTCAAAAATTACAAAAATGTAACTTTGTTTCTCACGTCGATAATATTTACATTAGCGGCGATTTTTTCACATTATTATATTTACGAGTACATGTGCTTTAAATAATGTCAAGTAAAATTTATTGAAAACACATCCGTTTTCTGTGAAAAGTAGCTCAAATTTCCACATTTTCAGAAACACTCAAACGCCATTTTCTCATAAATGGCTAAAAAATGTCTTCAAACTTTTCGATCGGATAATGCTAATTGCATTTTTTAATATGACGTAAACTTTATTTTGAGGTATTTTTGTGTTTTTTCAAAAATTGGAAAAATGTAATTTTTTTGATTTGTCTCTCACGTCGGTAATATTTACATTAGCGGCAAATTGTTTACATTATTATATTTATGAGTACATGTGCTTTAAATAATGTCAAGTAAAGTTTATCGAAAACACATCCGTTTTCTGTGAAAAGTAGCTCAAATTTCCGCATTTTCAGAAACGATCAAACGCCATTTTCTCATAAATGGCTAAAAAAACTCTTCAAACTTTTCGATCGGATAGTGCTAATAGCACTCTTTAATATGACGTAAAGTTTATTTTGAGTTTTTTTTTGTTTTTTCAAAAATTACACATATGTATTTTTTTAAAGGATCTCTCACATCTTTAATATTCACATTACCAGTAATTTGTGAAGATTATTATATTTGTGAGTGTAAGTGCTTCAAAAACCTTCAAATAAAGTATTTTGAAAACTCAAAAATTTTCTGTGAAAATGAGCTTGATATTTCGCATTTTTAGTAGCGCTAAAACGCCATTTTCTCTTAAATGGCACATAATTTTTAAAAGAAAATTGCCATTTACGGCTAGGTTTTTGTGTTCTTTAATATTCTAAACTTAATATTTTCGCTCTACCTATAATAAAGCGAAAAATTAAGAAAATGACAAAAAAATGTACTTTTGGCGGTGCTAGATGGTAGCTGGCAAGAAAGAGTATGTGGCAATTCCGAATAGCTAGCGAAGACCCAAGGAAACAGAAAACTAATACGGGAAAGCCTGTGCCATTCTGTAGCATCACTAGTTCGGTGTGAAGGAAGCACAAAACAAGGATTCTGGCCACACATGTTAGAGGAAACATCCGGCGCACGATTACTTTCTCTTTTTACGTTAGTAAGTGCGAGAAAGTAAAAATGTGGAGCGTTTTTGAGATCTTTTTTTTGTACACAGTTTCATACAGAAAAGAGGTGTATCCACTTCACCACAAAATACAATGGAGTCAGTGGTATATGTTACATGATTCCCAACATATCCATATGGTATTTTAACCAAGTTGAATGATAACGGAAACAGAAGTATAAATTACATATAGAAAATACATAACAGAAGGATACAAAAAATATGGGATTCGAAACGTTGTTGTAGAACTTGTGAACCTCATAAGTATGTTGATACAGTCGTGTAGCAGTTTCTTACGTGTAGTTATTTTCTAAGGTGACGTTGGGAAAAGGGAAGTTCCCGGTCAACCTCAAGGAGGCAATTTAGACTCATAAAGCACATGGAGTTTCCTGATTGGACACGGAAACTAACACCTCTAACTTCCATTATGGATTCTGAAGTTCGTTTCTTCTTACAGATTAGATTCTTGAAGCTTAATGTCTTATCGAAAGGCTGGTTTAATATGAAGCGTCTCGTGTATTGCAGCAGCATGTTGAACCCCAAATATTGTATCATAATAAACTAGAAATCTGCTGCAACGGCATGTACTTGCCCGCACGTAGTAACGGTTAGTTGACATTATAATACCGCAATTGCTGACCATGTTAACACATCTCTGTCATCACTTGTAAAACTCATTACAAATTGTAGAACATTAGGTGCGAATACGAATTCTTTTAAAGCTAATATATCAACACAAATTCGACAGTTAAAATGCTTATTTTAGCCTTAAAGCGTTATAAATTAACACGATCCAGTGGCGTTGGCGGAGGTGGCTGTGGTGGTTGCTACAATCAGTTGTTGCCAGCACGGCGTTGTTAACTAGTGGTTTTAAAACAGCACGTACTTTCTCGCCTTTAGTAGTGGTTATCTAATACTATTTCTACTACAATTTCTCTACTAATTAACTTATCTCAGTCATAATCTTTTGTAAAACTCATTTGACATCGTAGAACATTTGATGCGAAAATTAAATAGTTTCAAGCAATATATTTTTTTATTCAAAACTTTAAATGAAAATATATTTCTGGCATTGAATCAAATGCATAAGGTACGCAGTGTATTCACGGACATATCGGACGAGGCCTTACAATATTCTTCGCAAGCAGTATACGAGAAAGTAAAATAATTAAAAGGTAATAAATAATACTATACTGATAGCGTTGGCAAACAAACGCAAATAGATCGAAAAATATATACAAGTAATGATTAAACACTATGGTATTGTAATATTCTACAAATATATAAAAGTAATAGTTTACATTCCCGCGAACGAAAAGGCAGCCGTCATTATTGCCTTCTGTTATCAGTGCAGCGTAACAGCAATGGATTACAAGCAACAATGACCACTCATCTATTCGTTTTCACATTTAACACATTAAAGGATGCAATTTAAAATGAAATAACGTAAAATGTAGTATAAATATAAACAAAATAATAATAATAATAAAAAATATGAAGTAATATACAAATTCTAACATGCGTAACATCCAACTGCGTCGCGCTATCATTTTATTTGACGTTCATAAAGCGCAGTAAATGGGGAGCGGGTTTGTCTCCAAATTCCTCCAAATACTCATATTTTCAAAATAAATAAATAAATAAATAAATAAATAAATAAATAAACGTGACCTTCTTTGAAGATCTGTTTTGGTGAACACACTTCATTTAGAAAATACGAATTATTCGTAAGGTGCAGTGGCGTAGCTAGGGGGGGGGGGGCAGGGGGGCGGCGCGCCCCTGGAAACACCATTCTAAGGATGACACCAATTAAAATATTTTATAGTTGGAATTATATAATTTAAATAATTTATATGAAAATGTATATATTAATCAAGATAAGTTGATTTGGCTCTATTGTCAATAGAAAATGACATTACAATAAGCATAGATTTTAATGAAGTTATAAATAAGTTTGCTACCCTAAAATCTCGTAAAGAGGTTTTATAAATAAGATACATTTGTTATTTAACATAACTTATTTAAAAATTATATTGCAATTAATCTTAATTAGAATTTTTAATATATGTATTATAAATAACTATCATGCAAATATGTTTGTATTTTCAATAAAATAATGTATAATTATGCAGCAACAAATATTTATATACTTAATTTATGGGGGGGGTGACACCAGTAGCTTTGCCCCAGCTGACACCAACTGAAGTTACGCCACTGGTAAGGTGAGAAAGTAAAAAAATCGTCTTCATAATTGTAGTTGAAGGAAGACACCGAAAAAATTTAATTTTTCTCGATTTTCGCAAAATCAGGGTTTTCAATCAACATGAGACCTGCACCATTTTCTTAAACGTCCTTCAGACTATCCAACAAAAAAAATTAATGAAAATCGATGGAGCCTTTTTTTTTTTTGAAAATTTAATCCACCAAAAATTAAAACACCGCTTTGAAATTCAAGGGGCATCGATATCGGCCAGATCGATTGGGGAATATAAATTTTGGTACAAATCGGCTGAACGGTTTAGCCGCAAGCGTTGTTCACAGACGGACAGACGTTTTATCGTCAATCGATTTTTCAGTATCAAGGTCCCATAAAAAATCGTTTCTGGCTGTACCGCGTGTTAGAGTTTTTTTCAGAATTTATCATCTGAGTTTATCCAATTTTTCGTTGCCAGGCCCTGTAATAAGTTTTTCTGACGCAAATTCGCCGTTTTTTTCCGCGTAGCATTACATAATTTTCTTTCTTCTGTGGTAGCTGCCAGCGAGCAAGTAACTAATGGTGCTGCAGAATGGCATAAACTTTCTCGTACTAGTTAGTTTCCTAATTTCTTTGACCAGGTTTAGCTTTTCGATCGTGCCCCATCATTTTGCCAGCTGCCATCTATCGCCACACAAATATTCTTTCACATTTGCTCAATTTTTCGGTTTCCTAATGACAGAAACAAAAATTATTTTAAGATTAAACAAAAAATTATTATATAATAGATTAAAAAATCGTTCTTTATGGAAATTTTCGTCGAAATTTTGGAGCCGTTTTTACGAAAATGGCGTTTCAGCGTTACTGTAAATGCGAATTTTGAAGCTTTTTCACAAAAAACTAGTTTTTGAAAGACTTCATTGAAAGGCATTTAAAGCGCTTCTGTTCCCAAATGCAATAATGCTTACAAATTGCTGAAAATGTTCACAACAAAGGAATGATATATAATTAAAAAATATATATTTGTGTAATTTAAAAAAAACAACATAATGCAGCAAATGTTTAGATCATCTTCAACAAAACAATTAGCAATATACGTACGAAAAGTCTGAAGAAAAAAGTTGGAGGCGTTTTCGAGAAAATGGCGATTGAGCGTTTCCGAAAATGCGGAAGTTTGTATTCACTTTCACAGAAAACTTTTGAATTATCGAGAAACTTTATACGACATTATTTAAAGTATATGTTCTCATAAATGCACTAATGGAAACAAATCGCCGCTAATGTTAATATTAAGGACGTGAGAGACAAGTAAACAAAATTACATTCTTGTAATTTTTTGAAAAAATAAAATATAGAGCAATATGGCGTTTATATCGTCGTGTTTTTTGAACGTAATTGGTTTGAAATATCATTCGTGCCTTTAATACGCTCAGTTCTAGCAATTTGTATACATTATAGCATTTGTGAGTAGAAGCACTTCAAATAACTTCCAATAAATTTTTGGAACACTCAACAGTTTTCTGCTTTTTTTTTTTCTTTTTTTTTTCTTTTTTTTTTTCTTGCTTGGCCTGAGGCCCTGAGCAGCCGTGAACGACTGGTACAGTAGTTGATTTTATTTGATACAGCAAGTTTGCAAGATTTTTTTCGTGATTATAACATTTTCAGAAGCATTGTATATTATACGGAAAGGCTAATCTCTTCCAGTCTGCTTAAGGAGGGTCAAAAAATTCTCTGGGTAATTTCCTTTTCAATCGTTTACGATGAGGGTTCTGTTTGCCAAGTTTGAAATGGGTAGCTGAAGGTATTCGAGAAATTTTGTTATAGAATTTTGCGGATAGAAGGGAAAAATATACAGTGATAGGTTTAAATTTTAAAGCTGTAAATTTCGCGTTTACAGGAACGCTTCAACCGCCATTGTTGCAGAAACGGCACCAAATTTTTCAACGAAAATTTCCATATAGAAGGAAATTTTACTCTTCTATTATATTCTTAAAGTAATGTTTCGTTTCTGTCATTAGAAAACCGAAAAATTGAGCAAATGTGAAAAAAATGTGTGGCCTGGAATAGATGACACTTGGCAAAAGGTTGGGACACGACCGAAAACCCGGCTACAGAAATTAGAAAAATAACTAAAATGTGAAAATCTGTGTTATTCTTTACAGGCCATCTAACACTACTACAGGCTAGCTCCGTAAAGTTAGAATCGCAAAGTTGTCAAAAAAAATTGAAATTAATCTCCAAATTTGTCGATTTTTTGTCGCTAATTTGTTACGCAAAATAAAAATTTGTCTCTCTTCATTTGACACTGCTATAACAAATGCTGCTAACTTGATATCAAGTTAGCATCGCAAAAACACGAAAACCAAGAAACTACACAAATAAATTAAAAATTAATTACATGGAAATTTATCGCCTTTTTGTCGCTCAAAACTTACCGTAACATAGAGTAACATAACTTTTGTTACTCTTCAAACAAAACCAGAAATGTAATTTCCCCAAAACGCTGTTTTCCATCGCAATGTCAGGAAAACCAGGAAATAACAATAATAAGCAAACTAGTGGTGCTACAGAATGACACAGACTTTCCCATATTAGTTTTCTATTTCCTTCGGTCTGGGCTAGGTATTCAGAATTCCCATGTACTCTTGCCAGCTGCCATCTATCGCCGCACAAACTACATTCTTTTGACATTCTCTTAATTTTTCGGTTTCCTAATGGTAGAACGGAAATATTCATTTTAGAATTTTAAGGAACACAAAAACCTAGTCCTGAATGCCAATTTTCTCTTAAAAATTTTGTCTTTTTTAAGAAAATGGAATTTTAACGCCACTAAATATTCGTAATTTGGAGCTCTTTTTCACAGAAAAGTTTGAGTTTTCAAAATACTTTTATTTGGAGTAATTTGAAGCACTTCAACTCACAATGATAATAATATTTAGAAATTGCTGGTGATGTGCATATTAAAGATGTGAGAGAACTTTCAAGAAAATTACATTTATATAATTTTTGAAAAAACAACAAAAAAAATTCTCATAAACTTTGCGTCGTATTAAAGAGTGTAATTAACACTATCCGTTACCAAAGGTTCAAGAAAACATTTGCAGCCATATATGAGAAATTGACGTTTGAGCGTTTCTGAAAATACGGAATTTTGAGCTACATTTCACTGAAAACGGTTGTGTTTACCAGAAACTTTACTTGACATCATTTAAAGCACATGTACTCGTAAATGTATTAATGTAAAAAAATCGCCGGTAATGTAAACATTAACGACGTGAGAGAAAAGTCAAAATAATTACATTTATCCAATTTTCGAAAAAACAAAAGAATTGAGCAATATAAGGTTTTTGTCATGTCATAAAATACATTAGGCGCTATACCTACCAAAAATTTAAAGAAAAACAATTGTAACCGTTTTTGAGAAAATCCTGTTTTTGTAATTATTTAAAATTGCACATATTGTACGCAATATTGCGCGAAAACTACTAAACTTTTCAAAAAATGTATATAACCATAATGAAAGAACCCCCTTTGGACAACAAATTTCATTTAAAGAAAAATCTCTATCTCCAATTTTGTAGTTCCAGAAAGATGACGAAAAAAGTTTAAACGTTTGCAATTTTCAAAAATTCAGAGTTATCTGTGAAAATAGGACCTATGCCACCATAATGAGTGTATTTTACTCTATTCCTACAAAAAATATGGAGAAAAAATTTGGGGCCGTTATTGAGAAAATTTTGAAAATGTCCGGGGGTTTTCATGTAAAGTACCCCCAAATTTTACAGAATCTTTTTCAAAATCTCAGTTTCAACTAGAACTAGATCAACCGGGGAATATCCATTTTGGAAAAAATCGTACGTATGGTTTAGGCGCTGGCAGTGTTTTAAGACGGACAGACGAACGGACAGACGGACGTTTTCCTTTCAATTGGTTTTTCGGTATCAAGGACCCACAAAAGAGGGATTCTGGCTACACCACGGGTTAGGGTTATTTTTTCTTAATTAAGCAACTGGTTTTATACACTTTTTCGTTATCAGCGCCCGGCAATGAATTTTTTCCGCCGAAAATTCGCCATTTTTTCGCGCAGCATTACATATCTTATCATTTCTAGCATATTGTTTAAAGAGTAACAAAATTAATTTTATGGTCAGTTCAAAGCCACAAAAAACCGACAAATTCACATGTATTTGGATTTATTATTTATTAAAGTAATTTCTTGGTTTCCTGTCATTGTGGTGCAGAACCGCTACATCCGGAAATTACATACCTGATTTTGTTTAAAAAGTAACACAACTTGTTTTATGATAAGTTTTGAGCGACAAATTCCCATGGAAAAAGTTTTTGTTTATTTAGGTTATTTCTCGGTTTTCTTGAGATGGCGCTTCTAAGTTAGTATCAACTTAGAATCGCGTTTGGGAAAAGTTCTATTTCTAGTATATTGTTTAAATAGTAACAAAATTAATTTGATGTAAGTCGAGAGCGACAAAAAAGCGACAAATCCCCATATAAAGAGATTTTGTGTATTTAGGTTATGTCTTGGTTTTCTTGAGATCGCGATTCTAACTTGACACATTAGACCCTATTTTGCGAAAAAATCCATTTCTAGTATATTGTTTAAATAGTAACAGAATTTATTTTACGGTAGGTTTCGAGCGACAAAAAAGCGACAAATTCCCATGTAATTATTTTTTACTTATTATTCTTATTTCTTTGTTTTCTGGAGACTGCGATTCTAATTTGATAACACATTAGACCCCCCTTTGCGAAAAATTCCATTTCTAGCGTATTGTTCAAAGAGTACAAGGAACAAAATTTCTTTTAGGTAGGTTTCGAGCGACAAAAAAGCGACAAATTCCCATGTAATTAATTTTTAATTTATCTGTGTAGTTTCTTGGTTTTCTTGTTTTTGCGATGCTAACTTGATATCAAGTTAGCAGCATTTGTTATAGCAGTGCCAAATGAAGAGCGACAAATTTTTATTTTGCGTAACAAATTAGCGACAAAAAAGCGACAAATTTGGAGATTAATTTCAATTTTTTTGACAACTTTGCGATTCTAACTTTACGGAGCTCTACAGGCTGTTCAACGACAGAATGAAGTAGATGTAAACAAATGAGTATGTATCCCTCAGCTGAAGCGCGTGTTCCGGGGACACTGAACTGATATTATAACTCGACCAAGTTGAGAATGATGTTTACAGGAGCGCGCCTCTGTCTGTGTTTACAGCCGAAGCGACAGAGACGGTGACATAAGGACACTCAAATCAAATTAAAAATGGGACTCTACCAAACTGTTTCGGGAAGAGAGCGATTTAATTTGACACAAATCTGGTATCTTTCCAATTACTATTTTAACTGTATTTGTACATGCCTACACCTCTATTGGAAGAAATAAAATGTTATTTTTCTCTGCAGAATGATTCAGTGTTGATCGGATTTCTTTTATGAGCAGAAAATTTGTACTGTAACATTCATATACTCGTGTATCGTTTAATTTAACTTAAGTAGTTTCTCAGAATATACACCAAATCAAATTATTTTTATGTAAGAAGCAACTACCACCAGGGGCGGATTCATATTTTTGCCGCCTGTAGGCACATCGAATTTGCCGCCCCTTGTTTAAAATTAATGTTACATTTCAAATTGTAACGTTTCAGAAACAATTCCTCATTAATTTGAACGTTTTAACTTTAAAAGTAACATTACATTTTGCACATCGGTTTCATAAATTAAATAAATTTTTTGGATTAGCTAATTTTGGATATAAACTGTATCTGCATAGCAAGTAACGTTCAACATTATTAACGTTTCAACACTGAAACGTTAACAATAAAAGGAAACTAAAACATGACAACTAGAATTACAACATTTTTTTTCTTTCGTCAAGGGTCCTTTCTTTCAGATTCATATACTTCTGAAATCATGTCCTAATCATCTCTAATGAAGTAGACAAATAAATAGCTTTTTTTAAATATTAATGTGATAGATTTTTATTTACTACTGAACGATTAGAATATTACGATGTTGTAACAGTTTTTATAATTTTCGATTTACCATTATAAACAAGAAATATAACATTTAACTTTTTGGATGGGGTTTTTAATACAGTTGAAATAACGTTTTATTAACTATAGCTAATTGATGTAAAAGTTTGCGACGTGCCTTTTGGTGAGCAAATTCATCAATAATTATAGTATAATCTAAAACGATGAGATAATTTTCTTCGATACACAATAACGCTAAGGAGTTCAGTCGATACTCTGTCATTGTACAACGCAAATAATTTTTAATCCTTTTTAAACAAGAGAATGAACGTTCTGCTGTGCAATTGGCCACCGGAATACATAAAAAGATTCGAAGTGCAATGTCAACGTTAGGATAAATACATTCTAATTCTTCTTTCCGTAATTACTTTAATAAAGCTGCAGGATTCGTTGGCTTAACATCTTCGTCAAGGTTTTTTAAATACGAACTTAAATGTATCAGCTCAGAAACAAGCGATTCTTCAAGATCTTGGGGAAATTGTGAACATAAAAATATCGCTGCTTTTTCCAAATCTATCAAAGATAATTTTTCTCTTTCAATGACAGCCTTAAATTTGACATCTTTATACGCTTCAAGTCTCGTATTCAATTCTGCAAGTAATTTATCAACAATAACCAAATAAGTGTAAATTTTAAACTTGTCTCGTGCGGTCAGTTCTGCTGCATTCTCGTTTGTTTCATGATATTGCATTTTACGTTTCCTTTTTCTTTTGTTTTCCGATTCATACGTCTCAGTATTTGACAGCTTCTTATCCTTCTCTTCAAAAAATTCAAAATTTTCTCTGTTCGTTTTTAAAAGTTCTACAAGCGAAGTGTAAACCACGGAACTTAAATCGATATCGACCTTTTGCAGTTGTTTGTTCGACGCATTCAAGCGGTCTAAAATTAATCCCCAAACCTCGGTCATAATAGCAGTTTCAAGTCTATTTAAAGCAACAATAAGACCTTTAGCTTCTGCACGAGTTGACAATTTTTGCGTAGAATCATCAGATATAATTTGAAGGGCATCTAAAACAGTGGCGTAGGCTGAATGTATGCGAGTGATATGTTGCATCACCCTAGTTTTTCATTACTTTAAACTCTTTTCAGTAATTTCCTTTCTTCTGTAAGCATCTCCCTCCATTTCTCTATTCCCTCTCGCCATTTACGTGCGCTGTCCAATAGGCGGTTTTGCCTTCGCTGGATGTGACGGGGCGAGAAGCATCCCTTGAACGACATTGCTACATTGGCGAGGTCATTGAACTCACGGCCATGCGCTGTGTGCAAGCTGTGTGGTTTCGACGGCCGATGATGTGACCAGGCCTCTCACATCTCAGGCTTCTGAGTTCTCATTGGCGTTTTTGTATCCCCTCCCAAGAACCTTCCATACCCCTCCTCTGATGCAGTCATAATTCGGCAGTACGCTTGGGAATCACAGACGTCACGTGCCGCGATTGTGGGCTCCGAAACGGAAGTCGAAACGGTGTGTGCGATGTTATTTCGTTCGTCTTGTGTGTCCTTCGTCGTAGCGTAAACGCTGTTTCGTACTGAATGTGCGTTAATATACTACTTTGTCCAACTATTGATACGTTAAAGAGAATCATGAATTCGAAATTGTAACGTGAAAGAATAAAACGTGTGTGTGTGTGAAAGGACGCGACATGCCGAGCTCATCCAGTACAATTATGGCAGTGGATGTGTTACTTGCGACATAGAACAGTAGTGAAACGTCTCATTGTTCTATAGACAGGATTCTTAAAATTCCGTTTAGTTCTTTCTCCTGTTGCGAAAAATTTAAGGTAATTAGTGATTGACAACCAAGACAACGCGAATCGATCTCGAGTTCAAAAATTAGGTATATATTTTTTATGCTTTATTTTTTTGTTTTATTGTTTTGTTTATGTAAGTCAGTGCATACAGTGAGAAATTGGTGATTTTCAAGGAAGATTCAGTAGGTATCTAATTTGCAACATAAACTTCTAAAACACTTCAGAGTAAAATAGAATGACGCGAACTTTAAAAATGTGCAATAATGCCTTCAACCTGTAATATCATGATCGCATCCCCACATCTACTAAACAGGAGACACCACTGATCTAAAACATTTTGCCAACGATGTTTTAGAGCCTGACATGCATCATCTCGAGCTGACCAGCGCGTAATTGAAAGACTTTTCAAAGAGGGTGTACTGGATTCTTCATCTACTAAATTTTGAAGTATGTCCCACCTTGATGTAGATGCACTAAAGAAATTATATAAATTTTGTCGAAGTAGAAAATAAGTACATGCTTCAGTGCATGATTCAGCTGCATTTGTACCAACTAAATTTAAAGAATGAGCAGAGCAGGGGATGAATTCAATTAGAGCATTTACATCTTTCATACGGGCTTGAAGACCTGTGTAAAGACCGGACGTATTTGTCGCGTTGTCGTTGGACTGACCACGACAATTATTAATGTCCAGTTCGTTAATCTCCATAATATTACATACAGCGTCAAACATCTCCTTTGATTTATGGCCTGTGTTTGGAAGGAATTCCAAAAATGACTGGTGTACCATCTTTTCCCACATGTCTAAAAACTATAGCGAGTTGATCCACGTGTGCTTTGTCTGGTGTAGAGTCCACAATTGCGGGAAAATACTTGGCACTTCGAATGTTTTGGACAATCTCATCATTAACTGCTTTAGCTAATATACCTATTAGTTCTTCAACCATCGTGGTGGATAAATACGATATATTTCCTTTTCCGCAGTTACCAAATTTTTGTATGTGATCTGCTAAGAAGTGGAGATATTTCGAAATTAACTCAAGCAACATCATGTAATTAGCATTTTGATAATTTCCAAGCTTTTCGACGTGTTCTCTCAAAGGTGACGACGGCTTACGATGAAATTGTTCTAGAATTAATTACTGCTTGCAATTGTTTATTACAAACATTCTATCTTTCGACACATAATCATACTACCACGTACGAGGCAAAATATCGCAGAAAAAACACTAACTGGCAGAATACTTAAATGTTGTTACCAATTCCATCACTAGATATCATTTGTTTTGAATAACATTTTGTTTAAATTAATTATTCCGAAAATTTGTTTAAAAATCGCACAGAGGTTTGCACCAAAAAATTCTGCTTACCGTCACAAAGTTCAAAAAATCATAAAATATAATCTTACCGGCGGACCACAGATTTATTAACAGTAATTTGTTTAATATACTTCATATTTATTAACTAAACGGCTCACGAATTAATTACTGCATTCAATTATTTAACAACTTGTAACAACTGTTGTGCAAACAAATTGTAAACAATTGAATGCAGTAATTAATTCGTGAGCCGTTTAGTTAATAAATATAAAGTATATTAAACAAATTAGTGTTAATAAATCAGTGGTCCGCCGATAAGATTATATTTTAGGATTTTTTGAAATTTGTGACGGTAAGCAAGAGATTTTGGTTCAAAGCTCTGTGCGATTTTTTAACAACTGTCCGGAGTAATTAATTTAAACAAATTGTTTTTAAAACAAATGATATGTTGGGATGGAATCGGTAATAACACTTGATTATTCCGCCCGTTAGTTGTTTTTCTGCGATTTTTTGCCTCGTACGTGATAGTATGATTTTGCGTCTAAAGTTTGGATGCTCGTTGTAAACAATTGCATGCAGTCATTAATTCAAGAGCAATTTAATCGTAAAATATATAGTGTTGGTAATAGTGTGGTTCGCCGGTAAGATTTTTTTCCATGATTTTTTAAAAATTGTTTGTAAAAAATGCGATTTTGGTGCAAAACTTCAGCCCATTTTAGAGCATTTTAGGCATAGTAATTAATTTAATTACTGCTTACTGAAGATAGACCAAACTTTTTGCTGGACATGGTAAATGAGAATAGTACAAATGAAGAAAATTTACACATCCCACCGGTAACGACTCAAGAAGTAATCAGAGCTGTAAAATTAAGTAAGAACGGCCGAGCACCTGGTCCTGGTATACATAACGAATTAATAAAGTCCGCACCAATTATACTCTATGAGATCCTGGCCAAGATGTATGATCAGTGTCTGAAAGGGGATATCGTACCTCGGGAGTGGAAAACTGCAATAATCACTTCTCTGTATAAGAAAGGTAATAGGAAAGACTGTTCCAACTATCGTGGAATCAGTGTAATGCCGTCATTAGCAAGGCTTTACGGCCGTATCTTGAAAGAAAGAATAGAGAGGGAAGTGAAGGATTCTGAAGAACAAAATGGATTTAGACCAGGGCGCTCATGTATAGATGGGATATTTACATTACGAAACCTGATTGAAAAAAGAGTTTGTAGAGGTTTAACAACTCATCTAGCTTTTGTAGATCTACACAAGGCTTACGACACTGTCCCACAAAACAAGTTGTGGACCAGTTTACATAAGAATGGAGTGTCGACAACTTATGTTAGAGCCGTAAAAGAATTTTACGGCAACTGTATGAGCATGGTCAAAATAGGCAATAAAGTTTCCTCAGAATTCCTGGTTACGAAGGGCCTTCGACAGGGATGTACTATGGCACCGACACTTTTTAAGATCTATTTAGAGGAAGCCCTAGGAGAGTGGAAGAGGAAATGTAGTGGTATGGGCATTCCAGTCGGTGGTGAAATTATGTATACCCTACTCTTTGCTGACGATCAGGTCATCGTGGCCGGGGATATGGATGACTTGAGTTACATGCTCCGTAAGTTGAGAGACGAATATGAAAAATGGGGCCTAAAGATTAATATGTCTAAAACTGAGTATTTGAAAGTGGGAGATGACAAGCTGGAAGATATAGAGATAGAGACTGAAAAAATTAAAGGTTGTAAAACTTTTAAATATTTAGGGGTCACTTTATCATGTAATGGTAAAAGCAGTGATGACATTAATAATAAAATTGGACAAGGTAAACGAGCGATACGGCAACTAAACCCCATTCTGTGGAATGATAAAATAAAAAAAAGAACAAAGCAGATCATTTACTCCTCAGTGGTTGAAAGTATTACTACCTACGGTGCAGAAGTTTGGGAACTGAATAAAAGAGAACGAGACAGACTTCTTGCACTTGAAATGGATTTTTGGAGAAGAAGTAGTGGCATTTCCAAACTGGAACATGTGCGTAATGAGAGAATAAGGGATATTATGGGCGTTAAACGAAATATTATCGACAAAATTGAAACCAAACGCCTCCTCTGGTATGGTCATCTAGAAAGAATGGAGCAGTTTAGATGGCCTAAATTAATATGGAAATGGATTCCTCCCGAGAGAAGAAAACGGGGTCGACCACCAAGAAGCTGGGCCCAAGACGTACAAGACGCGATGGCTGCCAGAGGACTACAGGAAGGAGATTGGGATGATAGAGAAAAATGGAGATCGGGAAGCGAGATGCGGCGTCAGCCGTAAAAAAACTCGCTGCATATATTAATTTAAACAAATTGTTATTAATTCAATAGATATCTACTAATGAGCACTGGGCAAATATTTCTGTTTTCCGCTGAATAGTTTTTTTTCTGTGGATATTTGTTTAAAAGATGAACGTGAGAATGTCCTTGTGATGCTTTAGGGCTCATTATAAACAATTGAATGCATTAATTAATTCGCGAGTCATTTAGTTAATAAATATGAAGTATATTAAACAAATTAGTGTTAATAAATCTGTGGTCCGCCGGTAAGATTATATTTTATGATCTTTTGAACTTTGTGACGGTAAGAAGTATTTTTTTGGTGCATAGCTCTGTGCGATTTTAAAACAACTGTTGGAGTAATTATTTTAAACAATGTGTTTTAAAAACAAATTATATGTTGTGAAGGAATAAGTAGAAGCAATTTAGTATTTCGCCGGTAAGGAAAATTTTTACGATTTTTTTCATTTTTGTGTGTTTTGCTACTAATTTTCAAATTGTTTAAACAATTTGTTGTTGTAATGATGTTAGAACGGAGTAATTAAATAGTAATTAATTAATACTTTATTGTTAATTTTTCTTAGTTCTTTTTGCTCTATTTTGTTGCGTGGCTAACTAGCTTCAGACTGAAGCTAGCTGACCCTCGATTTTTTAGAAAATGTCTGGCGTAATTAATTTCAAATAATGATAATTTAAGAGTAATTAATTAGTAGTAAATGATGGCATATAGATTATTGTGGCCCGCTATAGATGGCTAGCCAGCTTCAGAGAGGTACACCTGGACGAGAAGTCATATTTTCCAAAGCGACACGATAAACAACTCTCTTCACGCTCCTCGCGACTTTTGTTAGCGAAACTGACAGTACAGACCCATGTTTACACTGTTAGTTCCACGACGCGCCGCAGTCACCTCCTTACATTCTTCACTTGGTCGAGATATACCAGCCGTCAACGCTCCTCTATCACCGCTAGCTGTTGGCGTTCTCGAATTCATTCACAGGCTGCACAGTTCCCTTCCATCACTAGGTGCAGGATGTTCAAGAGAAACAGACGACTGCTTGATAACTCGGGATAGACATGGTAGAAATCGTGATGATAATAACTCATTCATTCGGCATATTATTTCTGAAGTTATTATAAACACTATTGTCGATAGGATGAGACGAAACTTATGCACTCCACAAAAACTTGAGCAGGTCATCTCGCAAATGACATAGTGATTTTTAATAGAATATGTAAATCCAACGTTAGTACAGCACCGCAGTAATCTGTCATTGGTTTACCATGAAATTTATTCGTTACTTACATGAAAAGTATGTGAATCGTAAAAAATACAACTTCATCATCGCGATACTTCGAAGAGAATGTTATTTTAAAGGATAATGAAAGAGAAACGAGTAATCCGAAAAAAGTTGCCAATCTCTTCAACAAACACTTTTCTAGAATTGCATCTGATCTTTCGAAGGGACAAAAACCACAAAATTCAACATCTTACGCTTCCCAAAAAATTTCCGATACGATGTTTATTTCCGAAACTTCTCCCAACGAAATCCTCAGAATAGTCAGTAAACTAAAAAATAAATATTCATCTGGATTAGATGAATTTCCGAAATGTTTATTAAAAACTTGTGCACCTGCCTTTATACATCCGTTAACTCACATATTCAATGCTTCTTTATGTACAGGAATATTTCCAGATATTTTCAAAAAAGCAAAAATTAAACCACTGTTTAAAAAGGGAACAAAAATGAAATTCAAAATGACCGGCCAATTTCTCTTTTGTTAGTTATCTCAAAAATATTAGAGAGGCTTTTCTACTTACGCATGGAAACTTTTCTCAGGAAAAACAAAACATTTTCAGACTCACAACACGGTTTTAGAAAATCAAAATCTACGGAAACTTCCATTTTTTCTTTTCTCAGAGATGTTGCTTCATCAATAGACCAAAATGAAGCACCCATTGCAATATTCTTAGATCTTTCGAAAGCTTTTGACGTTATTGACCGTTACATCTTACTCTCAAAATTACCTTCGTATGGAATTCGTGGTGTTGCTTTAGATTGGATAGATTCGTACCTTAAACATCGGACTCAAAGAAACGGACACGAAAGGACGTTACATACTTATGTTTCCAATTCTTTGCCAATTGAGCATGGGGTCCCGCAAGGTTCGATCTTAGGTCCTATCCTTTTTCTATGATATGTAAACGATATGCCCTCGTCTATTAAAAATGGAAGAACGGTTCTGTTTGTCGATGAAACGAATTTTCTTTGCAAAAAAGAATCAGGAAATATTACCATTTCAGAAGTTTCAAATTAGTTTAATAATAACAAATTAATTGCTAACGAAAGAAAACTGTTTCAATGCATATATGTATTTCAAATCGACAATCGCATGTTCCATTGAAAATGAACAATATGCAATTAGATGATGTTGAAGTAACAAAATTTCTAGAACAATTTTTTTCTAATTTCTATTCTTCTAAAATAATAATTATTCTAAATTCTTTTTCGAGTTTTTCAAATCTTCCTAATTAATTTTTTTCTCATTCTGGGCCTCAAGAAAATATGCGCAGATTATCTCCTTCCCCATACGTCATATACAATTTTTACTGTTTTTTGACCAAATAAATAAATAAATAAATAAATAAAAGAAAAATGTCATTATTCTGAATCTGACAATTGCTCTATCGTCTCTCACTTGCAGATTCTGTATTCTCATTGCGTAACTAATTGAATACGTTTAAAATAAGTTTAAAACAGCGATTGTTACGCCACATTCTGTCGGTTTTTCTCGCGAATCGTTTACAAAATCACACGTTGATAGTGATGGAGATGACAGTTCAGTCATGGCACTTCAATAAAACATGCACTACACAGAATACACTCAATAGCCACGTTACGTAAACATCACCCAATTTTGAACAACCTATCTTGACACTGTAATAAGAGTTCCTTTTACGGGTTTCGTTCTGCACAACTCAAGTAGATTCATTCCTTTACAAGCACATGTGTTACGCGATCCGCCATTACGTCGAAACTACTTCGCTTGATTTGTATCTTCGTTCACCCCTTTCCTTTGAATTTATACGTATCATAAATGTATCACATATCATGTAAAGTAAATTTACACTTTTTTGAGACGCTTACATATGATATTCTACTGTATATAATGAGCATTTACTTGAATTGTACGGAACTATTTTATTACGCGTGTACATAAAAAGTGCGAGGAAGAATGTGTGTCGCGGAGTCTCAGCCAATCAGCGACTACTTACCCACGCGGCAATGTTTACATCGACTTCGTTCTCTCCTTGGACAAAGAATAGTTACTTTCTCGAATATCTATGAATATACGGAATATATGAGTAGTATATTATTTTCTCGTGTACTTACAAAACGTAGAGGAAGTTACGTAGGGAAGATTATGTAATGCTGCGGAAAATCGATTTCGAGATTTTAACGGAAATACACGTTTTGCGGTCCCCTGGTACCGAAAACGTGGTTCTTTTCAAAACATCTGTCTTCCGCCTGCCCGTCTGTCTGTCTGACCGTCTGTGGGCACCACAAGCGCCTTAACCATGCGTAGGATTTTTTCCAAGTTGAAGAAATCTCTGTCCATCTGGCAGAGACAAAATTTTGAGATTTTGAAAACCATTCTTTAAAATACTTAACATAAAGCCCCTGGGACATTTTCAAAATTTCCTCAAAAACTACTCCAATTTTTTTCTTAAAATTTCTTGTAAGAATAGAGTATAATAAGTGTAAAGGTGGCATAGGTCCGATTTTCAAGGTTAATTCTGAACTCTTTGTCGACGTCTTCCTCCAACTACAAAGTTGAAGACAGAGATTTTTCTTTCAAATGAAATTTGTTCTGCAAAATCAGTTCTTTCATTAACGTCTTGTCCATTGTTTTTGAAAATGTTAGTAGTTTTCGTGTAATGTTGCGTGCAATATGCCCAATTTAAACAAATTACAAAAACAAGTTTTTTCTCAAAAACGACTCCAATTGTTTTGTTTAAACTTTCGGTAGTGATAATGCTAAATGTACACTATTAGATGACATAAGCACCATATTGCCCTATTCTTTTGTTTTTTCAAAAATTACAAAAACGTAATTTTTTTTACTTGTTTTACACAAAGAGTATATGGTTTCACACGTCGTGAACATTTACATTATCGGTGATTTGTTCACATTATTATATTTATGAGTACATGTGTTTTAAATAATGTCATACATTTTCTCGAAATCTCTACAATTTTCTCTGAAAACTATCTCAAAATTCCGCGTTTTCAGAAACGCTCAAACGCAATTTTGTCATAAATGGCTCCAAATGTTTTCTTCACACTTTTCGAAAGGATAGTGCTAATTGCACTCTTTAATATGACGCAAAGTTCATTTTGGGATTTTTTGGTTTTGCAAAAATTACACAAATGTAATTTTTTTGAAAGATCTCACCCTGTTGATAGGCACATTTTCAGCAATTTGTACAGACTTTTATTGGTGAGTTAATGTGGCTCAAATGATTTCAAATGAAGGTTTTCGAAAACTCAAATATTGTCTGTGAAAAAGAGCTTCAAATTTCGGATATATTGTAGCGCTTAAACATCATTTTCTTAAAAGCGGCTGCAAATTTTTCAAAGAAAATTGCCATTTAGGATGAGGTTTTACTGTTTGTTAATATTATTAAAAGAATATTTTTGTTCTACTATTAGGAAAGGGAAACACTAAATGTGAAAAAAATGTACTTTGGGCGGCGATAGATGTCAACTTGCATCTGTATGTGGCAATTCCGAATAGCTACCCGAGACCAAAAGACAGAAAACTAATACAGGAAAGTTTGTGCCATTCTATAGCTCCACTAGTTTTAAGAACTATCGGGGGCTCTTGAACCTCGATACTTTTTTAAGACCTATCGGGGGCCCTTGGGGGTTGACACGCCACTGCCTTGAGTATGTTCGGCAAATAACTCTAAAAACAGAAGTCATCAAACCCACGAATATATCATTTTTCACGTTTGTCGCCTTATTTACGATGTTTGCATCTTACTGCAATAACATTCGCTTTGAGACGTTATGCTAACTACAATATCATTTCAACAGATTCCATTCTTCTGACAAAAACCGATGCAGGAAGCTACGTGTTTTTAAAATTTCTCAATTCGTTCTCCTTACATATTGTGATTTCGTTTTTAAATGATTGGTTTTTGGTCGTGAAATCCAGAGTAAGAAGATTTATATTGCGCGCGGCCCGCGCCCACTCGGCCTTACACAGTGCCCGGATTACTAGAATTCTCTGTTTCTCAAGGGGGCGCTGCTTTGACTGCCAAAAAAAACAACAACAAAACAACAACATTGTTTCAATTTGCTACAAAGATAGAGGCGCTTCAGCCCATTAGAGTACGAAATTCAAAGAATGTTTGTATTATCAGGTGGATGACCCCAAATGTGGGTCGAAACGTTGTATAATTGGGACTTGTATTGTTATTATGTGGTTAAAATGATTATATATCTACTTCATTGGGCTATTCTTATTCAATTCCATCACAGACAGGTATTAACCCTTATAATGGACGGCTTGTCGATGGCGAGAGTGGTGTGATTTAAACATTGCAAACAGCCTTGTCCAGACAGCGGAAGAAAGGAGGCCGCAGGTTTTCTGGTTCACGCCCAAAACTTTTTATGCAGGAATGTTAGTACATGATGTTTTTCCTACACTAAGTATGCCTCATTCTGTAGGGCATTTGTGTACTATGTATGTATGTATGTGTGTATGTATGTGTGTGTATGTGTGTGTGTGTGTGTGTGTGCGCGCGCGCGCGTGTGTGTGTGTGTGTGTGCGCGCGCGTGTGTGTGTATGTGTATGTGTTTGTTGGGCGGAAGGTGATCTTCATTTACATTAATCTGTTTATTTGTATGGGTTGAGTGTACGGTAATTATGCATATGGATTTGTGCTACAATTAATCACAATGCATTTTGTGATTTAAATTATTATTTAAAAGTTCTTCAACATTTGTTATGATTTTAATGACAGATTGTTGAAAAGGTTGAATATATTAGTGTGTACATGCATTTCTGATAAAATGTTTAAGTGTACTCATTTCTTTATTTGAATGAAAGGAATGAAGTATTTGAGTTTGGTTTAAATAATGTAGTTTTTATTTCTTCATTAGTATTTTATTCAGGAAATAGTTGTAAAATTGTTGAGATAAATAGATTTAATTATGTAAAGCATGTTACAGATTGTGCTGGCATAAAAATGGTCAGATTTCCTTATATTATTAATTTTATATTATTATTTAATATAACTGTAACATAATATTTATGGATAGGACGGATCAAATGACCCTGGTGAGACAGATAAGCCCAATTACGGGTTGGGGGTGATAAGTTCAATTACATGGATACTAAGGCTATCAGTTTCTGCCCAGCTAAAGTATCTGAGCAACCCACGTAAGGCATGAATGTTTTCGACTATGGGGCATTCTGAGTCACTGCTGCTTCACATTAATATCACTCTCCTTCTATAATCTCTTAGGCTGATTGGTAATTGTGAGATGTGTATGCAATCAGTCTGCTCGTGTAATTGAGAAACTGGTTCCCTACACTCACAAAAATGAAACAAGCATCACGAAGGACCCCGGGTTATCACAGGCATGTATGTAAGGTACGGGGAGAGCGGTGGCATGCGCAGAAGGTGCTCTTTTAGGCGCCAATGATACCGGACAAGGGGATGGGACAAAATTGGACAACTAACCTAAACTCAAAAGAACAGGAAACTATCTAGTACTAGTCTACCATTTTGTAGCACATTTATATGTATTTTTAAAACTTTTCTTTTAAAAGACTTTTACTGTTTGTTTTCATTGCGTTACAAACATTTTTCCGTTTTTTGTGTCAGATTAATTTTACCTCATGAAATGCATTGAAAACAAATGTTAAGTTAAATTTTGGAAAGTTGATTTCACAATTGAAGGACATAATTTGATGACACGTTTTAAATCATACCTTTTATCTGCGTTATGATAATAATAACGGTTTATTTTACACAAATTAAAGGTGTACAAATACCGATGTTCCGGTTATCTATACAATTTGATAATCAATTTTTGGGATATTAAGGCAGAATTCATGGATTCGATTTTCCTCCAGCCGTTTTGCTCCAACTTCGTTACAAAAGTGTATTTCAAGTTCGGTTCTTCGTGAAATTGGAAACGTTGGCGACAATAAGTTAAAGACTGTCATGAATTGTCCAGAACTCAGAATCTTATTTTTAGGCCCCTGCAATTTTGAATGGAACAAAAATGTTGGGAAAATGACTTTTTGGAGGAGATGGAATTTTTAGTTTTTACTGTTGAGAACAATTTTGCCGTTCTAAATTATGCATTTGTTGAAATAACCAAACTCCGACAGTCATGAATTCATTTGATAAAACTTTACACGGTCTTTGGCACGGTCACTTGCAAATATTTATGGTAAATGTTACCTTGTGTATGTGGAACTTTTAAATGAGCCGCAGAGCAGTGCCCGCTTTTCTCCGCCAAGTCTCCCAGGAAGGGTGACTGGAACCAAGATCCATAAATACTGTATGTAAGGATCTTGACTGGAACGGCGAGCCACCGCGCGAGGCTGTGCACCACGTCACCAGAAGTACACGTAGAAGGCTGCAGATACCACTGCAGACAGTCGAAGTTGGAATATTGTATTGTGAGTTTGCTTGCGTATAATGAACTGGATCATGCTATGTTATTTTTGTTTTGTGGAAATGTGAACTACACTACGTTTTTACTTTCCCGTATACGTACGTATACACTGAATGATATACGTAGTATAGGGAAAGTTATGTAATGCTGCGCGTAAAAGTGGCCACTTTTCGGTGAAAAAAAATTAATTGCCGGGTCGTGAAAACGTAAAAGTGGATAAAACCAGTTGCTACATTAAGAAAAAAAACCCTAACACGTGGTGTAGCCAGAAAC
Organism: Acheta domesticus; assembly: GCA_031308135.1. Classification (NCBI taxonomy): domain Eukaryota; kingdom Metazoa; phylum Arthropoda; class Insecta; order Orthoptera; family Gryllidae; genus Acheta; species Acheta domesticus. The sequence goes on along the minus strand of JAHLJT010000631.1, from coordinate 111,652,655 downwards.
CCTGTTTTCTAGGCCCTTGATACCGAAAACCCAATTGAAAGGAAAATGTCCGTCTGTCTGTCCGTCAGCCTGTCTGTCCGTCAGCCTGTCTGTCCGTCAGCCTGTCTGTCCGTCAGCCTGTCCGTCAGCCTGTCTGTCCGTCTGTGAACACTGCTAGCGCCTAAACCATACGTACGATTTCTTCCAAAATGGATATTCCCCGGTCGATCTGGTTCTAGTCAAAGCATTGAGATTTTGAAAAAGATTCTTCAAAATGTGGGGGTACTTTACATGAAGCCCCCGGGGATTTTCAAAATTGTCACAAAAACGGCTCAAAATTTTTTCTTTAAATTTATTGTAGGAATAGAGTAAAATACACTTAGTAACATGGTATAGGTCCAATTTTCACGGATAACTGAATTTTCGAAAATTGTGAAAGTTTGAATTTTTTTCGGCGTCTTTCTCCAACTACAAAATTGAAGATAGAGATTTTTCCTTCAAATAAAATGTGTTCTCCAAAGTGAGTTCTTTGTTCAAGGTCACGTACATTCTTTTAAAAATTTTAGTAGTTTTCGCGCAATATTGCGTGCAATATGTGCAATTTTAAAAAATTACAAAAACTAGATTTCCTCAAAAACGGCACGAAATTTTTTCTTTAAACTTTTGGTAGGGATAGTGATAAATATACCCTATGAGATGACATAAACACCATATTGCTTTATTCTTTTGTTTTTTCAAAAATTGCAAAGATGTAATTTTTTTTTATTTGTCTCTCACGCGTTAATATTTACATTAGCGGCGAATTGTTACATTATTATATTATGAGTACATGTGCTTTAAATAATGTCAAATAAAGTTTATCGAAAACACAACCGTTTTCTGTGAAAACTAGCTCTAATTTTCGCATTTTCAGAAACGATCAGACGCCATTTTCTCATAAATGGCTAAAAAAAACTCTTCAGACTTTTCGATCGGATAGTGCTAATGGCACTCTTTAATATGACGTAAAGTTTATTTTGAGTTGTTTTTTTCAAAAATTGCACATATGTAATTTTTTTAAAGGATCTCTCACATCTTTAATATGCACATTATCCGCAACTTGTAAAGATTATTATATTTGTGAGTGTAGGTGCTTCAAATAACTTCAAATAAACTATTTTGAAAACTCAAAAATTTTCTGTGAAAATGAGCTTCAATTTTCGCATTTTTAGTAGCGCTAAAACGACTTTTTCTCTTAAATGGCACTTAATTTTTAAAAGAAAATTGCCATTTACGGATAGGTTTTTGTGTTCTTTAATATTCTAAAATTAATATTTTCGTTCTACCAATAGGAAACCGAAAAATTAAGAAAATGACAAAAAAAAGTACTTTTGGCGGTGATAGATGGAAGCTGGCAAGAAAGAGTATGTCGCAATTCCGAATAGCTAGCGAAGACCCAAGGAAATAGAAAACTAATACGGGAAAGTCTGTGCCATTCTGTAGCACCACTAGTTTGAGATATCTTCCGGTATTGTAGTAATTTCATTAAGGACTTGAGTTTTTCTCCAGGATATTCGGTGAACTGACAAAGTTAATGATACTGTTTTGGTTTACGGAAAATTGTAAAATTCGGCACAATGAAATGGAAAGTTATGTAATGCGGGGAAAATCGATTTCGAGATTTTAACGGAAATACACGTTTTGGGAGTCCCCTGATATCGAAAAATTGTTTTTTTTCCAAACCGTCCGTCAGTCCGGCTTGCCGGCCAGCCGGCCGTCAGCCTGAGAACAACACTAACGCCTAAACCATACGTGCGATTTCTTCGGAAATGGATATTAACCCCATCAATCTGCGTCCACTCAAAGCGCCGCTATTTTGAAAAACTTTCTTCAAATTTTGGGGGTACTTTACATGATGCCACTAAGACATTTTCAAACTGTTCTCAAAAATGGTTCCAAATTTTTTCTTTAAATTTCTTATAAGAATAGAGTAAAATACACTTATAAAGTTTGCATAGGTCCCATTTTGAGGGTTAACTCTGAATTTTACGAAAACTGCAAAATTTTGAATTTTTTCGGCGTTTTTCTACAAGTACAAAATTGAAGATTGAGATTTTTCTTCCAAATAAAATTTGTTCTCCCTGGTGAGGTCTTCCACTAAGGTCAAGTACATAATTTTCAAAATGTTAGTAGTTTTCTGGCAATATTGTACGAAATATTTGCAATTTTAAAAATTTTCAGAAACAAGATTTTCTCAAAACTGGCACCAAATTTTTTCTTTAAACTTGTGGTAGGGATAGTACTAAATGTACTGTATGAGATGACATAAACGCCATGTTGCTCTATTCTTTTGTTTTTTCAAAAATTACAAAAATGTATTTTTTTACTTGTATCTCATGTCGGTGATACATTAGGGGCGATTTGTTCACATTATTATATTAAGAGTACATGTGCTTTAAATAATGTACAAGTAAAGTTTCTCGAGAACTCAACCGTTTCTGTGAAAACTAGCTCAAAATTCCGCATTTTTCAGAAACGCTCAAACGTCATTTTTACTTTCACGTATACGTACGTATACACGGAATGATATACGTAGTATAGGGAAAGTTACGTGATGCTGCACGAAAAAATGGGGAATTCTCGGCGGAACAAAATTCATTGCCGGGCCGTGATAACGAAAAAGTGGATAAATCCAGTTGCTAAATTAAGAAAAAAATCCCCTAACACATGGTGTAGCCAGAAACCCTGTTTTATGGGTCCTTGATACCGAAAAACCAATTCAAAGGAAAACGTCCGTCTGTCCGTCCGTCCGTCCATCCGTCTGTCCATTTGTGAACACTGCTAGCGCCTAAACCGTACGTGCGATTTCTTCCAAAATGGATATCCCCCGGTCGATCTGGTTATAGTTCAAGCTTTGAGATTTTGAAAAAGATTATGTAAAATTTGGGGGTATTTTACATGAAGCCCCTCGAACATATTCAAAATTTATCAAAAACGGTTCCAAATTTTTTCTTTAAATTTCTTGTAAGAATAGAGTAAAACATACTTATTAAGGTGGTGTAGGTCAGATTTTCAGGGATAACTCTGAATTTTCGGAAATTGCAAAAGTTTAAAATTTTTTCGGCGTCTTTCTGGAACTACAACATTGAAGATAGAGATTTTTCTTGTAGATAAAATGTGTTGTCCAACGTGAGTTCTTTCATTAAGGTCATATACTTTTTTTTGAAAAGTGTTGTATACTACAAAGGGAAAACTCACAACTTTACTTAGTACAACAATTTATTCCCAACACCAAAATCTCATTCTGAATATAAATGGTTTCGTTTGCCGACAGGCGTAGAAGCCCATCGTATACTCTAGGGCCGGCTTCCTCCGGCGGCGATGATTCCAACTCCCGGCTCCAACTCGTACTCTATCTCGAACTCCGTCTCGAACTGACTCCTGCCCGAACCGACTCTTGTTCGTACTGACTTCCACTCGTACTGGCTCGTACTGACTTCTGCTCGTACTGACTCTTGCTCGCGCTGACTCTTGCTCGCGCTGACTCTTGCTCGCGCTGACTCTTGCTCGCGCTGACTCTTGCTTGCGCTGACTCTTGCTCGTGCTGACTCTTTCTTGCGCTGACTCCAACTCCAACTGCTGCTCCGGCTCGTACTGCGGCTCGAACCGCGGCTCGTACTCGAACTGTGACTTGAACTCGAACTGTGGTCGTGGCGCGGCGCCCCGCTTATATAGCGCCGTTGGGTAGGGGAGAGCGCCACCGGCCCCTCCTTTGCCCCCACCGGGGTAGTCCCGTGGTGGGCTGTGTGCGGTCGGGCGTAACCCGGTCGCTTGTCGCCCCCGGCCACCGGCGTCGCTCCCAGCTCCCCTCGTAGCGACGCGCCGATCTATTGGCGCGGCGGGCAGCGCCCGAAGTTCGTGGCATCGGCCACAGATGCCACAAAAAGTTTAATAGTTTTCGCGCAATATTGCATACAATATGTGCAATATGAAATAATTACAGAAAAAAGATTTTCTCAAAAACGACTCCAAATTTTTTCTTTAAACTTTTGGTAGGTAGAGCGCCTAATGTATTTTATCAGATGACAAAAACGCTTTATTGCTCTATCTTTTGTTTTTTCAAAATTCCAAAAAATTTTTTTTGACTTGACTCTCATGTCGTTAATATTTACTTTAGCCTTTATTTGTTGACATTAATATATTAAGGAATACATGAGCTTTAAATAAAGACAAGTGAAGTTTCTCGAAAACACAACCGTTTTCTGTGAGAAGTAACTTAAAATTTCGTTTTCCTCATTTATGGCTACAAATTTGTTCTTAAAAATTTTGTAACGAATAGTGCTAATTACACTCTCTAATATGACGTAAAGTGTATTTTGAATTATTTTTTTGTTTTTTCAAAAATTATATAAGTAAATTTTTTGAAATTTCTCTCACATCTTTAATATGTACATTACCAGCAATTTGGAAAGATTATTATATTTGTGAGTGTAATTGCTTCAAATAACTTCAAATAAAGTATTTTGAAAACTCAAAAACTTTCTGTGAAAATGGACTTCAAATTTCGCATTTTTAGTAGCGCTAAAACGCAATTTTCTTTAAAGCGTCACATAATTTTTAAAAGAAAATTGCCATTTAGGACTAGGTTTTTGTGTTTTTTAATATTCTAAAATTAACATTTCCTTTCTACCAATAGTAAATCGAAAAATTATTAAAATGCGAAAAAAAACTTCAAATGAGGTTTTTGGAAATTCAAAAAGTTTCTGTGAAAAAGAGCATAAAATTTCGCATTTTTAGTAGCGCTTAAACTTCATTTTTTTAAAACGGCACCAAATATTTCAAAGAAAGTTGCCATTTAGGACTAGGTTTTACAGTTTTTTAATATTCTAAAATTAATATTTCCTACTATTATTTCCATTTTACTATTAGGAAACCGAAAAGTTAAGAAAATGTACTTTGGACGGCGTTAGATGGTAGTTGGTAAGAGTATGTGGCAAGTCCAAATAGCTACACTTGGGTTTTTATTTCTTGGCACGTGAGGCCCTGTCTTCACGATGGAATATCTCACGGCATTTAGCGTCTTTCTCAGTCGTGCCGGTAGACCTCGTTCTTTAATAGTTTAAATTTAACATTTCGGTTCTGCCATTAGGAAATCGAAAAATTAAGAAAATGTCAAAAATATGAACTTTGGGCGGAAATAGGTGGCAGCTGGCACAAGTATGTGGCATTTACGAATAGGTAGCCCACACCCAAGGAAATAGAAAACTAATACGGGAAAGTCTGTGCCATTCTGTACACCACTAGTTCCTTTCTCGTGTAAGTACGTATATACGGAGTAATTTTCGTAGTATAGGGAAGTTATGTAATGCTGCGGAAAATGGATTTCGAGATTTCAAGGAAAATACACATTTTGGGGTCCCCTGATACTGAAAAAGTTTTTTTTTTTTTTTTTTTTTTTCAAGACGTCCGCCCGTCTGTCTGCCTGTCTGTCCGTCCGTCTGTGAACAACACTAGCGTTTAAACCATATCATTTTTAGAAACGCTCCAACGCCATTTTCTCATAAATGGCTCTAATTCCAATGACAATGATGAACATTGCGTGCAATATATGCAATTTAAAAAAAAATTACAAAACGAGATTTTTCCGAAAACGGTTTCAAATTTTTTCTTTAAACTTTTGGTAGGGATAGTGCTAAATGTACTCTTTGAAATGACATATTTGCCATATTGCTTGATTCTTTTGTTTTTTCAAAAATTACAAAAATGTAATTTTTTTGACTCGCCTCCCACGTCGGTGATATTTAGATTAGTGTCGATGTGTTCTCATTAATATATTTACGAGTACATGTGCTTTAAATATTGTCAAGTAAAGTTTCTCGAGAACTCAACCATTTTCTGTGAAAACTAGCTCAAATGTCGGCATTTTCAGAAACGCTCAAACGCCATTTTCTCTTAAATGGCTCTAAGTTTTTTCTTCGTACTTTTCAGATGGATAGTGCTAATTGTACTCTTTAATATGACGTAAAGTTCATTTTTTTCAAAAATTACACAAATGAAATGTTTTTGAAAGAGATCGTGTATATTAAAGTGCTTCAAATGACTTCAGATGAAGTGTTTCGAAAACTCAAAAATTGTCTGTGAAAAATAGCTTCAAATTTCGCATTTTTGGTAGCGATTAAATGCAATTTTCTTAAAAACGGCTCCAAATTTTTCGAAGAAAATTGCCATTTAGAACAAGGATTTACTGTTCTTTTATATTTTAAAATTAATATTTCCGTTCTACTATTAGGAAACCGAAAAATTAGGAAAACGTCAGAAAAAATGTACTTGGGAGGCGATAGATGGCAGCTGGCAAGAGTATTTGGCAATTCCTAATAACTAGCAGAGAACCAAGGAAATAGAAAGCTAAAACGGGAAAGTCTGTGCCATTCTGTAGCCTCACTAGTTTTGTATGAATTCTATTACCGGCAATTTTCAATTCATTGCTAATGCAAATAGTCGAGTGCCCACAGAAAATCAAAGCCAGAATCATGTGCGCGAGAAGTGATCAGATCGTACAAGGTGGCGCACGAAATGATTCACCATTTGTTTCTTACATAATTATAAAGTCGCACTAGATATCCAATTGTGCTTATCAACAGTAATAGCAGTAGAGCTTGGAGAAACAAATGCGTTGTGAAATGACGCGTAATTTACGATATCGCCGCTAGGAGACTAGTGTTTATACAATGGCCGGCAAAGGAAGACTGACGAACTGACGACGTAGCAGCGATCGGCGGTTGTGTTACTCTTCAATGAAACGGAAAGTCTTGCTGTGACTCAAAGGCGTTTTCGACAACAGTTTGACACATGGTGAGCCCTTTGCAAGAGAACCATCCATAGGCTGTGTGATATATTTGCATGAGGAGAATTTTTTTCGGCGGAAAATGTTTAAGCGTACGAGCTGCTTTGCAGAGAAGCTCCGATAAATCGTGTAGAAAAGCAGCAGAGCAAGTGGGAATGTTTAGACGGATTTTGTAATGAAATCCATATGTACCCGTACAATATGGCCTCTGCACAGAAAGCCATATTGGGCTCTTCAGTGAACCCAAGCGGCCTATCCTCGCTAGACGGAGGATAGGCAATGAACTCTCTACAACGTTTGGCTTTCAGGCGAGGTACATTTTCATTTGGACGGTGTGGTTAATAAGCAAAACGTACGCTTTGAGGCTATCGAAAATCCGCATGTGCTTCTTGAACGACAATATTAGGCTTCGAGGATTATCATGCGGGCCGCAATGTCCAGTCACGGACAGTGTGGACCCTTTTTCTGTGAAGAAACTGTGCACACTGAACATTTTTTGAGCATGCTCTGCAATAGCTACGTTCCACAGCTTATTTCTTTTGCATTGCCAATCAACACGCAGGGTTTCATGCAGGATGGAGCAAGGCCACACTGTGTTGGATTTCTTATACAAGAGTTTCGAAATGTGGGTCATTTTATTCAGTTTTCAAGGTCGTTTCAATGACGGGCAATTTTGATCCCTAAAAGTCCAGACCTCAACCCACGTGACTTTTTTTCTTTGGGGGATACCTAAAGCGAAAATTTTCCCAAAATGCCCACATGATTTATTGGAGCTCAGAGGACATAATCTTCAAGTGCATAAGAGTAATTGCAGTAAAAGATGACGTGTCGTAGGGTTATCGCTAGCGTCAGTATTCGTTTGCAGGGAGTTACGAATCGAAATGGTGGACATGTTGAGCACTTGCCGCGTTAGAATAATTCTCGAAAGAGTATTTTCCATTGTGGCACATGTTCCTTCGAGTTTTTATAAACAATACATTTTTGATTCAACAACAAAATGGAGACATATTTTGTGCTTCTGCGTTGACAGTCTTCCCTTGTCGGCAATAGTTGTCTAAAAACTAGACTCCTAGCGGCGGTATTGTGAATTAGGCGTCATTTTGTAACTCATTTGTCTCTCCAAGCTCTACTGCTACTACTTTTGAGATGTTCAACGGGATATAAAGTGCGACTTATACATTAAGTTAGAAACAAATTATTATCATTTCGTGCGCCTCCCTGTACCTGACACGGACACTAATTATGTAACTAATGGTTGAATACATACTTTTATTAAACTTAGTGTTAATTAATTTACATGACTTGCTTACGTTTTATTATATACAAGTATTAGTGTTCTGAATTTTGGAAACTACATCCCCAACATTCGATGGAACTGCAACCCGCAGTTTGTTGAGTCACCAGCCGCCAATGCTGTAGTCTTCAAATGTAAGCAGAGGAAAGGCAAAAAGCAACTTACAGTATTCAGTGTTCAGTTGGGAGATTACATCTATTCATTAATGATTATCTTAAACAAGGCTTACTTAAAGTCGGATCGACAAACGTTTGAAGCAAATTTCCTTCTGAATCGGTGCCTTCAACAATTTGGCACGTTTTCAACATCAATTTTTCTTAAGATTGTAATTATTTTTCTCACAAAACTCGCTCACGCTGTGTTCAAATGAAGCAGAATTGAAGCACTTCCTTTTAAAATCTTCTCCCGAGCAGTTCGCAAACACCCACACCTTCCGTTGTCGCTTTCTTTTTTTGCCATTAATTCAAGGCATAGCCACAGCGCGGCGCTTATGTCAAATAAACGAGCTACCCGCGCCGCCTGCGCCTCTCCACGGGCTGCATTCCCTTCCCTTCCCTCCCCCCTGCCGTTTCGTGCCACGCCGCGCCGCATCACGCTACGCGCCGTTCGTGTTTGACACGCACTTCCCGCCTCGCCTCTACGGGCTTGCGTGATGCAAGCGGCAGCATGCGAATTCATGACCAAGCATCCCCATGAGGTAACAGTATTCTTCGCGGAATAAACAAACTGATTCAGAGGTGGCAAGGGATGTGACGGCCCATTCTTTGCTACTGCAAGTAGTATTGGATTAAATAATAGTTCAAAACATAAACGGTAGAGAAAAAGGTTTGTAACTGATCCCAAAATCGATTTACCCATTTTAGGAGTCTCTGATTCAGAGATATGTGGCTTTTAAAGAAAATGTTTACCTGCTGCGCTTCCCAGGTGTATAGAATGGATTTCTTTACCGTAGTATGCCAGTCGCAAATACGTCTTTTGTGAATTTGTAACGTTAGCACCCAACCTAGTTACTTGTAACAAGTTAATTACGTTGATTTGATTTAAATGTCAAATAACAATGGAATGACAGTTATAATATTTACAAAATTAAGTTCATTTAAAATGAAAAGAAACACTTAACCTGAAACTCAATATTTTCAAAATATTGAATTTCCTTCAAAATGCTTTGCAGGATTCATACTTTCACTTATGATATAAAAATAATTTCAAATATCATATGAAATCATTAAAAATCTTGCCAATTAAAAGCCGGAAATATTTACTGCAAAGCTTATCAAAAGTTAAAGGGATCATTATTTTACAAACGAACAAACGAAAAGAAAGAAAGGAAAATGGATTTTGCTATGATCTCGTACATTGTACGGGTAACGCATTACAGCGTGTTAGAAGCAAGCTGTGAAATGATGGCCGAAATGTTGGCGCACCAGGCTTCAACTTCAATCACCAGCCAGAATATTAGGAATGTGTATGAATAAAATGTCGATTCAAACATCAATAGTCTAACAAAGTTTTATTAACTTATCCAATCAATTCAAATTTGTCAATTTGCATTTGATTTGCAATTAGCACACTGAAAAATTTATACTCCAGCACCGATAACGGAAATATAAAGCCATGCCTTGCGGTCGAGTGCCGGTTATTGGGAGGTCACAGGTACTAACCCGGTAAGTGCCACAAATTCACTTCGTGTTGTGGCTCTTTAATTCCAATTCGTAGTATGACTGCTTTGGTGTCCTTGATCATTACTAGGCGAATGAGGGAGCAGTAACAACAACAGTAATAATGATAGTAATAATAATAATAATAATAATAATAATAATAAAAAATCCCGTGTGGTGTCCATTTTTGTAGAATAGCGCCATGGGATCTTCGCCTGTCATAAAAGGCGACTAACAGGAGCAGCTGTCCGCTGTACCTCCATCTAGAATTCATCCATCTTTCATTCTCCATCCCTTTTTCAGCTGTTCCGTCTATTCCTTTGCCGAAATGTTACCTTAACTATCCCTTGGCTGCTTTCCCGATTCTGTTTCCAAAACATCCCCTCTCCATTTCCTCCCTTACTTTACGTTCTCCGAAGACCAACCTTACGTGAACCGAGAGAACGGCTACCGCACGTGGGGGACGGGCAAAGGCACCATTGACTGTCGGCTATCAGGCAATGGCGACCCGCCAAATTGGATGCTGGAAGGTGTCTGTTCTTCTGGAAGTTGGAAGGTGACCTATGCCCCTGACTTTCGGGAAAGCGATAGGCGAACCAACTGGCAACTGGGAGATGGGGCAGCATCCGAAATAGCAACCCCTATGTTTTTGCGGACTGAAGATGCCTGAGCTTCGCCCTTATGGGTTGGGTCATGGTGCGAAGATGGGGCTCTGGCTCAGAGGCGAGAGGTACTTCCGCTATTGACTCTTACCCGGTCCGCTGGTGCAGAAGCAGTAATGAGAAGTCAAAGGATTCGTGACGCATGCGACCCGCACTTGCAAGGCGGCGCTGGGGGTCGCAGCTTGTGTGAGACGACAGCTCACCACGCCCGACTTCGGAACAAACGCCAGCGCATGAAATGGACTGAGTTAAATATCTCCATTATGCATGCGGACTTTTGGGCTACCAGACTTGAAGCGGATATGGAGGAATATAGGCAGAGACAAGATTTCGGATCTTTCATTGGGGGGGCAAATTTGGGCGCTATTATAGACACGAAAATATTAATACTTTAAATTAATTGTTCTGTAATATATATATATATATATATATATATATATATATATATATATATATAATACATATATAAATACAGTTTTTAATTTTGTAAATTATTTAATTCATTATTATTAAACATTATTAGGTTAGTTGAACACAAAGGTGACGATCTTAAATGTTATTGAACTGTACGAACTGTAAATTCAACGATGCATTTTTTCTCAGTGAATCACATCGAAATATCGAAAATGCTTACTATTTATTATGATCACAAATGATTATACATAACTATGCCATTCTGGAGCACCACTAGTTATTTTTTCGTTATGGAATGCTGCGGAAAATCGATTTCGAGATTTCAATGGAAATACACGTTCTGAGGGTCCCCTGCCACCGCGAAAGGTGTTTTTTTTGTTGTTTGTTTTTGTTTTTTGTTGTTGTTTTTCCTTCACCAAAACGTCGTCCGTCCGTTTGGTGTATGTGAACAACATTAGCGCCTAAACTATGAGTACGATTTTTCCCAAATAAACCCTTGTCGATCTGGCCTGTGTCGAAGCTCTGCGATTTTGAAAAACATTCATTAATTTTTGGGGATACTTTATATGAAGCTTTCGGGATATGTTCAAAATGTTCTCAAAAATTGCTCCAAACGTTTTCCTTAAATTTCTTGTAAAATAGAGTGAAATACATTTACAAATATAGCAAGATTACAAATTTCTTTCGTTTAGGTCATGCACAGTTTTTTGAAAATTGAATTAGTTTTCGAGGATTATATCGTCAAAAATGTGCAATATTAAAAAATATCAAAAAGATTTTTTCGAAAATGGCCCTAGATTTTTCTTTAAACTTTTGAGATGGATAGTATTAAATGTAAGTCTATGTCATCTCTAAGATAACAAACTTTTTTTGCTCTATACTTATGTTGTTTTCCGAAATTACACCAATATATTTTTTTCTTGTCTCTCACGTCGTTAATATTTACATTACAGGCGATTTGTTTCTATAATTGAATTTATGAGCGCCTGTGCATTAAATTATGTTATATAAAGTCTCTCGAAAACTCAATTTTCTGTGAAAATGAGGTCAAATTTCCGCATTTTCGGAAACACTCAAACACACTTTTCCAAAAAACAGCTCCAAATTTTTTCTTCAAACTTTTTGTACGGATAATGCTAATTGCACTGTATAAGATGACATAAAATTCATTTTGCTGTATTATTTTATTTCTTCAAAATTATACAAATGTAACTTTTTGAAATATCTCCCACGCCGTTAATATACACATTTTGGGAGATTTGTAAACATTACTGCATTTGTGAGTGGCAGCGATTCACACGACTACCAATAAAGTTTTTCGAAATCGCAATAGTTTTCTGTGAAAAAGAGCTTCAAATTTCGCATTTATAGTAACGCTTGAACGTCATTTTTTTAATAATGGTACCAAATTTTTCTACGAAAATTTCCATATAGGACGAAGTTTTCCTCTTCAATAATATTCTTAAAGTAGTTTTTCGGTTCTGCCATTAGGAAACCGAAAAATTGAACAAATGTAAAAAATGTTCGGGCGGCGATAGATGGTAGCTGGCAAAAGAATTGGGCACGACCGAAAAGTTAGCCCAGACCGAAGGAATTAGGAAACTAGTTCGAGAAAGTCTGTGCCATTCTGTGGCTCCACTAGTCCCTTTCTGTTTTGGCCCTAAATCTTTAGTGACATCTAAAACAAAAATAGTACGAACATAAGTTGTAGTGTATGTAATACGAGCCAGTAATAGTTTGGGGCTCATACACGCACAATAGTTCGGGGTTCATTTTACAACCATCGCCATATTAAAATTCTGCACACTAAAACCAGTCTTCCATAGTTCGAAATTACAGATTGCATGCATAAAAACAATGATTAACCCATTATAATGCTTACTTATGCATGACGGCTGCTGATATTGTGCATAAGCAATCCTTGTGATAATGAGTTTTTTTCTGTCGAATCTTACGTTAGTCAGAACGCTTGCTGGAGAAGACAAAACTGATACTTTCTTTCTTGCAGATTTTTGGAACTTTTATAGTGCGATTTTTATAAAGCTACCTCTCAAGGCCCGTCTTCAAGATGAAAAGTATCACGGCATTTCGCGTCTTTCTCGGTCGTGCCGCTAGATTTGCATGATCAATCAGTGCTTGATACGCTCGCGATCATGCAACATCTAGCGGCACGACTGATAAAACCGCGAAGTGAACACGGGCCTGGAGAGGCAGCTTTATAAAAATCGCGTCCTTCGCGGTTGTGCCGGTAGATGTCGCATGATCAAGCAGATGTCGCATGACCAAGCAGTGGATGATCAAGCAGTCGCATGATCAATCATCCAGCGGTACACTCATTCCTCGAAAAAAAAAAAACCCAACGTGAAATGCAAATTCCAACTCTTTTATAATTCTTCACTTCACGACAAAATTGTATAACATTAAGTCCCAGCGTCCTCATATGAGGAGGGCACTAAAATATCAACGTCTCGAAGACATTGAATCATATAACTACACAATTTTATATTCTTCGTAAATTTTATATTCTTCAATTTTATATTCTTCTAACTAACACTATGTAGTCAGTTTAGCAACTCACCGAAATTTAGAATACTAGATATAATCAATTTTTTTATCAACACAAACAAAGTATAAAACGCACTAACTTAGGAAGCTATTAAAATTACAAGAATATAAATCTGAGCGATAACAAACGTTTATATCTGTTGAATGAACCTTTGCGGTGTTGCCAAACAACTATGTGATGGGCAACACAATTTATAATATAATGAAGTAATACAAAAATCACTGTCCTGAAATGAGGACGCTGGTACTTAATGGGTTAAAACATATTGTGTTTCATTTGTAAAGGATCAGATCGGTCTAAGCGAATTAAAACTATAATTAAAAGCCAAAGACTTTTCTTCCAAAGCTTTTAGAACCGAGAAAACATGATCACCTCTGTTTCACATCAGCTCTCATTTACAACCGAACCATAGAGCTATGATGACAAAAGGAGTTAATAAACCAGTGGCGTGCGGTGATAATTTTAGTAGGGGAAGCACTTTTGAAGTCTAAGGTATAAAAAACGTAAAACAGTTAATGATGATATGAATTTTCACAAAATGTGAATATTAACTCGGACGTCTTGCATACGAACGTAACTGGTCGCCCGGGAGTAAACAGACCCAAGGGCTAAATGCCTTCTAACATTATAAACAAATATAATTCGGTATTTATGTGACTTACAACTTAACATTATTTGTAGAGTCCTTAGTTATTTAAAATTATTAACAAATTTATCCTCGAAATATCTGTAATGTTTTATTCTTCTGAAAGTTGATCGTGCCTACTTCAAATGTATCACCGGAAATGGAGATTATCGCATTCCGTGGGCGTTGCGCCGCCCGTGTCGAGCGGCTCTGCCTGTCAACGCGGGTTGTTCCTACTTTCCTCGCTAGTTGCCATGACTACTGCTCGAAATGACTTCACCGATGCATTTCCTTTCCGCAAGGGAGAACTGCAGAACGGTACGCAAAGAAGTAGTTTGTTTAAAATACTTTCTTTAACTTAATATAAACGTTCTCGGTATCATTACGTACTTTATACTTTCATTGTATTATAATGTAGTTAGCACGTACATAAAATACTCTCAAAAAGCCAAAATAATAAATTATTTCAAACTTGAAATTGCTACCAGTCGATCTCAACGGAATGAATTCTAATATTCATTCTCTTCGCGCACTCACGGACTGACCCGACTTTTCACGAGGCATGACGAGTCGAACGCCTGCATCTTCGAAGAACGAAGCTTCGCTGACGTCACGAGACGAATTTACACACCGTTTTGAAAACATTGATTGTGGCGGTTCAAGTGTTAGCTCAGAATCTGAGTTGAGTAAATAGTTTTGCTGTGGCCATAAGCAACGAATGTTTTAAATATAGAAAGGATTTTTCTGTGCTTTGCGTAGGGGAATAACTCATTCCCTTCATTCCATGGAATGCACACCACTGTAATAAACTAGTTGTTAAAATCGTTCCTGGTAGGACGTTTGCGATGTATGAAAAGATACCAAGGAGGCTCAAATTATATAAATGGCTTGTTTCACCACCTTTTCCTCTATATCTATAATAAATGGGAAATTCTCTTTCTTTTTGAAAGTTAAAATTTGAATGTTATGACTAGACCACGGAATTTTAGAGACAATAAAGCTTTGATTTAGGCACCTAAAATAGGCTACAAAATTACGAAATTATGCACTAATAGGCATTAAAATCGACGTTTTAGGCACTTAAAATGGGTTACAGAATGACTAAGCCAGGCAAAAAAGTGGACATAAAGTTATATTTCTGGCTTCTAGAACTGATCTCAAAAGGATTAAATTAGGTAATTTTTATTATGCTGGAAAAAGTATTTTTACATTGATGAGGTAGACTAAAAGGATATTTTATTGACTTTCATGAGTAGCAGTACAATATTTAATCACTATTTTCTCCAAATTTTCTACAATAAGATTGTCTTATCTATGAAAATCATTTTAAAGGCTGAAAATAAACTTTTCACTGACACAAATTTATAGGAGCAAACAAATTTAGTTACATTTCTTAAGCTCACTTCTCCTGGAACTACTTCACTCGTCCCTCCTCCCCAAAGAAAAAGAAAAAAACACTTGTACTACACAACCTATTTAACCATATATTTTGTAATCTTCGCCTGCCGGAGAGTAAGTTCTTGCCTGACCTGTGGCTTTCCTCGCCTGGACTTCGCAGACGCGCTGCGGCGATAAGCCTCAACCTGTCAACAACGCAGCTGTATCAGGAATGGATGCAATTGCCTAAGAAGTGCGTGCTGATTGGAGACGAGCGTGAAACATCCTTATTATGTTGAATTGCAGGACTCCTCTTGTTCGGTATTTTGGGTGAAAGATTTCAGTGCGTTGTCGATTCCGTATTCGTTCATACAATATTTGCATTTCGGAAAAGTTTTTGCGTTTCCGTGAAACAAATTTCAAAATTTAGCATTTAAAATGTCGTTCTTGAAATCGCTTGTTTTGGGCAGTTTTAGGTAAAAACATTATAATAGGCATCAACCGCCATTTTAGGATATTTTAGGCACTATTAGACGCTTTCAGTAAATCTATTTTGTCATGATTCACAATCATCTGCAATTATTTTTCGTATCCTAAAAAAACTAAATAGACATTTGTCCTAAAATTCGAGGTCTAGTTATGACTCATAATTTTCGGCATGAAACAGTTTAATTTCGAAGTAAGTAATGTTTAAAAGCAAAATATAATTGAAAGAGGATTTATTAATAAAGGATATTAAACATAACGCTGAACATTATCCCGCGTGTTTTATAATACTGAACTAAAGTTCACCAATTTATTAATGTATGTTATTAGCTCACCTTCATAAAATTATTGTTCGCTTAATAATAATACTCGTAATAATAATAATAATAATAATAATTATTATTATTATTATTATTATAATTCTTCTCAAAATACAGAAACAAGTAAATCTTTTATATATAAATTTGAAGATTCACGACATGAAATTAATTTTTTTAAAATTTGTCCCAAGACTGAGGGGCGGGCAGTTGCTCCCCCCTTGCCTCACCCCTGAATCCCGTCTCTGAATATAGAACACGATTTCACGAAGAATGGCTAAAGCTGCATCCGGACATACCGGTATCCGAGCAGAGAGTGTGCGACCAGCAGCGCATCATCATTGTAAAGAACTTTTTCTCAACTGCAGAGATGAATACCATCAAGGAGAATGTAAGAGCATCCTTGGGTGTTGAGGATAGGAATGAGATTGATTAAGGAAGAAATAATGAAGACACGCGGTAATCAGGAATGGTCTGTGGAGACGAATTCTGATGAATTCTGCCTCTTAGTGTCTGGGCACCTCTCTTGGGATGAGCGTTACGAAGCCATGAAGACATAAAATCATGGTATCCCCTTATCCTCCCGACCATGGATCCCGCGGATATGTGGGATATGGGATCCCGTGGGATATGGCCCACGTACAATTGCGGCGATGGAAGCAGTCAATAACTTGCTGAAGGTGGAAGTAGAACAATCGACAAAACTTGAGGAAGTAGTAGGCTATGTGTCTTGCGCCGCCCTTGCTGTTGCACAGGCACTTGGTAAACCTATGAACGATTGATTGAAAACATTGAAAGACACAGTACAGTTCACTAAGCCCACCAGCCCCCCATGGTTGAGGCGCATTGAATTCAAGATTGAAAGCTTCTGGGGGGGGGGGGAAATTGGCACTTTGACAGCCTTCTTTAGAGCTCCTGAGAACGCAACCAGAAAGGTCTCCAATGCAGTGATGGCGATTGGTCGAAAGATGAGAATTCCAAGAACCCAGCCGAATTTCAAGGGGAGATTTCGAGACCGAAACAGCGTGTCGCAGTCCTTGGGTGCCGTATGAGAAGATATCATAAAGCAATGAAACGAAGATAACAAAATGCTAGATGCGAGCAGAACAGAATTCATGAGAGCAGAATAAATTTGTCAGGAAACTCAACGATCAAAGAAAGTTGCCAGAAACAGTTCCTAAAAGTTCCGAGATGGAAGAATATTGGAGCAATATATGGAGCATTACCAAGACCCATGATGATGGAGCTCACTCGATAGCAGAAGAGGAACGGAAGTGCTGTGATATACCTCAAATGTGTTTACCTAATATTACACAAAGAGATATCTTTAATTCAGTAAGGAAGACACAGAATTGGAAAGCACCAGGTAGTGATGGGATACAAAAACTGTGAACCTAAAACTTTCGGTGGAAGTGTTTTCCGTGTACTCATGCAATCCTGGCCAGGTGATTTCAAGCCTCATTCAATGATCCAACTATCATTCCGGTGTCTTTTACTGAGGGAGTTACATTTATGATAAGCAAATCTAGCCATCCTAAGACTATGAGTAACTATCGACCTATCACATGTCTTCCCACAGTATACAAGATTTTTACAACTGTGCTAGCCAATATGCGGAATATCCATCTAAATGCCAACAATCTTCTGGCACCAGAACAAAATGGTTGCAGAAAGGATGCAAAGCATTATTGAAAGTAGACAGTGTTGTAGTCAATCAGGCTAAAAAAGACACCGCAACATTTCTTTAGGATGAATTGACTATACCAAGGCCTTCAATTCGATACCTCATTCGTGGCTTTTTTATGTCTTTCGCCTCTACAAAGTAAATGCCCAGTTAGTGAACCTAATCCAACACTGCACGGCAACTTGGCGTACAAAGATGAGTCTCATTTGCTGGAGACAGATATACCACCATGGAACGAGGAATCTTTCGAACCATCAATCGAGTAATTTTTCAGGGTAATATTCTTAGTCCCTAATAGTTTTACCTAGCTCTAAACCCTCTCAGCAGAATGTTAAAAGATTCGGGGATGTGATATAAAATCACCAAAAATCCCCATATCCTCATTAATCATCAGTTCTACATGGACGATCTCCAGAGATAAGAACCAACTTTCCTCGTCGCTTGGACTTGTTTAGTCCTTCAGCGATTCTATTTGTGTGGAGTTTGGTATTGATACATGTGCTCCAGTGCACCTGAAAAAGGGCATAATCCTTGATCCTGACAAACTCATCGTGATGTGTGGCACAAATACCCAAGAATTTGGGCAAGAGGATACCTATGAATATTGAGGAGTGCATAAACTTTTGAGAACAAGCGAGGCAAAGATGAAGCGTGATATTCAAAATAAAGTCTTGCAAAGAGCCGCCGCAAAATTCTGTAAAACTCTTTTAAATGGAAAGAACCTCATATCAGCCATCAACACTTGGGCAGTACCTGTGTTTGTCTATATATTTGTTGTTCTTCAATGGACAACAACTGCCCTGCAGAACCTTAATCGAAAAGTTAGGAGTACTCTTACGAAGTTCTGCATGCACCATCCCAACAGTTCAATGGCAAGACTACACTTACCTCGGAACGAAGGAAGTAGAGGTCTTCTGGATTTTGAGTCCTTGTGCGGGAAGCAAATCAACAATCTTCGCAAATACTTCTTTCAGAAAATGACGGTTGTGCATGAAGCAATTTGTGCCAAGGGCAAGAATTTTACCCCATTGAACCTGAATCAAGCGTACTCTGAGAGACCAAGTATCACCAAAGAAGATAGGCTGAGTGAGTGAATCCAAAAGCGTTTGCACGGCAGGTTTCCCGCTGAGCTAAAAGTTAACACTGTGAACATGGGATCGTCAGTCTCCTGGCTAAATCTGGCATCTTTGCTGAGACAGAAGGCTTCGTCATTTCTATTGAAGATGAAGTAACTTCCATTCGAAATTACCAAAGGTTGGGGATATGAGTGTGGGGATATGAGTGTAGAGGACCGCTGCCGCCTTTGCAATCAACCCGGCGAAAACCTGCAACACATAATGGACGGGTGCTCTGCTTTGGCAAAAACAGAATACCTGAGTCGGCACATCGATGTTGCTGCAGAAGCCCATCAAGCCCTGGCTGCAAAGTCAGAGATGATACAGAACGAGGTCCCATACTACAAGTTCAATCCGAATTCAGTTTTGGAGAGGAAACGGTGGAAGCTCTTGTGGAATGTTGCAGTCACCACTGATTGCAGGGTCGAAGCCAACAGACCTGACATAAAATGGATCGACAAGTGTTCACGGAAAGGGATTATAGTCGACATAGCTATCCCCTTCGACAGAAATATAGATGTGTCCGTTGCCGAGAAGAAGCGAAAATATCAGGCTTCGGCTATTGAACTGAGCGACATGTGGAGGTTAGTGTCTGTTGCTGTCCCTTTGGTCGTCTCTGTTTATGGACTGATCTTTAAAGAACTAACTTCATCGTCTGTAAAGCTTGGCCTGAAGAACTGGCACATTCAGACAATGCAAAAACCTGTTATCCTAAGTACTGCACGGATCGTGAGGAAATTTTTGATATAACTTCACTTCGAATCCTGATCTCCCGAGTTTGCAAGCGAAGCAGGCACCTTGGTTCTACAAAGGTCCCGGTGTCACTTGTAGTACACCTCGCTAGGCTAGACACTTGAATAATAATGTTAATAATAATAATAATAATAATAATAAGACATTTGAGAAGCCTCGAAAAGAGCCGCTACCTGGGCAGCGCCAGGGCACCTCTGGAGCCATTGCTGGAGGTGACAGTATGCGAACCGATGGTGGCAGGATGCTGACTAGGCGGGCACCTGCCAGGGAACCCGAAGACTCAACAACCAATCACCGCAGGAGAACCCAACACCCACCATCTCCAACAGAACCAGCAATTGCTGTTTCAATGGAAACTCAGCCATTGACTACTCTTACTGGCAAGCTAAGGCAGAAAACGAAATGGACCGAAGAAATGAATGAATATATCGTTTACTGCTACCTCAAAATAACCAAACTGGAATAGGACTTAACAGCTTATAGAGAACCATTGTACCAAATGGTTATTGGCAAATACCCCGAACTTTCCTCAAAGACAGTCCAAAATATTGTTGATCAAAAACCTTCTATCCTAGTCAACAAGCGACTCCGAGAATCCCAAATACACAAAATTAAAGAAAAAATAATTCAAGAATTGGGACTGCATCAACTGAGCGCAGAAGAAAATCAAACTCCAACAGATTTCACTTGTTCTAGTAATGAGAACATTAGAATCAGCCTCAGGAAAACCTCATCATTTGTCAATGAAAATGAAGCAGAGAACTTAGTCAAACAACACTGGGAGGAATCGTATGCCGAATTTTTTGGATCTGACCCCTTCCAAAGACCGAAAATGCCCAAACTTCAGATAAAGGCTAAAACAAATTTCATTTTGAGTGAGGTCGATAGAATACTCCAAAATGAAACTGAGAATATGCACAATATAGAACTACTGCATAACTTTGTGTTCATTGGTGCTGTCACAGTACTTAAAGCTAATGGTCAGAAGCTAATTTTAACCAGTGATAAAAAGCAAGTTCAACCTGTGCAGCCTCCTTGGGAATGGCGACTACAACATCAAATTGAAATTCTGTGTAAGAACATTGTTAGACTTACTCAAGCTCTCAAAGACAACTGCAGTGCCGAGATTAAAAGAGAAGCAGAGAAAATTATGTTCAAATACAAAAATGAAGAAAATCAGACAATCATCACGGTACTTGATCAACTCAAACAAATTCTTGCTGTAAAGAGTAACAGACAAAGAAGATATCGTGAAAGTAACCTTTGTAAGAAACAAAATAAACTCTTCCAGATAAATGAAAAACAGTTCTACCGCTCTATCCAGATGAATAATTCTCAAGGACCGAACCGAGGTGAGGTGCCAATGCTCAAGATGTGAATAAGTACTGGAGAGACATATGGACACAAAGTAAACACCATAATTTAAACGCAGGATGGATCCAAACTGTGAAAGATGAGTACGAAGATGTACCCATGATGAATGAGCACTGTATACGTATTGAAGGTGTTAAAAGAGCTATAAAGAAAACTCTGAACTGGAAGGGAACCGGGAGAGATAATATTCATAATTTCTGGTATAACTTTCCTAGCATTCACAAAAAAATGGCAGGGTTATTCACAAAAGCCCTGAAAAATCCAGAAGCCCTGCCATTATTCTTAACTTATGGATTAACTTATCTTATCCCGAAATCCAAAATTCCCAGCTCTGACCCCGGGAAATATAGGCCTATTACATGCTTACCAACATTATACAAAATACTAACTTCAATAATAACAGATAAGATCTATCAGCACCTTGAAGACAATAATATCCTGGCTGAGGAGCAATAAGGCTGTCACAGGGCTGTAAAGAACAACTCATTTTAGATGCGGCAGTCTGTGGACATGTAAAGAAAACAGGAGGGACGTTATATACAGCCTATATTGATTATCAAAAAGCCTTCGACAGCATACCTCACTCCTGGCTAATTGATGTACTTGATATGTACAAAATAGACCCATTGGTTGTGTCGTTTTTAAAGATTTAGATGCAAAAGTGGACAACCAGATTACATATTTGCACGCAGAATGATTATGTTCATACAGGAGATATAAATATCACACAAGGAATCTTTCAAGGAGATTCTCTGAGCGCTCTATGGTTCTGCCTTGCTATGAATCCTCTATCGACTTTATTAAATAATGAACAAATGGGCTACAAAATCAATAGCAAAAACGATCATGTACGCTTGTTCCATCTTCTGTACATGGACGACTTAAAATTATACAGCTCCACAAAAGAAAAGCTTAATCATCTGCTCGACACCACTGCAAAATTTAGTAGGGACATTGGAATGCATTTCGGTGTTGAAAAATGTAAACTAAATGCAATGCGGAAAGGAAAGTGGCAACATCAAATGGATTACATCCTTGAAGAAGCAAACGATAAACAAGAATGAATTCATGCCATGAATCCTGAGGAATATTATAAATATCTTGGATATTTACAAAGATCTAATGTTGATCAAAAAAATACTAAATCCAACATAACCCAGGAATTTAATACACGCCTGAGTAAAATTCTGAAAACTAAACTCAGTGCTGGCAGGAAAATTAAAGCTATAAATACATATGTAATTCCAGTACTGACCTACAGCTTTGGTATAGTCAGATGGACACAAACCGAACTGGATGCATTCAATATGAAATGCAGAGTACTGTGTACCAAATTTAGATGTCACCACCCTAAAAGCGCAGTTGAGAGATTCCATCTACCTAGGTCACTAGGAGGAAGAGGTATCATAGATATTGTGAATCTCCACTACCAACAACTGGAGAGACTGCGCCAGTACTTTCAAGAAAAGGCTAACAGAAGTAAGATACATCAGATTGTAACATACATTGACCGGAAAATCACACCATTAAACTTGGCTGATGAAAAAATGAATCTACAAGAACGAATACAGACCAATGAAATGAAAATCAACAACTGGAAAGAGAAGCAACTCCATGGACGCTACCCGTATCAGATAGAGGGAGAACTGATGGACCGTAAGGCATCAATAAAATGGTTATGCATGCGAGAGCTTTTTGCTGAAACAGAGGGCTTTATAACAGCTATTCAGGATCAAGTTGTAGCAACTAAAAACTACCGTAAATTTATCCTGAAAGACACCAACATTCGTGAAGACAAATGTCGGCTATATGGAGAACAAAGAGAAAATATAGACCATATTATCAGTGGATGCAATTCTCTAGCATCCTCAGAATATACAAAACGACATGACGTTTGTAAAGTGGTTCATCAGCAACTATGCCATAATAATAACCTTTTGATGGGTAACAGAACACCATATTACGAATACACTCCTGAACCAGTCATTAACACAAATGATCACAAAATGTACTGGAACAGATCCATCATAACAGATAGGTCTGTATTATCTAATAAACCGGACATTGTATGGCATGACAAGAAAAACAAGATGTATCTGATCGATGTCGCTGTCCCGCTAGCTCACAATATCTCAAAGAAAAGGAGTGAAAAAATTCTAAAATATCAACCATTGGCAAATGAGATAAAGGAAATTTGGAGCGACGTGGAAATGGTGACTATTGTACCAATTATTCTAGGTGCCACTGGTGAAATTCCTAAGTTCCTTCATGAATCCCTGGCTGAACTACAACTGAAGAAAGGGCTATACATCCAACTACAGAAGATTGTCATACTAGACACATGCAACTTCGTGAGGAAGTTTCTAAATATTGATGGTTGATCCAGTGCTGATTACGACAGATGAATCGTGTATCTCTTGTTCATGGTAACCGAGATGCATGTGTGGAAAGAAGTGAAAAGAAAGGAAATAATAATAATAATAATAATAATAATAATAATAATGGCAACGTTGCAATGGCGCTGTAAGGTCGTGTTTTCTCGCGCTCCGATAAATCTGTTATGTAGCGGGATATTATTAAAGTAATGTGTTAAATTGATAGTGTGTGTGTTTAAGTAAACTGGGAACTCTCTTGTGACGTATAAACTTACAAAAAAATCCATTACTTCTAATAATAATTCCTGATCTACCGTGTGTAAACGGAGTGCCATCGACGACAATATGAGTGTATGTGATAAGTGCAATAAGAGAATTACGAAGTTCAAGATGGTATGTTCTAAATGTGATAAAACATTTCATGCCAGATGTATCAATTTATCTGCAGAAGATACGGTATTGAAGGAAAATCAAGTTTGGTGTTGTAATAACTGCACTGGAAACGCAAAGGCAATGGACACTCCATCTGTAACGGATCTGTACAAGTTGGTTTTAAGCATCAAAGACGATCTTACTAATTTGAAAAAATGGCACCATGAAACCGAAAATGATGTGGGCAAGTCATTGAATTTGATTCATGAAAAGCTGGACGACAATAGCGCTCTGATTAGACAACAATCGGAACGCTTAAACAAATGTCTGGAAGAAATTGAACACTTAAAGTCTGAAAACTCATTATTGAAAAACAAGTTACAGGAAGCAGTAAGACAGCTAGATGAACTAAATCAATACGGGAGAAGAAATACGTTAGAAATATATGGAGTTCCGGAAACTTCTAACGAGAATCCAGTTGAAATTGTTACAGACATTGGTCGTGCTCTAAACGTTGAAGTGAAAGATGAAATGATTGATACGTGCCATCGTATGAAAAAACTACAACATTCTACTTCAGGGGGAATAATTGTAAGATTTGTTAGAAGAATTGACAAGGACACGTTTCTCCAAAGAAGAAAAGTGAAAAGAAATTTCAACATGAGTCATCTAGGCGGATCCAATAATGATCCCATTTACATCAACCAGAGTCTTACTCCTCTTCGTAAATTAGTTTTATCTCAAGCTAGAAGATTAAAGAATGAACGAGATTATGCCTTCCTGTGGGTTGATAATGCGGGAAATATCAAACTCAAGATACGTGAAGGTGATCAGTCTGTTCATATTCTAAACAGTGTTGAGGCAATAACTAAATTAAAAGAACATGCATATAATAGAGGATAATATTTTAATTTATTACCAAAATGTTCGTGGACTCAGAACAAAAGTAAATGACTTTTATATTAATATTCTTGGCCACAATTATGATCTTGTATTTCTAACGGAAACGTGGTTATCTGAATCAGTCTACAACTGTGAACTATTTACGAATGATTACAATGTTTTTCGAAAAGACAGGGATAGCAAAAGAGGAGGAGGAGTACTAATTGCAGTACGTAATGATTTTGCCATAACTGAATTTGAATTAAATAATGTCAATTTTGAAGCGATTGCTTTAAAAGTAACTTTTCACAGAAGTAATTTTTACTTTGTTAATGTGTATTTTCCCCCTAATTCTAGAAGGGAATGTTATCAGTCATTTTATGAATCTGTTTCAAATCTCCCTAACGTGTTTGATACTAAACTTATAATAATTGGTGATTTCAATTTGTCTAATGTAACTGATTCTGCACATAATTTGTTAAATGGTGGTCCTAGCGAAAGATCTCTCGCTAACTTTTTAGCGTTACACGATTTACTATCAGTTAATAATGTTCTCAACGAGTATTCCAAAACCCTTGATTTAATCTAACTAACATATCAAATTGTTTAGAGATCTCTAAATGCGCGGAACCCATTTTAAAAGAAGATAAGTATCATCCATCAATTAAAATCAAACTATATATGAAAGGCAGCCAACATAACATAACATTAAAACCTACTCCTATTACTGTTCCAGACTTTAAAAGGGCTAACTTTAAAGAAATTTTTTGTAGTATTAAACATGTTAAATGGAATGAACTTAAAGAATTTGAAGACCCTGATGAAGCCATTGATTTCTTCTACGATAGTTTGAACTGTATCTTGGATAAGTATGTTCCTAAGAAAAAAAATTAACAGTAAAAATATTATCCTCCTTGGTTTACAAAAGATATCATTCTAAATTTAAAAGTTAAAGAGTATTATCGCAAGAGATCAAAATTCTCTCCACACAATAAACATAAATATAAAGAATTAAGAAGGATAACGAAGTCAATGATCAATGACGCTTATCTAAATTATATTAAAAATCTTGAAGAAGGTTTCATCCATAATCCTAAGTTATTTTGGAACTATATTAAATCGAAAAAGGTTAAAAATTCTCGTAGATCTCATGTTATGACTATTAAAAATATTCCGTTAAATAGTGATGACGATATTGCTAATAGCTTTGCCACTTTTTTCAAATCAGTTTATGTTTCCCATGATGTAATCAATGCCCATATTCTTGATTCTTCTCTTTTGGGCACTGCTAACACATTTAACATCACAACATCACATTTGATGAAATTCGAATTGCTATAAAAAAACTGAAACCTAAAATGTGTAGCGGTCCTGATGGTTTACCACCGTTTATATTGAAAGGCTGCTATGATGCGTTATCATATCCCTTACACATTATTTACAATCTTATTTTAAAAATTGGAAAATTTCCAAAGAAATGGAAACTTACTAGTGTATGTCCAATACTTAAGTCTGGTACTAATATCAAAATTGAAAATTACAGACCTATTTCAATAAAGTCCTCTCCTGCTAAAGTATTTGAACAAATAATGTATGTTAAAATTTTTAACCATGTTAAATGCTACTTATCTGATTACCAACATGGTTTTATTACTGGTAGATCCACTACCACAAATCTTGTAAATTTTGTTCAGTATGTGTCAAGCAATTTAGACTGTAGAGTTCAGGTTGATACAATTTACACAGATTTTTCTAAAGCTTTTGACAAGATTAATCACAAAAAACTTTTATCTAAACTTTTTTTCCTATTTTCAAAACAAATGTTGAACTTAATGAATTCGTATTTAACAAATAGAGAGCAATATGTTAAATTTCATCTACACAAATCTTACCTTTATAAAACTGATTCTGGAGTGCCTCAAGGTTCAAATCTCGGACCTCTATTATTTCTAATTTATATCAATGATTTGCCTAATGTAATTCAAAATTCAAAATGTTTACTTTTTGCTGATGATTTGAAAATTTATAAATCAATTGAAAATGAAAATGATTCAAACAAATTGCAAGCTGATATTAATAACGTCTACAGATGGAGCGTAGAGAATGATTTGTTCTTTAATATTAAAAAATGTTGTTTCATTACTTATACACGAAATAAAGCATATCTAAGAACAAGTTACTCAATGAATAATGAATAATTAGAACGTGTATATTTTGTAAAAGACATAGGTGTTACTATTCAACATAATCTGACTTACCATAAACACATATTTAATATAACTAATGACGCATTAAAAAATCTTGGCTTTATTATTCGAAATTCCAAAAATTTCAATAACACCTCAAGTTTAATACTCCTCTTTAATTGTCTTGTGCGCGCCAGATTGGAATATGCTTCAGTTATTTGGTCTCCTCATTGCATATCACTAAGTAACCAAATTGAAAAAATTCAAAAACGATTCTCGAGGTATTTATACTACAAAAGTTCCATCAATCTGCTTATGAAGTTGCTTATACTATTTTAGTTAAAGAATTCAATCTAACTACTCTTGCCAATAGAAGAGTCTTTGCTGAACAATTGTTCTTATTTAAAATAGTTAATGGTCTATCAGATATCAGTGAATTGCTGCCACAATTGTCATTTAATGCACGAGTATCAAATTTAAGAGGACGAGAATTATTATATTTCAATAAACCAAACACAACATCTCACAAATATTCACCACTCTTGAGAATGTCTTCAAAATTCAATGAATTCAGTAGAGTGTGGGATTTAGACTTTAGTTTTTCTTTGCTAAAATATAAACAGAATTTAAATAAAATATTGAATGATCACTGAATGTGGATTTATTGTGTTAAGTATTGCTCGCTATTATTATCCGATTATTCTGCAAATGCGTTTTCTACTTTTGTATTATTGTCATTTTTATACTCATTTTTGTTCTTTTTTTGTAATGGCTGTTTTGAAGATGTTTCCATTTTTGTTTATCTTACTGGTGTGTTATGTTTTATCAATTTTGCAAAAAGATGTATTCTTGTAATTGGACTTCTGTAATTTAGTTTTGTTATTTCATTTGAAACTTTTTTTATTATTGTGTATGTTTTGTATATTTTTCTTGGTAATGCCTACTGTAATTGGGGCTTTGCCCTGTTGTGGGTAATTAAATAAACAAACAAACAAATAAATAAATAAATAAATAATAATATCAATTCCACCTAGGAAGTACACGACCTTGCAGTTGGTGGTGGAGCTTCAGTACCCCAATGCGCCTGAGAGCTATGCCAGTGGTAGCCTGGTTACTGGTAGGCCCTCCCTTGCTGAATAGGTTGAAGGTGAGGGGTCCGACGAAGAAGTACACCATTTTGAGGAGAGTGGGAAGTAAGTAGAGAGGGAAAAGTCATGAACCTTTGGACTTCCTGTTATCGGCCCATGGAGGGTACAGGAGAGAACCTGGGTTGGCACAGCAGGCCACTGATTAGAGTGGAGGCCCGAACCTTGCATTGGCCAGCGAAGGACGCTGCCTTCAGCAGTCAGTGAAAATCCCGTAGGGTTTAGTAATGCCGACTGGCGATCGAAGGGACCCCTTGCTGGGCCCTGCGGGGGGATGCCCTGAGGCCACTGTGGGTCGCAGTAACTAATGGCAGGAAACAACTCAAGCGTTAAGTGTGATCTGTAAGCTCGAACTGGCGTCCTGCGAATTTTCAATTAAAACCAATGAGCAAAATGGATAGAACAAGCAATGCAATGAATCTTAACGTACCTTGTTCTACCAATGTCCCATAACTGCTCAGAAACCGAGCTAATGTTACCTTGTTGACGTCTGGCCATCCCACGGATGTTAGTCCCAGGGACCAAGAGCCGGCAGTAGCTCGGAGCCATCGTCAGAGATGGATGTGGGATGAATTAAAAAAGGTGATGTGATGCTTTTACCAAGCAAGAGCGAAAAATGGGGGCTCAGAAATAGAAGCTTTTAAGATATGGAGAGAGCGGAACCCAGATATGAGACCTACCCTAGACAAAGAAGCTTGCATGTCAACGATGATACGTAATCAGCAGTGGAAAATTCACAGCAGAACAACTTGCAGACATCGAGAGAAACGCGGAGTATGTTCTTCGATCGAACTATTCACAAGACGAACATAAAATATCCACATGGCGGACTAATATCTCTGAAAACGATGGTCCTCTTGAAGATTCATCTCTTCCAAATGAAATATCCGTCAGTGGTGAAAATTCATCAGGCCATGAGTCATACGATAAGGACATGGTGCGGGACCACCTCCGAAGCGAGATAGAACGAGTTCTACTTCCATTCGAATCTCGTGCACCGTTGAGGAGAATTTACGAAAATGCTGAAGCTAAGAGAGTGATAGAAAACGAATTCTGTCTTAAATGTGGTTGTACAGACATCAAGTAGAGGTCAAGATATTACTGAAATCAATCACATCGTATATGCAACTGGATTTCTAGTACTCTGTCTGGCTGTCGGCCATCGGTGTTCTTGGCTGGCTCCAAAATTATCTATTTTGGGGCCAGCCAAGAACACCGATGGCCGACAGCCAGACAGAGTAAACAGCTCCATACCTCCATGGCCGGAAAGAATTATGAAACGGATAGCCGACACACGGCGTGAAATATCACCCCTAGCCAAGGCATCTTCTCAATCAAATCACACTTCTGAAGTTGAACAAAAAATACTCCATGTTGAACAGAAATACCTAACTGAAAATTACACAACAAGGCTAATGGTAGCTGAAAAGCTAAAAGAGAAAATCCAAGCAAGGCCTCAACGAATTAGACGGTACAAACGTAGAATAGATTTCCGTGTACAGAACCGGTTGTTTGAAACAGACGCGAAGAGATTCTATTGCAGTTTGACACAAAAACCGAATGGCAATGCTGCCCATCCTTCAAAAGATGACGTCGAAATATTTTGGGCAGGAACCTAGGAAGAAACCAGATCCAACAACAAAGACTGATCTTGGCTTGAATCTGAAGTTGATGCTGCCAATCGACTCGTGGAAACAGAGGAACATGTTCACGGATACTCGGAAGGGGACCTCTGCTAAGCAATTAAGAATATGGGAAACTGGAAATCCCCCGGGAGTGATAAGATTAAAATTTACTGGATTAAGAAAGTAACAGCATTACATTCTCATCAAGCAAAGGCTGTTAATAAAATTTTAGAAAACCCTAAGAAACTCCCCAAATGGGCCACTCGCGGCATCACGTATTTGCTACCCAAAGTGGGAGACAGCTCTTTGGCGAAGAACTACAGGTCATTCACTTGCCTGCCAGTAATGTACAAACTTATACCTGCAGCCGTAGCTGACAAAATGTATAGACACCTAGAGAAAAATCATCTGTTCCTAGTTGACCAGAAAGGATGTCGTAAAGTTCCTATGGCTGTAACGAAATCTTGCTTCCGAATAAAATAATTTTTAATGATGTGAAGAAACGAAAATGTAATTGAAGCATAGAAAATGTAATTGAAGCTTGATTGACTACCAGAAGGCCGTTGACAGTGTACCACACGAATGGATTTTGAAGACCCTGCAGATCTATCGATGTCATCCTAAACTTATTGAGTTCTGCAAGGCTAGTACAAAGTTGTGGTGTACCAGGTTACTAATACACAGCGGAAAGGGAGTAGTAGAAACAAGAAGTATTCAGATTAACAGGGGTATTTTCCAAGCAGATTCGCTATCCCCTCTTGTTTTTCATTAGTTTGATCCCACTATCGAGACAGTTGTCGCACACTGACTTTGATTACAAGGTCCATGGTGATGAGAGGCCCATTTATTTTACATGGGTGATCTTAAAGTGTTTGCTAAGAATGAAGCGATTCTCTCCCAAGTACTGTCCTTGTGATTTTAGCAATGACATCTGTATAAAATTTGGTCTTGATAAGTGTGCAAAAGTCAACCTAAAAAGAGGCAAAATTAACACGTCAGAAAACATGCAAGTTGATAGGCACACTGTCTTGACCCAGGTAAAACTTACAAATATCTGGGCATTGAAGAATGTGACACCATCTCGAACGACACAATGAAAGTGAGAATTCGCAGGGGGTATTGTAGAAGAGTGACCTACAGTCCGATGTCCGATCTGAACTCCAGATCTTGTCCTACAGTCCGATCTGAACTCCAGGAATAAAATATCAGCAATAGGTAGTTAGGCGGTACCTGTAGCCGAATACAGTTTCGGACTAGTGTCCTGGTCTGAGCAAGAAATTAGCATCATTGATCGAAAAACCAGAAAACTGCTAACAATGCATTATGTTTCCCACCCTCGAGCTGATGTACACAGACTTAGTATCGCGTAAGGAAGGGGGAAGAGGCCTCTGACAAATTGAGGCCCCCTGGCACAATGCAATAGTCGGGATGGGAAAGTATGTAGTCAGCCATCACGATGACCCACTAATGAGGCAGATCATGAAATCTGACCGAAGAATTGGAAACAGAGGCATTGTAAGTGTTACAAGAAGCATTGCGAACAAGATTATTCAAAACGCCCAGAATGACAAGACACTGAACTTCTGATGCTACTTAACAAGAATTGTGAGACACAAAAAATGTTAAAGAGCTCGTGGAGAGACAAACCACTCCACGGACAATATTTGAAACGAATGGAAAAGGTGCAGATCAATAAAGATCAATCATTTATGTGGCTTAAAAGGGGAAGAATGAAGCCATAATCAGAAGCACTTGTGACAGCTGCCCAAGATCAGGCGTTGAGAACATGGCATGATGATAAAGCGGTTTCCAAAATTTCCCTAGATGATAAATGCCACATATGCCAGGAACACGTAGAAACCATTGATCATATTGTCTCAGCTTGTCCAATCCTAGTAAAGACAATACTTGACACGACAGGGTGTGTAGCTACCTCCACTGGCAGATCTGTACCGCCCTCGAAGTTCCAAACACATGCCTCATGTGGTACGAACACTCATCAAAGTCGGTGACGTCTGTTGGATTGTGTACGATATTGTATGAGCAACAAATTCAAACTGATTGCACAATAGCGGTAAAGAAACCGAATATAGTTATCCGGGATTTGAAAAAAATCGTGTCTACTTGTTGATGTCGCTGTACCTTGCGATCAAAACGTCATTACCAAGGAGACAGAGTAACGTCCTAAATACAAGAGTTTGGAAATCGAAATCAGCCGAATGTGGGTCGTCCCGATAGTCATCGGAGCTCTGGGATTTGTTGCGGAAAATTTGTGCAAGAACTTGTCTAAATTCCCAGGTAATTCAAAAGACGGGGAACTGCAAGAAATTATTTTATTTGGAACAGCCCACATTTTGTGCAAACTATTGTAGAGGCACCGACAGTCCCTACATCTGCTCCTTAGGTAGCTGGTTGCAACCTGGAGTAGATTTTATATTGAGGCGACTCATAACAACTTTAGTCGTGATATAGTGGAACAATAATAATAATAATAATAATAATAATAATAATAATAATAATAATAATAATAATAATAATAATTAGTCAATCATCAAAATGATACACTAAAGAGGCAAGTCGTTAAATCTGACTGGAGAATGCGAAAGAGGCATTCGGTGGCGGCTTGTAGAGTAGTGCCAGTGTGCCATGGCACCGCCAACAAAAAGAAAAGAAATTTTTCACCACAAATGCGTGTATAAAATATCGTTTCTTCGTAATATTTTTCTATTTAGTAATTCATTTAAACGAGCGCTCAGTTGTTTGAGGTTCTATCAATACTCTCTTCAAACGCACAGGACGCAGTGCTATCTGTCGGCCTCTTCCTAAACCTCTGATTCATCTTCTGACTGGCGCCGTCTCTGCCCATTAAACGCCGTGTTGGTTTGAATATGTCTCTTATTGATGCGATGGCACCAAAATTGAAGTGGCTCAGTAGTTCCCGTTCTGTTCGATAGAGTACACCAATGACACTATCTTCGTCACGTAGACTGGCTCGCTCAAGATGACCTCGATGACCTGGTATTTCGTACGTTTCGCACATGACGCTGCGTACGTCGCCGTGGGCGTAAGGCATCCCTCTCTTCTGCTCGTACCCTTCTTCAGCGAACTCAGGAGCTGTGACCTCTTGAGATAACTGTGGGCTCTCAGGCTTTCAGGGTGAGTATTTTTTATTTATTCTTATTATTACTAGTTTGTTTTCAGTTATAATCTTCATTATAACTTAATAAATACGGTCACAAAATTTTGCGGTTGCCCACAAATTTTATGTTAGAAATTAGTAAACCACTTTTAAAACATTGCATCGATGTTTAGAAACATCGATGACATTTTGACGATGTTTAGAAACATCGATAGTTGTTGATCGATGCTTTATTAACATCGATATTTTAATTTTGAACCTCTGTAGTTGGTAACATCAATGTTTTGTTATCGATGTCGCATCACTAGCTGGCACAACCAATGGAGTTCTCAACCGGTCGCCCCTGGAGGCATTGTAGTGTTGCAAGAAGCTTTGTGAAGAAGAATGCTCAACACACGGCGAATAACACTGGTACTGAACTTCTGATGCTACTTAACATGAAATATGAGACAAAAAATGTTAAAGAAATCGTGGAGAAATAACCACTCCATGGACAATATCTAAAAACATTGACGAGGGCAGATCAATAAATGTCAGTCATTGCCGAATTTGCCAGGAACAAATAGAAACCATTGATCATATCGTCTCAGCTTGTCCAAGTCTCCATCTCGGTCAGGTTTTTGTCCAGTTTCCCTGATCCATTGGGAAAATGCTGAGATGGCCCCTTGTTTTGCTTCTGGACGTAAATGTAGCTTCACTGTGCGCACGTTTTGTTGAGCACTCCTTTTGCTTGTAGTTCATTTACCGTTGAAAGTGAAAGTGATTTTCTATAACTCGGGAACAAACATTTTTCAAATATTTTTATTTTTCTAAAATAATTATTTTCTAAATTCATTTTTTCGTTTTCTATTTTCGTATTTTCTATATTTTTTTTTAAATTCTGGGCCGCAAGAAAATGTGCGCAGATAAATCGCTTTCCTCACACGTCATATACAGTTTTTACTGTTTTTTTGACAAATAAATAAATAAATAAATAAATAAATTCTAGCAAAGGCCGAATACTTCAAAAAACACGATAGGGTGTATAGTTACTTCCACTAGCAGATCTGTACCGGCCTCTTAAGTTCCAATCACATGCTTCAAGTAGTACGAACACTCACCAAGACCAGTGATGTCTGTTGGATTGTTTACAATATTGTACGACCAAGAAATTCAAACTGATCGCACTATAGCGGCAAACAAACTGGATATTGTTATCCAGGATTTCTAGAAAAACTCGTGTCTACTGGTAGAAGTTGCTGTTCCGTGAAACGAACACGTAAGTAAGGACGCACAGAAATGTCTCAACTTCAAGAGTTTGGAAATCGAGATCAGTCGGATGTGGTGCATCAAGGGACATGTCCTGATAGTTATTGGAGCTCCGGGATTTGTACCGCAAAACTTGTGTAAGAACTTGACAAAACTCCCAGTTCATTGAAGACTGGGACCTGCAAATCATTGCTTTATTGTGAACAGCCCACATTTTACGCAAAACATTGTAGAGGCACTGACAGTCCCTAGACCTGTTCATTAGGATGCTGGTTAGGATGCTGGTTGCCCTGTTTGGTAGGGTACTGCTCCGACTTTCGCTTGTCTTTGATCGGAGAAACCACGGAAAACTACCGATCAGAGCGGTCGGCCACTAAAATTTCTCGAGACGTCGGCAAAATTCGACCTACCAATTTAGCAAGTATCGAAAATCCTGTCTCTGTCGGAACTCTAACTCTAGGACCTTCTGGTGGACTTTTTGGTCAGAGGTACTGTGGTGACATGAGTCCGAAGTTAGGAAAAATGAAGATATTAAAGAAGTTTGGAAAGTAGAGAAGTAAGAAAAGAAGAACTAGTGGTGCTACAAAATGGCACAGACTTTATCGTGTAAGTTTTCTATTTACTTTGGTCTGAGCTAGGTATTTGGATGTGCTACATACTCTTGCCAGCTGCCATCTATCGCCGCCCAAAGTATTATGGAAATTTTCTCAATTTTTCGGTTTTCTAATACGAGTAGTAGAACCGAAATATTACTTTAGAAATATTAACGAAGAATAAAATCTCGTCATAAGTGGCAATTTTCATTGAAAAATTCGGAGCTGTTCTTAAGAGAATGGCGTTAAATCTTTTGTCTAAATTCGAAATGTTAAACTCTTTTTCACAGGAATCGTTTGAATTTTCGAAAAACTTCATTGGACGTCATTTAAAGCACCTCCACTCATAAATGCAACAATGTATACAAATCGCTGGAAGTGTGCATATTAAAGGCGTGGGAAATATTTCAAAACAATTACATTTGTATTTTTTTTAAAACAAAATAATACAGAAAAATCTCTTTATCAGTATCAGGTGACCTCAAAACGTGTATTTCCGTGGAAATCTCGAAATCGGTTATCCGCAGCATTACATAACTTTCCCTATACTAGGTATATTACTCCGTATATACGTATGTATATTGAAAAATAAAAACCACGAGAAAACGAGGAAAAGAAATGGCATCCTTGTCCGTGAGATCTTATACCGCCAGGGTCGAAAATGTAACGGACCAAAAGAGATCTAATAAGTAGATAAAAGAAGTGTGACAGAAAGTAAATGGAGTCATATCTCACTAGAAATGGCCATCTGGCAGCATGGGAGGCGGATGGAGGAGGGGGGCGAGGAATGATATTGGATGTGGGTAGGACATACTGTGGAAGTACAGGGTCATGAATGGGATCGAGAGGTCGTTGTGAGACATCCCTTTGACTCTCCGCTGAGGTCCTTAGAGCTTCGGCGTTAATAGATTCTTTGATCTATCAACACGTGTGCCCATGTCATAGATCTCAGCTTCTTGGGGGCCGGCGTACCTCCTCGCCCGCACGGTCAATGCAACTTCAAGGCGGTGTTTCCTGAAGGACTATTCATTCGTTAATTCTC
The DNA here is from genome assembly GCA_031308135.1 of Acheta domesticus. Classification (NCBI taxonomy): domain Eukaryota; kingdom Metazoa; phylum Arthropoda; class Insecta; order Orthoptera; family Gryllidae; genus Acheta; species Acheta domesticus. The sequence goes on along the minus strand of JAHLJT010000631.1, from coordinate 111,616,921 downwards.
AGATGTGTTTATAATTTAAATCAACACGACAGAGGAGCGGACCTTCGTATACGCATACTAATTCTTACATCAACAAGTGAATCATCTACAAAAGTAAGCATATATGGAGTTCTTGAAAAACTTCACATCCACACGCCAAATGCACACAAATGCCACATATTGTATCGAGTAATTATGAAGATTAATGAAAAATATGTAAATAAATGGTCATATGTATTAAAATTTTATTCGTGTCTTCAACAGTAACTAGGAAGCAAGTAGCTGCCTGCAGCAGCAGAAGTGCTGCTATAGAAGTGGGGTCCTGGAGAGAGAAAAATTAGTTGTTTTGAAATAGCTTCATTCTTGATCAGCGGACGTCAAATGACGTCCGCTGTGTCGTAACCAGGGACGCACTGAGTACGAGAAAATGGTCGGGTCATTCATGTTAAATCAACACAGTTTTAATTAAAATTTTACCTCACCCTTTTAGATTCAGATGAAATTTAACACATAGGTAGTATGAATGAAGAATAAGAAAACTACAAATTTTGAGTAAAATATTTCCACCCGTTTGTGAAATACAGCCATGTAAACTTTTACAAAATTGGGTTTCCGAACATTTTTAAATTGATGTAGAACCTCTCCAAATTAAGATAGAGAGCTGGAACAGGTGTCGTTTTGCAGCTTATGCATTTATTCAAAACTAGTAACGTAGATTTTTCTTACTGCTAACATTTTATAGACTTTTGTTGACGTATCTTTTTTTCTATTTTCGCTTGCTAATAATTATGTGCTAGATATAAATTTATATAATGCTTAGACAAATCGTTCAACATTTTTCGGAAATTCACGTTTTAAGGATCACTGCTACCGAAAAAGTTACAATTTGTAAAAAACTAGTGGTGCTACAACAGCACTTACTTTCCCGTATTAGAGGAAACGGCTATATAGTACTGAAATATTGCACTTTGTGCGCTACTAACATCTTAGCTTACAACTCACTGTTTCCATCGCAGTGTTGTCAGAACTGTGTGAATTCTACAACTGCACAAAATTTAATACAAACGTTTTGTAAACCTATATTGGAAAAAGAAGCCTGATAACCTGGACAATATAGAAATGCATTCCATAGGGCCATGATTAGAGAAGAGTATTTTAAAATCATGCAACAAATTCTCTACTCACTACAAATGCTACAGCATTTGGTGCGAAAACTGAATATTTTCATGCAAATATCAACATAAATTAGACAATTATAACTCCTTTTCATACAGCTCCTTCAGGTCACAACAATGATACATAATTCACAGAAATTCGCGAGCGCAAAGTGAATTTCATTGTTGCAGACCCTGCATTGTCGATATTCTGAGAGCTATTAATTCTTTTTACTTAATTCAAATATTTCAAAATAAACTATTTATAAAATATTAATGTGTAAGTGTATAACAAATGTTCTAATGTAAGAAACGAAGAAAGAAATAATATACAAAATTGCCCATTCTAATTTACGACGCACCCAGCTGTCCGAAGCGCTGCAAATTTACAGCGGGCTATTATGTTTGTCACAAAATTATAGAAAAGCTACTCGTATTTTGAAAAAATTAAGCATGACCTTATTTGAAGATGTGGTTTTGATAAATACATGTAATTAAGAAACAAATGTATTTTTAAAATTTTAGTTGTGAGAATACGACGAAAGCGATGCGCAGTCAATTCCGAGCGGACTTTCGTTTGTCAGGAAATTATAGAAAAAACAACTCATATTTTCAAAAAATTCAACACGACCTTATTTGAATGGCACAGACTTTCCCGTATTAGTTTTCTATTTTCCTGGGTCTTCGCTAGCTATTCGGAATTGCCACATACTCTTTCTTGCCAGCTACCATCTATCATCGCCAAAAGTACATTTTTTTGTCATTTTCTTAATTTTTCGGTTTCCTATTGGTAGAACAGAAACATTAATTTTAGAATATTAAAGAACACAAAAACCTAGCCGTAAATGGCAATTTTCTTTTAAAAATTATGTGCCGTTTAAGAAAAAATGGCGTTTATCCACTACTAAAAATGCGAAATTTGAAGCTCATTTTCACAGAAAAGTTTTGAGTTTTCAAAATACTTTATTTAAAGTTATTTGAAGCACTTACACTCACAAATATAATCATCTTTACAAATTGCGGATAATGTGCATATTCAAGATGTGAGAGATCTTTCAAAAAATTTACATTTATATAATTTTTGAAAAAAACCAAAAAAACTCAAAATAAACTTCACGCTATACTAATGAGTGTAATTATCACTATCCGTTACAAAAGTTTCAAGAAAAAAATTGCAGCCATATACGAGAAAATGACGTTTGAGCATTTATGAAAATGCGGAAATTTGAGCTACTTTTCACAGAAAACGGTAGTGTTTTCGAGAAACTTTACTTGACATTATTTAAAGCATATATACTCGTAAATATAATAAAGTAAAAAAATCGCCGATAATGTAAATATTAACGACGTGAGAGACAAGCAAAAAATTTACATTTTTGTAATTTTTGAAAAAACCAACCGATAGACCAAAATGGCTTTTATGTCACTGATAGAGTACATTTACCACTATCCCTACCAAAAGTTTAAAGAAAAAATTTGGAGCCGTTTTTGAGAAAATTTTGTTTTTGTAATTATTTAAAATTGCACATATTGCACGCAATATTGCACGAAAACTACCAAAATTGTGAAAAACATTTACATGACCTTTATTAAAGAACTCAATATGCAGAACAAATTTTATTTGAAGAAAAAATCTCTATCTTCAATTTTGTAGTTGGAGAAAGACGCCGAAAAAAATTCAAACTTTCACAATTTTCGAAAATTCAGAGCTGTACGTGAAAATCGGACCGATGCCATGTTAAAAAGTGTATTTTCCTCTATTCATACAAGAAATTTAAAGAAAAAATTTGGAGCCGTTTTTGAGAAAATGTTGAAAATCCCCGGGGGGCTTCATATAAAGTACCCCCAAATTTTAAAGAATCTTTTTCAAAATCACAAAGCTTCGACTAGAATCAGATCGACTGGGGAATATCAATTTTGAAGAAAATTGACCGAACGGTTTAGGCGCTAGCGTTGACCATGGACAGACGGACGGAATGCCGTCAATCGATTTTTAAGTATAAAGAAGCAACAAATCATGGATTTTGACCACACCACGAGATAGAGGATTTTTTTTCTTAATTTAGCAACTGGTTTTATCCACTTATTCGTTTTCACGGCCCGGCAATTAATTTTTTTCCGCCGAAAATTGGCCATTTTTTGGCGCAGCATTACATAACTTTCCGTATACTACGTATATCACTCCGTGTATACGTACGTATACGGGAAAGTAAAAACAACAAAAAAACACGCGACCCCTTGGAGACACTAGCGCCTAAGTATTTCACAAGATTTCTGCAAATTGGCCCACTATCGATCGTGTCGCACGTCAGTCCCTGCGAATTTGAAACGAATATTGTTTTTGGACGAGTGTACTAACAAGACGTTCTTAAAGCATTTTCGAAATTTTCTCAAAAATGGCTTGATTTATAACAAAATATTCCAGTAGGGCGTAATATAATGCTTAAGTTATTAACTTCAATAGAACTTATTGTCCTGCATTATTTGTAACTTTTATATAATATTACAATACTACTTGAATCAATAGAAGTGCTTCAAACCCCCAAAAGATTTTCCAAACCGCAAAAAATATTAGATCACGCTGAGATTCGAACTCACGTAATTAGATTTATACAGTTAGCATTATTCCTACTGCAATTGTCTCCGTCGGCGTAGACAATTTACGATGTTTTTGATAAAAAGGTTCTCATCTGCATTATTTTGAAATTCAGACGTTTTAATGGAAATCGCACGAGTTCAAGAAAAGTATGAAAATGTTGTTTACGTAATTTTTGAAAGTTGTCATTCTTTAACTCAAAATTGCGAGAAAACTACTCAAACTCTTTAAACGTATTTTATGAAGTTAAAATCCCTGTTTTGAATATTTTTGTTTTGGAAGACGACGAACAGATTTAAAATATTTGCAATGTTTGAAAATTTTGAGAGTTCAATGAAAATTCGGATCTGAGTCATTTTTAAGAGAGTACTTTGCTCGATATGAAAAACACATGAAGACAATTAGTGGTACTACAAGAGCACATATTCTCTCGCATTAATTATAAATTTGCAATATACGAAAATTCAGAGAGTTCAACGAAAATGAGACCATCGCTATTCCTTAAAGCGTTCCTTCTATCCATGGAAAAAATTGTATCGTAATTTGAAGAAAAAATTCTGAGCGTTACTCTAGAAAACGTTTTTAAAAATTGCTTTAATTTCAAGCACAAATATGTGAAAACTGCTCGTTTATTCAAAAATCAGTACATGACCTTTGTTAAAGAGCTGATTTTTTGAAACAGACTTTCTCTAACGCAATCGTGATCAAGAACTCATACAACATTAAGTCTGGCTACCACGGGTTAAAGGAATAAATTTACTACATAGGGTGTCCAGGCATTCGTCGTAACTTCGAAAATACACTCATGATACGCTATTATTTTAAGCACATTATGTGTCTTAAACCTTTTGAATAGTCCGAATGTCTGAGCCGTAATAGGGACTTAAAAGTTGGTTTGAAAAAGTACTTTTTTACGAATTTGCATTTCTAAAACATGTAAACACTCCCAAAACATGTACATTGTTTAGTATTTACAAAAGAACTGAATGAATTAGTTCAGAAATAAAAATCAACCCACAAATAAAACTAGTGATGCTACAGAATAGCACAGACTTCCGGTATCAGTTTTCTATTTCCTTTGGTCTCGGCTAGCTATTCGGACTTTACACACACTCTTGCCAGCTGCCATCTATCGCCGCCTAAATTACTTTTTATTTAATTTTTCAGTTTCCTAATAATAGAACGGAATTATTATTTTAAGAATATTAAAGAAAAGGAAAAACTCGTTCTAAATGGAATTTTCTTTGACTATTTCACTCATGTCTGTCCGGGCCTTAAGTAGCCAATGCTAAGGAAGGATGTATTCAAATTAAACCAATCCCCGATGTTTATCGCCACCACTTTGTTTACGTTTGTTACCACTTAAAAAGTTTGTTTACCTTTTTAAGATAACGATTGCAATTGTTTCAGGTCCAAAATAGCTTATGTGCATCAATATAATATTAAATTGTGTCGTTTTGGTAATGTTTAAAATTCTGAAATATAATCTATTATCAAAGGTTCAGTGCTAAAAAACAGCGAAAGGAACAGAGAAACCGTATGGAAGCAATTTCAAGCATTTTGTGAAGAAAGGAAGTACAAATGGACAGCACAAACTACAAATGAAATTACACATATTTTATGCAATTAAAATACGAAGATTAGATGAAAATTCTCGCTACACTACGTGTTAGGGGATTTTTTCTTAATTTACCAACTGCTTTTCGCCTCTTTTTCATTATCAGGGCGCGGCAATGAATTTTTTTCTGCCGAAAAGCCACCGTTTTTTCGCGTAGCATTACATAACTTTCCAGATACTACTTATATTACTCTGTACATACATACGTATACGGGAAAGTAAAATGTGGATAAAACCAGTTAATTAAGAAAACAATCCCCAAACACGTGGTGTAGCCAGAATACATGTTTTGCAACTTCTTGATACCGAAAAACCAATTGAAAGCAAAACGTTCGTCTCTCCGTCCGTTCATCCGTCTGTCCAATCGGTGAATGTGAACAACACTAGTCCCTAAACTATGCGTCCTGGCCTAAACTCCTGTCCATGGCCTGAGTCGAAGCTCTGAGATTTTGAAAAACATTCATTAATTTTTGGGGGTACTTTACATAAAGCCCCCGGGCATTTTCAAAGTTTTCTCAAAAACGGCTCCAAATTTTTTCTTTAAATTTCGTGTAAAAATAGAATAAAATACACTTTTCAAGGTGGCAAAAGTCCTATTTTCACGGTTAACTTTGAAGTTTCGAAAATTGCAAAAGTTTGAATACTTTTCCGCATCTTCCTCCAACTACGAAATTGCAGATATAGATTTTTCCTTCAAATAAAATTTGTTCTTTATAGTAAGTTCTTTCTTTCAGGTCTTGTACATCTTTTTAAAAATTTTAGTAGTTTTTGCGCAATAGTGCGTGAAATATGTGCAATTGAAAAAATACAAAAACAAGATTTTCTCGAAAACGGCTCCAAATTTTTTCTTTAAAATTTTGGAAGGCTTAGTACTAAATGTACTCTGTGAGTTGACAGGAACGCCATATTGCTCTAACCTTTTGTGTTTTCAAAAAATACCAAAAATATTTTTTTAAACTTGTACCTCACGTCGTTAATATTTACATTAGCGGCGATTTGTTCACATTATTACATTTATGAGTACATGTGCATCAAATAATGTCAAGTAAAGTTTCTCGAAGACGCAACCGTTTTCTGTGAAAACTAGCTCAAAAATTCCGCATTTTCAGAAACGCTCAAACGCCATTTTACCAAAAATGGCTCCAATTTTTTTTCAAACTTTTCGAATGGATAGTGCTAATTGCACTCTTTAATATGACGTTAAGTTGATTTGGGGGTATATTTTTGTTTTTTTCAAAAATTACACTAATATAATTTTTTTGAAAGATTTCCCACACCGATAATATGCACGTTTCCTACAATTTGTAAACACTATTATGTTAGTGAGTTAAAATGCTTTAAATGACGTCAAATAAAGTTTTTCGAAAACAAAAGATTCCTGTGAAAAATAGCTTCAAATTTCGCATTTACAGTAGTGATGAAACGCCATTCTCTTAAAAACGGCTCCAAATTTTTCGAAGAAAATTGCCATAGGGTACGTTTCACTGTTCTTTAATATTCTTAAAATCAAAATTCAAAAATTTTCGTTCTACTACTAAGAAACCTGAAAATTAAGAAAATATTTTTAAAAAAGTAATTTGGGCGGCGATAGATGGCAGCTGGCAAAAGTTTGTCAAGTCCGAATTGCTAGCCGAGACCAAAGGAAATAGAAAACTAATACGGGAAAGTCTGTGCCATTCTGTTGCACCACTAGTTACTTTTGAGAAAGCTACGTGCCTGCTGACTTAAAATTTCATTGAATCACCGTTGATAAAACGATACTGGTACAGGTAAACACAAATAGTCTTCACTCTTCACCGTACACCCACATCCCTTCACAATTAGGCACACAGCACTTATAGATCACGGCAAAACCCTAATTGAATGGTTTCACTACACGCATAAGACACAATCTTCGTAGGTATCACGCAACTATAAAAGTAATTCTAGTTGTTGCTGGAGAGCAAATCTTGAATTTATGATTATGCAAATAAACTTCCTCAGACTGAACAAACCACGGTGTATACAGAAAGCGTAAATATAAGATGGGGGAATATAAGATGGAGCATTTAAAGGGTGTTGTCAAAAAATATCTATCAGCAACATGGGCTGAAATATTTAGGTGGCATTAGTAGTAATGAAGCGCCGAACTGAAAATTTAATTGAATGTCCAAAAATGTTTCATCTTGTAGATTATGGTTTGACAAGTCAGAAAGAGTCAAGTAAAAAAATATTACATTTTTATAATTCTTTAACAAACAAAAGAGTAGTACAAAATGGCGTTTATGTCACCTTATACGTTACGTTTTGCATTACTCCTACTAAAAGTTCTAAGAAAAAATTGGATCCGTTATTAAGAAAATCTTTGTTTTTGTATTTTTTTAAAATTGCACATATTGCACTTAATATTGCAAGAAAACTACTTTAAGTTTCAGAACAATGTACATGACATTAATGAATGAACTAATTATTGAGAATAAATTTCATTTGAAAGAAAAATCTCTATTTTGTATTTTATTGTTGCAGCAAGTCGCCGGAAAAAATTCACATTTATGAAATTATTGAAAATTCAGTGTAAACAGTAAAATCGGACCAATAAAAAGTTTATACGTGTATTTAATCTATTCTTACAAGAATTTTAAAGAAAAAGATGCGTTTTTGAGAAAATTTTGAAAATTTCCAAGGGGTTCTAATAAAGAACCTCCAAAAATTAATAAATGTTTTTCAAAATTGCAGAACTTCGACTCAGGCTAGACCGACAGGCCATTTTCTTCCATTTGAAAGAAATCATACTGATGGTTTAGACGCTAATGTTGTTCTCATACACAAGACGGACGGACGGACAGATGGACGGACGCACATTTTGAAAAAAAACAACACTTTTTGGTACCTGGGGACCCCAAAACGCGTATTTCTGTCGAAATTTCCATTTCTATTTTACGCAGCATTACTTAACTTTCTCTATACTACGGATATACTCCGTATATACGTACGCATACGAGAAAGTAAAAATATGTTTAGTTCCATTTCAAAAAAAACAAAAAACAAAAACGAAGTTACCACAATATCTCGTAAAATACAAATGATAAAGTGGAAATAAATACATTGAGCAATTATTGGTAGCACGACATTTCATGATGTCTGAGATCCCTAGTGCCCAAACCAGGACGACTCAGAACGGTCTGATCAAAATCTTGGTCTCTCACTGAACGGAACCGCAAGATTATCAGGGCTGTCTACCGCTGCTTTCGAATTAATTCAGTTCTCCCACTTTCGCTGTTCCTTGCTGCGCCTATGATTTATTTGCAATTTAATACGACGAAATTTTGCTTCCCTATGGACTTTACTCTTGATTTTGGTCTCTTTTATCGTCTAAAATATCCAGTTGTATTAAGAACGAAAGAGGCGCAAATAGTATTAATAATGTTGCAGTTGGCAATTCCCATCTGATGTGACGTAGGCAGGTGCTTCCTCTCCTCACACCTTGCGCTGCGAGACGTTAAAGAAAAGACGAGCGACCAGTAGACCCATTCCCTCACGCACTTCCGTAAGAATTGCAATGCAATAACTTCAACCATTCAAAAATTACCGTGTATATATATATATATATATATATATATATATATATATATATATACACATACACATATATATACACACACTCTTAATCATGTAAAGAGGTCAACATTATAATCCAGTTGCATAATCTATTCTTTCGTTATTACACGAATACAAAACCGTCTCAATTCCCGACGGTTATAATATTTGGAAGGCTTAACTACTGCTAATATGTATTCAAAGTACATTTCATTGACTGACTAAAAAAGAATATCGTGAGATCCGGGGGAAAATTGTTTGTCAAGGTAGTAGTTTTTATTGTGCTCACGCAAAAGAAAAATACACTTTTTCTCATCAACTTCTCTCACGGCTATAAATTTGATTGCTAACACTGGGAACACATGGATCGCTGAAATAAATTTCCAGTTATAAAACCTGGACGGAATGACGACGAACGAGTAAATTTCAAAGCATCAGAATACATTGCCGAAAGGTAAACTTCTTATAATTAATATATGAAGAAACTTTTATGAAAACAATTAAATTATACGTATATCGACAATATACGTACAACAGAGTCCGTGAATTCTATGTACTATTTCATTTATTACGAGGCATGGGCGTAGCCAGGTTTTTCATTAGGGGGGGGCAAACAACATTAATACGAAAATATATCAATTATATATCAATACGATATATAATTTATGTAATTCGATATATAATATTAAAAATATATCAATTCGATATCGATATAGATGTACACTCGTACATCTATTGATGTAACATCGACTTGCCATAGATGTATACTTCGTATTGAGTTGCCTTAGGAATATCATTTAAGGACAATATTAATAAACTATGAAGACATTTTTTTTTAAAAAAATTATATATTCAATTACACTAGTTTATTAATGATATAAAGAAAATACACATTATAAAATATATTGGAAGACTATATAAAACAACTAACGAACTGTCAAACTAAAACAAGTTTGCGTGGATTTTTTGCAAATCTCTCAAATATTTCTTTGAGATATTTCTCTTCTTTTCCTATTACGAATTCCCTATGTACACTCATTAAACATAAACCGTTTAGTCGATTTTCTGTCATTGTTGATCTTAACCAAGACTTTACTCTGCGTAAAGTACTGAATGATCGCTCTACAGTACAAGTGGTGCACGGTAGAGCAAGAGAAATGAGTAGCGCTTTTTTTGTTTCGGGATAAAAAATGTCGGCCTCTTTAACTAAATCTGCCATTTTAATATCTTGTAATTGTTCTTCACTCAAATTTCTTTTGCTCCACGTGGAATACCATAATTCAGTTTCGGAATTAAATCGTTGTAAATTGTAGAATAATTCAAATTCTTTAGATTTTTTTTCGAAATCATCAATTGTCATCTTCATCATATTTTGAGGATGAAGAATCAACAATGAAAACGCAGCTGAATGATCTTCTGAAAAACGACGTTCCAAAGATGATACGAGAGAATCTAAATAAGGAATTATTAAAGATCTTCTCCAGTATTCTTCTTTATTGGATGCTGGAGGATTTGAACGATGCTTTTGTTTATCGACAATTCTAGGTAGTAATAGTTCCAGTCCACATTTTTCGGCTATGCTCTTTGCATTTTCCATGAGTACTCTTGTAATCTGCTCAGGATCATTACGATGACTTTTTATTACTCCAAGAATTCTTCGGATATGCTCTGAACATTGCAACAAGTCCAAAGCTTTGGACTGCAGAGCATTCACCACCGGTTCCAATATCGCAGAATATTTTGCAATTAAAGCCACAGCAACAACAAACTTACCTGTAGTTGTAGTTGCATGAAGTTGGAATGCCGTTTTCCTAGTTTGATTGTTTCCTATGAGTGATAATTTTTGCAGAGCTGATATTATATCAGTAAAATGATTGTTAAAAACAGAAATAGTTTTGTACTTTTGAGACCAACGAGTTTCGCAAAACATAGGAATATTCGGGATATAGTTTCGTCTTAATACAGACTCTCGAAAAAATGCAATAATGTCTTTGACTGTAGAGATAGTATTTCGTATTTCTGGTACATTATTCAAGTCATTAACTACAAGATTTAATTTGTGCGATGCACAATGAAAAAACTTAGCTTGTTTATACTTTTTTTGTAATATGCTTTGTACTCCGTTTTCATTGCCAGCCATAGCTGCACATCCATCATAACCTTGACCTACACATTTTTCCGGATCAAGTCCTTCCTTTTCCAAAAATGTGTCTATTGCTGTTGCAATTGTATGAGCATCGAGAGCTTTAAGTTCAACGAAGCCAACAAATTCTTCCCGAATTTTCATCTGTTTTTCATCAAAAAATCTTAAACCAATTGACAATTGCTCTTTCCCCGATATATCAGCTGTCTCATCCGCTAGTACACTAAATGCGTATGCTTTTTTTTGCGTCTTCTATTATATCATCTTTAATGACAGCCCCGCACAAACTAATAATTTCATTTTGTATTTGAGGAGACATATATGTTGCATTTTTTTTAGCGTTAGATTCATCAAAATGTTGCTTCAAGTATTTATCACCAGCTTCAATTCGAAATTTAATTAAATCCTGAAACACACCTCCAGTTTGAACTTTTCCTCTTAAAGGCAGATCATGGGTCCCACAAAATAAAATTGTGGAGATTATCGATTTTAAAATCTTACTATTTTCTTCTATAATTTTTTTGTGGCCGTGTAATAGTTGCACATCAACTGGAGCATTAGCAGTAAAATCTCTGGCCGCAGTAACTGCAGTTTTGTGCCAATGATTAGAAGAATGTTTTTTACAATCTTCATGTAAATTTTTATAGCGTGTAAAAGGCTTTATCATAAATGATCCAAGAATACCTTTAACTGAACCAATGGGTGGAGGAAAGAGGACACAAAATTTACAAAGACCGCCTTTGAGTGCTTTCGAATATACAAGCCAGGGTGAATATGTTTGTATCCAAGCATGCTTAAATTTTCTTTCGGAGGGTTTTACATCTTTACTAAAATCATAACTCATGGGTGGAATCCAACAAGATTTTAGAAGTGTAATTTTTTCTTCTGGTGTCATTTGAGAAGAACGTCCAATCCATAAACCCAAATCATTTTCGAGAGGATCATCCATGTGAGGTTCAATTGATTCATTAGGCAGATAAGTGGATGAAGGTCCTGGTTGAGGTTCTGTACAATTAAGTGTTGATGTACATATAGCTTTATTTTCGTCACTTTCATTTTCGGTTTCATTTTTATCCTCTGGTTTTCTTTTTTGATTTCCTATAAATATATAAAATATTCGACATTAGAAATTTGTACAGAAAGATCAAATAGCAATTTTTAAATGTCCTTAATAATTACAACAAAAATATAACTAGTATAGGCAGAATCCAACAAGATTTCAGAAACATACTTTTCTCTTTTGGTGTCATGTGAAAAGATCGTCCAATCTGTAGACCTAAATCATTTTGGAGAGGATCATCAATGTGAGGTTCAAGTGATTCATCATTACTTAGATAAGAGGATGAAGGTCCTGGTTGAGGTTCTGTACGATTAAGTGTTGATACAAATTTTGCTTTCTTTTCGTCACTTTCATTTTTGGATTCATTTCTTTCCTCTAGTTTTCTTTTTTGATTACCTATAAATATATAAAATATTCTACATTAAAAATGTCTACAGGAAAACAGATTTTTATGCTCTTAATAACTGCTATTCTAGATTTAGAAATACTTAAAATTACTTATACTTTGTGTTTAGATATCACAATACTTACTGATCAAAAATTTTCTTATGTCCATAACAAACTTTTATCTATATTAAGAAGAATATAGCAGAATGTTCAAGCGTAACTCCAACACTAAAAAGTAAACCCTAGACGGGAACTTCTAAAACAGAATATTCCAGAGAAATTAAAATTACGAAAATAATATTATTATATTAATATAATACAATTATATTAGTATATTCTTTCAAAATATTTTTACAAAAATTACGCTTTTATAAAAATATGAATGTATTATATGACATAATGTTTCATTTTCTCAGATTAAAACAAGGTTTGCTGTAACTTAATGTATAAATATAATGTGCACAATGATTAACTGGTTTTTGTAACAAAAAATTTGATTTAGATTGATTTTAGATTTATTTCTAAATATTGATTTAGGTAATTATAACAAATTAATCACATTTTTTTCGAAAGAATTTTTTCTACGAAACAACAAAAAAGTTATTAGCAGTTTTCTTTTTATGAATTATTTATTTGTCTAAATTTAGGAAATTTAATTCAAAAGAAATAAAAAATATTAACAGGTATTTGGTCCAATTAAAATTACAATAATGTCCTCAATCCATACACATAGCAATTCATACCATTTCATAAGCTCATTCTATTTTATGAAATGTGCAACAGAAAATTCAAGACAGATTTTGCATTTGTTTCATAATCGTCGTTCTTCATGAATCATGCTTATCTAAGAGTTGTTTTTGGTAGTCATGGAAAAATCATTGATTATTATAAATATTATTTTTTATGTCTCGTAAAAGAAAATTATTTTCTGAAATACTATTAACGTTTATTCTAGAAGGATAGTTCATAATGTAATGTTTTACTCACCGTGGAGCGTATGTAATATTTCAAAAAGCACTTTATATGTACTGCTGTTGACTCTCAATTAAACACAATAATTAAACAATCCGTATTTTCATACGTAAGGTATATCAATTTATGTCACGTTCACTTGTTTCAGACGATCGGGACTAAACTAAGAAACTAACACAATTATTGCAATAGGACGGTGATCGGTGTTGATTTAATCTTATCTCAAAATCTGTAGAATTCAAAAACATTGTACATTTTGAGCGAGTGTGATTCATGCTGGGCTGAATGGCTGATAAAATTGAATACGAAAACTCCAACGCTTCATTTTTACCTAATAACTTAAAAATAAATGAAGATTAATTAAAATGATTACATTTTTAGTTAGATATTTTTTCTTTACTGTATATATATTAAAATTCTATCATATAACATATTTTACTTAAGTAAACCAAATCTTTTTCTTCATATATAAATATAATAAAATCATACAATTTTTGATTGATGTTTTATACAAATTTTATAAATTTCTGAAGTTTTAGGGGGGGGGCAACTGCCCCCCCCTGCCCCCCCCTGGCTACGCCCATGTTACGAGGTCAACTCTTCACAATATGTCTAATTCACTTAAACACAAAAGTAATTTTAAATTTATTAACAACATGTATATTATTTCTGTGGAGGCCGATTTTGATGTCCCTCCTATTCGGCTCCCAGTGAACGGGTTAAAAAATGAGATGGCAAAAAAAGGAGTGGAGGAAATTATGTGTTGAACAGATCGCAGCTTTTGTTTCTTAATGACGTCTTGCGCATCTTCGCAAATTGGCGGGAAATGGAAGAACAACATGGCGGAGCGAGGAGAGCTCAGAGAAAGAGTTGCGTTGTGAAAATGATTGTAATTGTTACTACCGACGAAATTACGATTACTACCAATTGTAAGTATTTAATGAACCTTCTTTTTGTATTAGCTGAACCCGTGTGACTACATCGCACAGAAGGAGAGCTGTAGAAAAGCGAAAAGGAAAAATACTGTATTTCCATAAACCATTTCTATTTGTTAAATAGTAAGTAATATTATCTACAGAACTTATGTAATAGATACATGTATCTCGCTCTGTAATTATCAACGCGGTGCATTTCCATGTGCGCTTTAAATAATTATTTAAAATATTCACAGGGAGCGAGTTGCTCAAATTACTGATATACATCCATCACTTGTGCAATATCAGTGACTGAATATATTTGTCTAGTGTAAGTCACATTCCATTGGCAGGTAAGATGTATTGGAGGACGTATTTTGTTTTATTTGGTCAAAAAACAGTAAAAACTGTCGATGACGTATTGCCAGATTGGCTAAAGTTACTCAAATGCTAAGTAGTAGTATCTGCAGAATGTTATGTAATACATCGATATGTTATGTACATCGATTTATATGTAATTATTAATAAACACAGTTCATTTCCATGTGCATTCTAAATAATTATTAAAAATATTCACAGGTAGGGTGCTGCTTAAATTGCTGATGTACACTCATCGCTTGTGCAAAATCTGTGATTATATTTTCTTAGTTTCAGCCAGTGGCGTAGCGTGACCCGCGCGCTTGGGGATACTCAACAATAACGCCAAATAACAATAACAACAAACATTATAATGTTTAATGTTCTCTAGAATTTGTTATCAAAACAAATGTTACAATACTTCAACAGATTTATGTCAGGAGAGTTCTTGAAAGCAAATTATGCGATGGCTCAGCTTTAATTCTCATGCGCGATTGGCAATGAGATCACTTGTGAATTTATACAGTTCAGACCAAAATAATATTTAATATATTTTATGAAGAATTCATCTTCTTAGATATTAATTAAGAATAAGTAGGCAAACACTATTTCTCCTATTAAGTGCCCATGACCAAGCAGAGAATCTCATGTGAGAAAGAAAAATATTTCACTGGCAGCGTCGTGTGCTGCGCTCTCGTGCACAAACGAGCAACTTGCTCATACACCTCTTGCTCATTCGCCTCGCCCTGCTCAGTCGTAGGCTAGCGTCCGAAATTCGTGAATCTTTGGGAGAGGGGCGAGGTGGGGAGGGGGGAACCTCACCGTCTGCGCATGCGTCATTGCCCTTCGCAGATCTCTTGGCAGATGCTAGAACCATTTTAGCATCCAAGCAAGCAGAGGTCAGCTTGTACCAACGCGCCGAATTCAATCACAGGAAACCACTTTTAATATTAATAAAAAATGTGTTTCGCTCAATGAACCACTTGTAAGTTTATCGATCAAATAAATATTAATCAAAGAATCCTAAA
This sequence comes from Acheta domesticus, assembly GCA_031308135.1. Classification (NCBI taxonomy): domain Eukaryota; kingdom Metazoa; phylum Arthropoda; class Insecta; order Orthoptera; family Gryllidae; genus Acheta; species Acheta domesticus. Next base: position 111,601,137 of record JAHLJT010000631.1, on the reverse strand, counting down.
TATTGTACGTGGGAATGCTCAGCATCTTAGTGTTCCCTGACGCTACGCCACTGGTTTCAGCTACATTCCATTAGCAGGTATTACACGTTCACTTTTCATTTTCAGACGGAGCACTGCAATATGTTTACGTGAGGTCACCGCCTACTGAATGAGAATCGCACGTCTACAGTAGATACTGATCGATTAGATATGATATAGAGGACGGTGTGCAGGATACAGACTCGCTCATTGCAGGGAACGGGCAAGAACTTAACTATTGTGTAGAAGATATGTTCAAAGGAGAAATAAAAATATTTTCCGCGCCTTTTAAGAATAGCCTGTATTATCGATGACAAAGTGTATTGTACTGCAGTTTTGTCCATAGGTCTTTCTAATGGTATTAATAACGTTTGTTTTTTCCTCGCGGCTATAGTTCACTACATTATTTATAATTCAATTACTGCCAGAACGCATTCTCGCATACCGAAGTGGATTTCATTTTTCAGCAGACTTCACAGAAACTAAAAACAAAAGAAGCAGTTTTCCTCGGAGTGTATCGGCAGGCTTCATCATTGGTCAGATGCTGTTAGACATCGGTACTATTCGTGCATTCTTGGATGTATCTTCAGCCCTCACTTTCAAAACAACAGTTGTTCCTAATTCTGCCGTCTGCAAATGTATAATGAACGAGTAATAAGATGTATTGGTATACATGCAGTCTAATGTTACTGATGTGATAATAATATTAATGATAGATGTATGAAGTATATCTTTTCTAAGATAACTTTTCTACAACTCTCCTTCTGTGCGATATAATCACACGGGTTCAGCCAGTAATATTCATATTGTGATAAGCCAAAAGACCCCACGGTATTTTGCATGGGAAAATTGGCATCAAGCGTGCAATTACGTGGGGATTGCACACATACAGAACGTTTAGAATCAAAAGAATTGACGTTAAGGCAACAAATCAACAAGTTTAAGATCCTTGATATGGGAGCGTAATGCTGTTGCGCGGCCTCACAGTCCCGTGGTCATTACATGCTGTAAGTTTGAAATAGGCATTGGAAGTCGTGATCATGCGGGAAGGTAGAAATATTGTCTCCAAATCGGCAGACCTGAATACATGCAAGCAATTGGTGTTATGCGAATGATAGTAAATGGTATTGATGTGGATAAATTATGATTAGTGTTGATAGCTTATCATTATGCAGGATAATAGTTCGAAGGTATTACTAATATTAAATTATAATTGTGGTTTTGTTGAAATAAATTTGAGATTTAAGTCAGACAGAATTCGTATTTCCGAAGGGATTTATGCCAGGATGGCTCCGCAGATGGGGAGGAATTTTTAAATAGTCGGCAAAAAATTGGTAGTTGCGCATAAGGGTTTCACCCCAAGTCCAACGAGGGTCAGTAACGTACAGGAAATAATTTTGACCGAAATTGGTGAATTATTTATTTATTTTATTTATTTATTTACGTCAAAAACAGTTAAAAAACTGCGTATGACGAGCTATGGGGAGAAGTGAATTTTGTGCACGTTTTCATAATTCTGTGGTCTCTATCCTAAACCATATTCTAGTCGAATTTTGAATACAGAAAAGAGAGTTTTTTTTCGAGTTTTGTTGACAAAATATTCGCTCCTATATAATAAAATATATTTTCAAAGGTAAATTAGCTATAAATTCCTGCCCTGAACCCTCATGTTCTTCATGAAAGAATAATACTTTTTGCCGCGATAATATGAAAAACGATAATTTGAATAACTATATTTCCCACTGAATTTCAGAAGACGTGCACAAATAATGAAGTTACATTTATGTCCAGAAGCAAAACAAGGGACCATCTCAGCATTTGCTCAAGGATCAGGGAAACTGGACGAAAAACCTGATCGAGATGGGGGCCATCAACCCAGAAACTGTGGTACAATACTTGTTACAGGTTCTTTAGAATTATACAGTCCAAATGATAAATAATTACATTAACTATCATTGTTAAAATTAATTCTACTTTCCTTTTTGATGCTCGGTATAGTCTCGAATTGTATAGAAACAGTTATGCAGCAGAAAAGATTTTACTTGGGACTTAAAACTTTTCTATTGAATTTAATCGTTTAATGTCTTCTGACAAAGTGTTGTAGAGTAATGTACATGAATTGTAAGTGAATTTTTTGTAGTGAGCTGTTGATACTGCCACCTGGTGAATATGATTACTACGTCGTGTGTTATACTTATAGACATCGGCGTTTGCTGAAAATATATTCCCGTCCTTAAGTAAGTCATTTTTGACAAAAACTACTGATTCGTAAATCAGGAGACAAGGTAATGGTAAAATTCCTAAATTAATAAAGAGTGACTTACAAGAATCACGTGGGTTGGATTTGCTTATTATTCGTACAATTCTTTTTTGTAATCTGAAAGTCTGTGAACTATAAGATATGTTCCCCAAAATAGTATGCCATATCTCAGGCGGGAGTGAACATTGGCAAAATATACACAACGAGCTGTATGAAGGCTGACGGAATTTGAAAGAATTCTGAACGCGTAGCATAATGAGCTTAATTTTGTGTTCAATTCATTTAAGTGGGCATTCCATTTGAGGTTTGACTCAATTGATAGACCTAAAAATTTTGTTACATTAACATCAGTCAATGGCACACCGTTCATTTTCAATGGAGTACAGAATTTTTTATTTGATATGGAAAACTGCATTGAAACTTTATTTTCATTTACTTTTAATTTGTTATTACGGAACCAATTTGAAACGTCTGATATTGTACTATTTACAGTTTCTTTGTTGCAAAGAATATTTGTATCATCCGCAAAGAGAACTGTTCTTCCGTTTCGAATCGCTAAGGGCATGTCATTTACGTATAATAGGAAGAGAATAGGGCCTAAAATCGATCCTTGCGGGACTCCACGTGCAATTGGCAAAGAACCGGAAAGGTGTGTACATAAAGTTCCATCATTCCAGTAAGGTATTTCTACTCTCTGAGATCGTTGTTTAAGGTACGAACATAGCCAATCTAGAGCAATACCACGGATTCCATACGAAGGTAATTTTGAAAGTAAAATGTTATGATCAATGACGTCAAAAGCTTTTGAAAGATCTAAAAATATTCCAATAGTTGCTTCGTTTTGATCCAATGATGAGGCAACATCCTTAAGAAAAAAAAATGGCTGTTTCCGTAGATTTTGATTTCCGGAATCCATGTTGGCAATTTGAAAACGCGTCGTGTTTATTGAGAAAGGTTTCCATTCGCACATAAAAAAGTCTCTCTAATATTTTTGAAAAAACTGACAAAAGAGAAATTGGCCGATAATTTTGAACGTCATTTTTGTTGCCTTTTTTGAAGAGCGGCTTAATCTTAGCTGTTTTAAAAATATCTGGAAAAATTCCGGTGCATAAGGATGCATTAAATATGTGAGTTAACGGGTGTATAATGGCTGGCGCGCACGTCTTTAACAAACAATCCGGAAATTCATCTAAACCGGCCGACTATTTATTTTTTAATTTACCGATTATTTTGAGAATTTCATAGGAAGAGGTTTCGGAAACGAACATAGTGTCTAAGACTTTTAGGGAAACGTCAGATGTTGAATTTTGTGGCTGAAAACCCTTAGTGAGATCGACAGCAATTCTCGAAAAGTATTGGTTAAAGAGACTAGCCACTGTTGCCGGATCGTTCACATCTCTATATCTTTTAAAACAACATTCTCTACAAGGTTTCTAGTTGGTTTGGTAGCATTTTTTACTATATCCCACATTGATTTTGTTTTGTTATTTGAGTTCAAAATATCCTGATCGTGTTTCATGATTTTAACCTGCCTTATGACTTTTCTTAACAATGATTTGTATTTTTTAAAGTACAGGAGGAAATCTTGAGATACGTTATGATGCTTAGAAATGAAAGAAAGAACTCGTTTGTTTTTACATGATGTTCTAATCCCTTGTGTTATCCAAGAATTGTTTTTGCGTGAAATATTTAATTTTCTTTTCTGAAGAGGAAAGCAAGTGTTAAAATGAAATGAAAGCGTTGAAAAAAAAGAATATTATTTATCGTTTGTATCAATAGTATTATAAACCGCGTCCCATGACTCCTGCAGCAAGTAATCAATGAATAATTTTATTTTACTTTTAGAAAACACTCTACTCATACGTGTATTATTTATTGTGTCATTGTTCGCATTTCGTATAATGGTAAGCATTTGTGCATCGTGGTCACTGTATCCAAAATCTTTTGTTTCAATTTCATGTCGAGTAGTGGTTTTGTTAATTATAATTTGATCGATTGCCTTCTTTGAATTTACTGTGATCCGTGTAGGTACTTTTATTGTAATATCTAAATTGAAGGAATTAATTAAGTTAAGAAACTGCTCTTTCTCGCAAGATTCGACCAGAAAATCAATGTTAAAATCTCCACATACAACAATGGATTCAAAAGAGCGATTGATGACTTTGATTAGTGTTATCTCTAGTTTTTCTAAGAACAAAATGTAATCTGCAGCTCTCTTTGTTGGAGGCCTGTAGATGCAAAGCAATATCATTTTTAGCACAGGAAGATGTACAACAGAAATTTCAAAAACATTTTCAACGGCATACTCATTGAATTCCGTCAAGGAGATAGAATCAATATTATTTTTAACGTAAATACAAGAACCTCCATATGCCGGACTTTTATGAGATTCTCTTTTTCTACAATAATAGCCTGCGAGGTAAAAGTTTGGAATTTGGAAAATGCTAAGTTCATTAGGAGATAACCAATGTTCTGAAAAGCAAAGAACATCCATTTGATTTAAATCGCTCTGTAGAGCTGCCTCGATAAACTCAGTTTTATTTGAAAGGGATTGAACATTATGGTGCAATATCTGTATTTTTTGCAAGTACCTACACGAATGTTTTTCTGCTGCATCTGACTGTAGTTGCTATATATTTACTCCATTTTTACCTCGAGTGCGTGGTCGAAGGTTGTAATGTGTCCCAGCAGTCACAGGTTGTGAGGAAATAGAGGCGTCATTGGTAGTGGGAATGGAAGAAACGGGAGTAGGTTCACAGGAGGGGGTAAGAGGGTTCAGAATAAGGGTGGGGGGTGGGGAACGTAAGGAAGGTGAAAGGGATGGATTTATGGCAGGAGGCTGCGTAGGACTGGAGTTGATGATGTATTGTGCAAGCTTTTCACCGACTGCATGTTTTCCAGCAAGGTTCATGTGGAGACCGTGCCGGGTGAAGTGTTTTACTGAGAGGAAATTCATTTCAAAAAGTGTTACATCTGTTTCTCTCAGTTGCAGTTTTAGTTGTTGGTTTGCGTGCTTAATCTCGCTGCAGAGTGTTGGCCTGTTGTACCAGAAGGGCAGAGTCGAGACTACAATGTTAGTATTTTGGGCGGCACATTGTAATTTGTTTACATGTTGTTCAGGTGTAAAGTTACCGCCCAAATTAATGTCATTCTGCCCTCCGATGATAAAGACTGTGTCCTGATTGGTCATTGTCTTCGTGTGAGTGTCCAACTCTGCAGTCACGTCTGCAAACCTCCCGTTAGGTTTAAAAATAGACGAGACTGAGTAGTTGGGTAGTTATTATATAAAGTATCAAATCGTCGAGGACATTCCCGGGACGTTATAATTTATGCTAACGGTAAGACAGATCTCAATAATGGGGGTATCGAGGATATTCCATGGACTACGTCGATCCTGATGACATCCGAGGAGTTATTATAGTAAGCTTACGAACTTTATTCCGAAACCGTACGATATATTAATGTTGTACGGATAAACATTTAATTATTACATTCAGGAGTTCTATAGAATTTTGTAAAAATACTATAATAAACGTTAAATTTGATTTCTTGAAAAAAGAAAAGGCTGATAATTTATACTAGTTGCCATCAATTCAATAATTTTAATCCATAGAACTTCCAGGAATCGTTTATCTGTGTATAATTACACGTCCACATGCGGTAAGAGATGTATGTCAAAACCCATGACTGGATTTAAAAATGAAGTTCATATCATACTAATGTAACATTCAGAGAATTAATGAGCACAGCAGGGCAACGAAAGAACTACTAACATTATTAATATCAGTAGGAAAAGAAGGAATGTCATAAATGGTCGCCGATTGTGGCCCATGATTAAAAGTTATTAAGCAGTTGAATAATTAGATATTGAACAAATTTGGTACATTTCAATACATTATTGAAAGAACATTTTGAAAAGCAATGATTAAATATTTAGTTTTTACTTTCTCGTATACGTACGGATATTCGGAGTAATATTGGTACTATAGAGAGAGTTATGTAATGCTTCGAGAAAAAACGACGGATTTTCGGCAGAAAAAAATCTCATTGAAGGGCCCTGATACCAAGAAAGTGGATAAATCCAGTTGCTAAATTAAGAAAAATCCTCTAACACGTGGTGTAGCCAGAATTCCCTGTTTTGTGGGTCCTTTATACCGAAAAGTCAATTGTCGCCAAAACGTCCACCCGTCCATCTGTCCGTTCGTGACCACCACTAGCGCCTAAACCATTCGTAGAATGTTTTCCAAATTGAAGAAGCCCCTGTCGACCTGGCTCGAGTCGAAGTTTTTGAAATTTTGAAAAACATTCTTTAAAATTTGGGGGTACTTTACATGAAGCGCCCCGGACATTTTGAAAAATTACTCAAACACGGTACAACATTTTTACTTTCCCGTATACGTACGTACAGTATGGGGAAGTTTATAAAGCTGCGCACAAAAACGGATTTTCGGAAGAAAAACTTATTTCAGGGACCTAGTAACGAAATAGTAGAATATCGGTTTTGAAATTCAAGAGGCCATGAGATCTGTCAGATCGATCATGGAATATCAATTTTGGAAAAATCGGTTTCACGGTTTAGTCGCTAGTGTTGTTCACAGACAGACGGACAGACATTTTTCATTCAATTGGTTTTTCGCAATCAAGGACCCACAAAACTGGGATTCTTTCTGCACCCTGTGTTAGGAAATCTTTTTTCTTAATTTAGCAACTGGTTTTATCCACTTTCTCGTTACCACGGCCGGGAAAGGAATTTTTTTCTGGTGAAAATTCCCCATTTTTTTTTGCGCAGCATTACATAACTTTCCCTATACTACGTATATTACTCCGTATATATGTAAGTTAAAATGTTACCGTAGATATCGTTATGAGACAAACTACTCTATGGAGAATATCTAAAAATAATGGACAAAGTACAGATCAGTAACAATCAATAATTAACGTGGCTTAAAAGGGGAAGAATGAACTTAAAATCGGAAGCACTTGTTAAGAATTGCCTATTTTCAGAAACGCTCAAACACAATTTTCTCAAAAATGGCTCCAAATTTTTTCTTCCAACTTTTCTAACGGATAGTGCTAATTGCACTCTTTAATAAGACGTAAAATTCATTTGGGGCGTTTGTTTGTTTTTTTAAAAAATTAAACAAATATGTTTTTGAAATTTATCTCACACCGTTAATATTCACATTACCAGCAATTTGTAAAAACTATTGTATTTGTGAGTTGATGTACATCAAATGACTTCAAATGAAGTTTTTCGAAAACTCAAAACTTTTCTGTGAAAAATAGCTTCAAATTTCGCATTTACAGTAGCGCTTAAACACCAATTTCTTAAAAACGGCTCCAACTGTTTCAACGAAAATTGCCATTTAGACCAAGGTTCTATTTTTTTAATATTCTTAAAATAATATTTCTATTCTTCTATTAAGAAACCCAAAAATTAATAAAATGTCAAAAAAATGTACTTTGGGCGGCGATAGATGGCAGCTCTCAAGAGTAGTGTCAAGTCCGAATAGCTAGCCGAGACCAAACGACAAAGAAAACCAATACGAGAAAGTCTGTGCCATTCCGTAGCGCCATTAGTTTCTTCAAACTTTTGAAACGGATGATGCTTATTGCATTGTTTAAGATGACATAGAATTAATTTTGCTGTATTCTCTTGTTTTCAAAATGTACAAAAATGTATTTTTTTTACTTGTCTCTCATGTCGTTAATACGAATTTACATTAACGGCGATTCGTTCACATTATTATATTAATGAGTATATGCGCTTTATATAATATCTAAGTTTCTCGAAATCTTAATAGTTTTCTGTGAAAGTTAGCTCAAAATTCCGCATTATTAAAAACGTTCAAACGCCATTTTCTCACAAATGGTTCCACATTTTTACTTTCCTTTATACATACGTAAATACGGATAAATATACGTAGTATACGGAAAGTTATGTAATACTGCGCGAAAAAACGGCGAATTTTCGGCAGAAAACTAGTGGTGCGACAGAATAGCACAGACTTTCCCGTATTAGTTTTCTATTTCGTTTGGTCACGGCTAGCTATTCAGACTTGTCACACACTCCTGCCGCTGTCATCTATCGCCACCCAAATTTCGTTTTTTTTGATATTTTCTTAATTTTTCGGTTTCTTATTAGTAGAATGGAAATATTATTTTTAGAGTATTAAAGAACATTGAAATCTCGTCCAAAATGGCAATTTTATTTCAAATATTGGGAGCCGTTTTTAAGAAAACGTCGTTTAAGCGCTACTGTAAACTCGAAATTTGAAGATCTTTTTCACAGACAAGTTTTGAGTTTTCGAAAAACTTCATTCGAAGACATTTAAAGCACCTTCACTCACGAATACAACAGTGTTTAGAAATTGCTGGATTTGTGCATATTAACAAAGTGAGGGATCTTTCAAAAAAATTACATTAGTGTAATTTTGGAAAAAAAACAAAAAATAGCACAAAATGAACTTTACGTCATATTGAAGAGGGCAATTTGCACTATCCGTTCCAAAAGTTTGAAGAAAAAATGTATAACCATTTATGAGACAATGGTGTCTGAGCGTTTTGGAAAATCCGGAATTTTGAGATAGTTTTCACAGAAACTTCATCTGAAATTGTTTGAGTTCTATCATTAAGGAACCAAAGTACAGAGAATATGTGAACAAATGTAATTTGGGCGGCAGCTGGGATAAGAATGGGGCAAAACCGAAAAGCTAGTCCAAACCAAAGAAATTTGGAAACGAATTTGTGAGAGAAAGCCTGTGCTATTCTGTAGCATCACTTCTTTATGAGCTTTGCATGCTATTCCAGAGCTTTCTAGAATTTCAAAGGTGATTTGTGACGCAACTATGACGTGTGTGAAAAAAGTGTTAGTGTCATAAACTGCTAATGCATCATAATGAATGGCATTTTATGAACGTTTTTTTTTTTTTGCAACCAAAAAGGTGTTTTATAATGCTGGTGTACAAAAAATGTGAGAGGTACTTCGAATTCCTTACTAGAGAAATTTTAACGCTACCAGCGGAGCATTTTATCATATAAACAGTGAATGCTCAATTCATTGTTTGCTTTGTTACTTCCGGCTTCTTCGTTTCACGAGGTTCTTAAATGGTAAAATCGCAAGAGAAAGTACGTCTCAAAGTCGAACTCATCTCCCTGGCTGGTATTTGTCAGTGCCTGTACAAGAATGAGTGAAAGTTCCTTGTTTACAATACATTCATCAAATATTGTTAACAAATTTTATAACCTTATTAATTTACGTGTCATGTAATGCAATTATGTGTTATTTTAATGTTACTAATACGAACAATTATTGCATACAAGACTATTTATCGAAGGTAGCCTTCGAAAAGCGCATTCGTAGGAAGCTTCATTACAGAAAACACTAGTACTTTAATGGAATTTTTACAGCCCTCGTTGCATTTTGACTTTATATAACACACCACATCTCCGACTAGAAATGAAATTTCATTTTCATAGGCAAATGAAAAGCGCTGTTTGAAACGAGTAACATTCGTAAAATCTAAACAAGAAATTCATATAAAATAATCATAAAAAGGATTACCTACTGCTCCTCTCCACTGTCCGTATCCACTACATTAGTTACATTACTGAAGCGTAACCTAATTGTAGAACTTTGTACACATGTGAGTGCTTCACGACATTTGTTCCTGAGATGTGTATCCAATTTAAATAAACAAGTAAGCATCTGCTCTTTAACGTCTCAGAAATAATTATAGAAGTTATTTCTTCTTACTTGAGTGTGAAGTAAGTATTACGATTTCGCACTCTTCGGTGCGTTCCGGCATTGCACAAACGCATGGGTGTCTCGTTTCGCGTAATTGGGCCAACAAACATCGCTCTGTCGTATAAATGTAAGTGAGAGTTGTGCCAGAACTTTCACATTTCACGTCGGAGGTATTCTCGGCCGCGGTCAGCAGGAAGACGTTTTCACTGGCGACGCTCGGCTTCAGCTAACCCAGGGGTCTCCAAACTATCTAGAGAAGGGCTATCCGAGCAACTGCAGCGGAGTGGGGCATTTGAATGGGACCGCCATAGAAGGCTCAGGATAGCAAATGATGTCACTCCACTGACCGGGAGGTAGTAGTGTGAGTCCCGATCGTGCAGAATTTTTGAGACTACATACATAGCAAGGTCGAATTCAGCAGGTATCTGGAAGAGAGTTCTAGCTGCCAACTGCTCTGATCTGTAGTATTCCGTGGTTTCTCTGATCAGCATCAGGAGATTGCCGAATGCCGAAGCAGTATCCCGCCGGCCACGGACCGCGCGACATTTTTCCAACCTTTTCTTTTCCTATCTTCATCCCTTACTTACACACATTTGTAGTTACATGCACTAAACTACCACACATATTAGGAGGTAAGTCGAAAGCTTAGAGCTTGTCTCGGCTGGGGCGGTGTCCCGCTGATGGGAGATACCTTGTTGGGAGAAAAACCCTTAAGCCGACATTGGATCGGCGCCGGATCTCGCCATGTAGCGGGGGTGATCACTGTAACATTCTGCAAAACAACAACAACAACAACATGAGGGATTAATAACTTTAGCAGTTGATGCACCCAGAAACACTTATCATTATTACAGATGGTCGTAAGGGCGCAGCCGTACATCGGTCTCGAGGAGTCCAATGAAGTCCAACGCGTCACATTCTTTTTATTATAATATGAACATTTATTTAATTCATGTAATGTTATAGTACCTTATCTTTGTTAAGTCATTATATTTTCAAAATTAAAAGTCACGCACGGATCTCAGTGTGTATTATGCCACGTTCTGAGAAACCACGATTTCGGGAAAGGGGACCAAGAGATATTGTGAACAATCGAGTACCGAAGGACATGCAAATACATCAGTACAATCGATTTTAAGAAATACTAAAACACACATATGCAAGTCTATAGAATTTTTTATGAGCCCACATTTTATCTTCTTTATACCGGAACCAGAATTTTCTCTCGTGGCCCTGCTTAACACAAGGACACATATAATCGTTAAACGAGATAAACATTAGAATGTAAATATAATTTATAAATAAAATATTTAAAAAAATTATGTTAATTTTGGGAGGTATTTATATCCTCAGTTTTGATTCATTAAAGAACAAAGACAAATTTAAAGGATAATGTAGAAACGAAATGCAGTTCCTCTTCTGCACTACTCAGTTTTATTATCAACCTCCTCATAAACGCTTTCCATAATGTGATACGAGTTTCCGAAATGGTGGGTAACGATTCAAACTATTAATGCACGCACGAATGATTCTCGAGACAAATCAGAATGCATTTCATCACAAAATCTTCAAATGACGGTAGGATAGGTGGTAATTATCACAGATGTTCACTAAATTTCCTCTGCATTTTCGACACTGCGAACCCTGCCTTTCGGCCATCGCCCGCAGCTGTGTTCTTTCCTCTAATCTGTCTCATCTGCATCGTCGTTCCTCAATTTTTCCACCAACAACGTGAGGAGATCCCTGTCTGGAAGTTACACGAGCCGAATGAAAAACCGTCGGGAGCCGGACACGGCCCGGGCGCGGGCCGCAGTTTGGAAACCCCTGGGCTAATCCACAGGCGACGGTATCCGCGGTAGCTGACGTAGTGGAGAACGGAAGTAACGGAAGGTCTCGTAGAAGTGAGACCTCATGGCGTTGCTCCTGAGTGGTAATGGTAATGCAAACAATGGTAATTAGTGAATGGTGATGCTCATATCAACAGCAGATCAGCTGAGGGTCTGTTGATTAAGTGATTTGAAATTTCACGTTCACGGCAGTGTTCTTCGTCCCATCTTATGTACTGTAGTTATTTTTGCAATGGCGCTGTTTTGTTGGATATAGTTGTTGTAACAGCAACAGAAGTAGCAGTCCTGTAGAGAAACCAAAAGCTCCTTTAAGGAGTATAAACTACTAATACCTGTTCGGGGGCTCCCTAAAAAAAGATCATTAAACCAAGTTGATGGATTATCAAACAACAATCTCATATTGCTATTTCTCGATGTCACTATTTTTTTTTGTAATACGCAAGAAAAGTTAAATGACAGATTTATTTAATATTATTTGTATTTTCATTACATAATATTAATTACTCTTTGCATTAACATTTCTTCTGAGTATCAAAGAAGTTTGTAAGTCGAGAATTCTACATTTCCTCTGGACTGTATTCATAATTACTTTTTTTTCTCGATTACCAAAAAAAAGTCCTTAGGGGCTGTCCATATATTGCGAAACGCAAATTTCGAGTAATTTCAATACCCCCCTTCCCCTTGTAATGCACTTCCCTATCTCTATATAACGCAGAGGAACACTGCCTCAGACTCCCCTCCCTCCCCCTTTAGCGTTACGTAATTTATGGATGACCCAGTAATTTTATGGATAATCCATCCGTAGGACGGATCGAGATGATATTTCAGGGGGAGGGGTGAGGGGCAATTTTAGTTCCGCCCTCCAAGTTCGTTCAAGAAGATTGCCACTATTTTAGATTCTGGATTTCTTCTTGAAATGGCGTCCACACGGGCGCAATGGGAATAGTGCTTTGTAATGCGATCATTACGTAATTGTTTTGATGAATTGAATAACATTACACACACACACACACTAAAAAAATGGCTTGGATTTGCTAAAGATCCGACCTGAGTTGCGGTAGTGCCCGCATATGCATCCAAGGCGCGTGTCTCGTGTCCGCGTGGCGCAAGACGGTGCTCCATCGCCTGATGGTTGCGCCGGCTCTAACCACCGGCGGCGCGGGGGCGGGGCGGCGGGGGGCAGGGAGAGGTGGCGGGGCGGCGGGGCGGCGGCGGCGGCTGAGGGCGATGGAGGGGGCGCGAGTGGCGAGGTGCCGGAGGCGGAGAGCGCGGCTCGTCCGCGTCCGCGCCGCGCGTTGCGACCGGGCCGCAGGCGCCGGGCGCGCGCCACTGTGGCCTTGGGTTTCCGTTGCGCGGGCGTCTGCTCGCTTCTTCGCTGATTGAGGTTTCCTCCGCCAGCCTTTGTCCTCGGCGCTCTTATTTCCGGCGGCGGCCCTTGAGGATCTCGGGCGGCGTTGGCAGCTCATGATGGGTCTGGCGAGGCGTCGCCCGATCTCCAATGCTTGCCGAGTCTGGGATCTCCAGTGTTCGGATCAAATTTCAAAACGAAACTACCGCGTTCTTCCGAAACGTACTCTCGCGTATTCTTTTAGTTCACGCAAGAAACTGTAGTTATTGACAAAAGTACCCCTGGACCTCAACTGCGCATTCCGAATCGTTCATAGAGGATCACTTCTTTCTAAACACCACGCCATGCTACAACAGCGCATATTTTCTCGCAATATCGTTAAAGGTTATGTAATATTATAATGCGCAATTTCCATCTTGCACTTCAACTACCATTTCAAAAATTCTGAAACAAACGAACCGCGAAAAATACATATCTATTTATAATTCAAAGATTAAACGAATTAAGCGTATTGTAGTAAATAAAATTATTTATAATAACGCAAACCAGCAGCACCCGCCACTAACGCCGTCTGTTATCAGTGCGGAGTTGTCAAAGAAACAATGGCCGCTGGATTCGTATGGAATACACATTTTGTAGATTTCCAATGCACATTTTTGCACCGTTCCAAGCAAAGCGCAATACATTTGTTTTCACTTTTATCTCAATTAAATGACGCAATTTAAAGTAGATTTAATGCTTCAATAATGTTAAATGTAATCATTCTTTTCAATATTCGAACGACTGCCTCCAAGCACCTCTTAAATTACATCTACAGACCGACAGCGTCTCAGCACCTGCTTCTCACGCAGAATTACGCAAAAAATACTTATATTTGCGAAAAATTGAACATGATATTATTTGAAGATCGGCTTTTGATTAACACATTTCATTAAGTAAAAAAATGTATCTTCATAACAATTGTCGTCGCAGGACATCACCGAAATTTTTTTAAAATTTTTGCAATTTTCGAGAAATTGGGTTTTCAATGAAAATCATACCTACACCATCCTCTTAAGCGTCCTTTACACCATCCTAGATCAACATTTAATGAAAAAGTTGGAGCCATTTTTTTGAAAGTATTGAAAATGTCCCAGGGGCTTCAAGTAAAGTACCTCCAAAATTAAAATATCATTTTTAAATTCAAGAAGCCGCGACATCAACGAAATCGATTGGGGAATCTGAATTTTGGTGAAAATCCTGCTTACGGTTTAGCAGGTGTGTCCTGCTTGGAAGTCCTCAAGGACCGCAATTAAAACCTTTAATATGATTTGCGGCTGCATTACATTACTCGCGCGATCCACACCTTATTTTCCCGTACGTTTGATCTCCGCAGCTTGCCCGGCTGCTCTGAAACTAGGGGGAGATGATGAACCATGCGTGATATCAGGTCGTATCAAGTATAACTCAGAAAAACACTTTGGTATGATTTTGAATTTATGAATTTACTGGGGAAAATATCTTAAATCTGAACTTAACATATTCTTACATTAAAGGGTGTTGACCGCGACAGGGAGCGTGCACTAGACGCGCAATGTTCATTGTTCCGACATGGATACAAGGGACTTTCACTTTTGAGTAACCTTTCGCGGGCCACAATACGGCACCCCAGGCCGCCAGTTGGACAACCCTGGTTTAGTCGCTAGCGTTGTTCGCGGGCAGACGGACCGCCGATTTGCCGTCTATCGATTTTTCGGTACCAAGGTCATACAAAACATTCTTACTACACAAAGTTGTTAGAGGAAGTAATTTTCTATATAAGGAGTTTTCAAACTTTTTTCGTCCACGGCTCCCTTGACCTAAACGAAACTTCCCGTGGCTCCCCTGGTAACAAGTTTCAAATATAATAATTTGATTAAATTAATATAGGTCTACTAAAAATTCATCACAAATGAGTACGTGATATAAAAGCTAGTTTATTTCTCCATTCTAATTAGGTATTAAAATAACACATACGTAACACTGTGTCGCCATAGCTCTCTCGCGTGAGCACGGGAACTCTTGATTTGCGTGGGTAGAAACATTGAATAAATATCCCCGGCCCCGATGCGCGCTAGGGATGTATGTCGATGCTGAAGGAGACACAGAAGCTTATTGGTAAAGAACTTGCCGAGTTCAATTAACCCACAATTAATTAGAAAAAAATATTTCGTGTATATTACAACGAACATATAGTATGAATTATTTTGAAGTTATAAATGACCACAGGCGTATCTAGGTATTCAGGCGCCCATGGCAAGCATAGAATTTGTGCCCCTGTGGGGATGCTTGAAATTAAGGTTGTTATTTGTTTTAACGGGTATACTGTAAATAGTGCCCCTAGTGAGCGGCGCCCATGGCACGTGCCATGCCTGCCATACCGTAGATACGCCATTGGATATAGGGAAGTGCCTTACAAGGGGGAGGGGGTATTGAAAATACCCGAAATTTGCGTTACGTAATTTATGGACGGCCCCTTTGAGTGTTTCTGAAAATGCGGAATTTTGAGCTAGTTTTCACAGAAAAAGGTCGAGTTCTTGGAAAACGTAACCTGACATTATTTAAAACACATACACTCGTTAATCTAATTATATTAACAAATCGCCGCTTGTGTAAATACTACCGACAAGAGAGATAAGTAAAAAAATTATATTTTTGTAATTTTTGGAAAAAAATCAACAAAAGACAAGAGCAATATGATGTTTATGTCATCTCATAGAGTACATTAGGCACTATCCGTGCCAAAAGTTTGAAGAAAAATTTGGGGCCGTTTTTGAGAAAACCTTGTTTTTATAATTTTTTAAAATTTCAAATATTGCACGCAATATTGCGCGAAAACTACTAAAATTTTCAAAAAATGAAAATGACTTTAATGAAAGGAATCAATCTGGAGAACAAATTGTATTTGAAGGAGAAATCTCTATCTTTAATTTTGTAGTTGTTAGAAGAGGCCGAAGATAAAGAGTTGTTGGAAGAGGCCGTATTTTCAGGGTTAACTCTGAATTTTCGAAAATTGGAAAATTTTGTATTTTTTTCGGCATCTTCCTTCAACTAAAATATTTAAGATATAGATTTTTCTTTCAAATAAAATTTGTTCTGTAAAGTGAGTTCTTTCTTTAAGATCATCTACTTTTTTTGCAACGTTTAGTAGTTTTCGCGCAATATCACGTGCAATATGTGCAATTTTAAAAAATTACGAAAACAAGAATTTCTCAAAAACGGCTCCAATGTTTTCTTTAAACTTTTGGCAGGGATAGTACATAATGTATTCTATGAGATGTCATAAACAACATGTTGCTCTCTTGTTTTGTTTTTTCAAAAATTACAAAAATGAAATTTTTTTGACTTGTATATCACGTTGTTAATATTTACATTAGTGTCGATTTGTTCATATTATTATATTTACGAGAACATATGCTTTAAATAATGCCGTACAAACTTTCTCGAGGACTCAATGATTTTCTGTGAAAACTAGCTCAAATTTGCGCATTTTCAGAAACACTCAAACGCAACTTTCTCAAAACTGTATCAAAATTTTTTCTTCAAACTTTTCGAACGGATAGTGTTAATTACACACTTTAATATGACGTAAAGTTCAATTTTGGGAATTTTTTGGTTTTTGCAAAAATAAAGAAATGTAATTTCTTCGAAAGATCTCTCACACCGTTAATACGAACATTTCAAGCAATTTTTAAACACTTGTATTTGTATGTTAAAGTGCTTCAAATGACTTTAAATGAAGTTTTCCGAAACGCATACATTTTCTGTGAAAAAGAGCTTCAAATTTCTCATTTTTAGTAGCGCTTAAACGCCATTTTCTTAAAAATGCTACACATTTTTCAAAGAAAATTGCCATTTAGGTCGAGGTTTTAATGTTCTTTAATATTATAAAATTAATATTTCGTTCTACGACTACAAAAGCGAAAAATTAAGAAAATGACAAAAACTTTAATATGGGCGGCGATATATGGCAGCTGGCAAGAGTATGTGGCAAGTATGAATAGCTAGCCGAGACCCTAGGAAATAGAATACTAATACGGGAAAGTCTGTGTCATTCTGTAGTACCGCTAGTTAGTTATCACGGCCCGCCAATGAATTTTTTTCTACCGAAAATTCGTCGTTGTAGTAAATAGTATATGACACTCTTACTCACGAAAAATTTTCATTCTGATTGTAATTAAATGTTGGTTAATGCTCGATTATTACACATCGCACATTAATTACTCAATACAAAAACTAAGTTTTCTGTTTCCTGTCCGAAAAAATCACGTACCGTTAAGTTCGAAGCAAGTGAGAATACATTAAAAAACTTAAAATCGGCATTTTTTCTTACTATTCTTTGAATTATTCTCTACTATAATGCTTTTTGTATTTGTTTTACTCCATTTATGAATAATAAAGTTCACTTATTCAATACTACCATCAACAAATCATTACCATCGTGTTTTCAAAACATGGGAGTTCCTGAAAGATTAGGAAATATTGATTTAAACTAACGTATTTGTAGTTCAATTATTTATGTTTATTTGGCAAAAAAATAGTAAAAGCTGTGTCTGGGTATGGGGAAGAAGTGTTACTAGCGCACGCTGATTCAAGAATCCCGATCGATTTAGTTTGCTTAGGTCATCAATTGATGTCAATACAGTACCTCTGACCGGGATGTCCTAAGGTTTCAGTCTCGACGTTGGCAGGATTTTCGACATTAGCTCCACAGCTGGATCGAATTCATCCGATGTCTGGAGGAGAATTCTAGCTGCTCTGATCGGTACTTTTCCGTGGTTTCTCCGATCAGCACCATGCGAACGCCGGAACAGTTCCCTAAGAAATGGGCCACGGACCATGCGCGATCTTTCTTCCTCTTCCTTCTCCCCTCCTCACCCCTTACTTACGCACACTACACTTACGTACACGCCCACACAAGCCTGGAGACCAATCGGAAGCTAGATATTGTCCCGGTTGGGGCGATGCCCCGGTGATGGGAGATGTCTGGTTGTGGAAAATCTCGCAAGCCGACGAGTAGGTAGGCGCCGGATCTCGCCAACCAGCAGGACAGAACACTAATATCTTCCGCGATCGATAAAAATATGCACTGCATTTACGGGACTAATAACCTTAACAGTTGACGCGCCCAGAATCACCAATCAATCTAGAGCCCCGACCCGACTCATACTACACAGAATTGAATAATAACGGCATAAAAAGGCGTAATTAGAAACATTTGAAAACTAAAAAGTTTCGCTCCCGATTAATAGAGGTCACTCCAAAAGTAATGCACATGATTTTATTAAATCAATTTTCTTTTCTACGTCTTCGCTCTTTACAGATTTCGTAGTTTCATTCTTCTCGCTTTCATTCTTCTCGTTTCATTCTTCTCGCTTTCATTCTTCTTGCTTCTTCTCGCTTCGTCTATTTATTTCAAACTGTTTCCTCAAGTGATGCTCTCGTAGCACTCCTTTAAGATGGCTGCTACATTACATGTTCGTCGGAAGCAAAGTGTTGTGACTTGTGAGACCAAGACAGTGACAAACATTCACAATGTGTATGTATGAGTGGGTATGTTAAAATGTGTATGGATATGATGCTGTTGATCACAGAGTTAGTTGGTGGTATTTCAGATTATGTGGTAAATTAGAGCAAGCAAATACTTAGGATCTCCCACACAGAGGCAGACCGCGCTCTTCACATTTTCCTGATAATGTGCAACTCACTCACAAACTCACAATCAATTTTGGCTCACAAAAGTGTAACCGTGAAAGAATTGTCATTGAAAGTGAGTATAGGAGAAGAGAGTATGGACAGAATATTGAAAGAACTACAACTGAAAAAACAGGTTTCTGTCGGGTGATTTCCAGGAGATGATGACTCCAGTGTGAAGGGTGCTAAACAGTGGCTCAGACGTGCTGGCCCAGGCTTCTACCGTCCCGGTATACATGCCCTTCTTGAAAGGTGTCGTAAGGCAGTAGAAATAGATGGAGATGTGGAGAGGTGACTTTTTGTTTCTCAAAGATGGATCAGCATACTGTAAAAATAGCACAGAAATGGAAAATAAATTGAATGTTTAAAAAATCGTTATGCATTACTTTTGGAGTGACCTTCGTGGATGTAATTAAAATTTATAATTTAGTTATTAAAATTTTACTGAAAACTAATTATAAATAACGTGTTTTGTAAATGTCAATAATAAATTCACGGCATTGTCAGTATTACCAAATTCCGTAGCTTATTCTCTTTAGTTCTGTGTAAGCAATCGGAATGTACGCAGTGGGGAAGGTTTGTTTTTTTGCAAACAATTTCGCGCATATCGCCGGAATGACATTAGTACTTAAAACTGTCAATGTAGATATCGAGATCATTCTATAATAAAAGCGAGCTCTATTTTTTTGAGATTGTATTGTGTTATTACGTATTGGAGCCTTTACATTACATAAACGTAATTTTACCACTTCCGATACAACTTCAACAACGCCAATTTTCCCTGTACGATGTGTTTTCTTTTGTTTTAGGTGAGGGATACTTTTTTTCTCATTAGTACTCGTAAATGTGATCTCTGGGTCTCCATATTGAAAATAGTATTCCGTAAAGTAGTTTTTTCTTCCCATAAAAGGAATATTTCTCTTCCTGTTTTAATGTTCTCAAAATGTGAGTTGTAGGCCTACCTCAGTTCGCATTTTAAGTCAGTTTTTCCTATTTCATGGCGTAAAAATTATTTTTGATGAATTATTTCGATTAGAATAAATAATTTCCCTGCGCACGATTACATAACTTTCTCTTCTTACGAAGAACTTCGTAAGAGCGAGAAAGTAAAGCGCAACGTATTTAATACAAAGAATGGATACAATATTTCTGGCCAGAATAGTAACATTAACACTACCCGATGTATGTTTCCCTTGTTCTTCGAGTTTCCAAGATACCTAAATACCATCAATTTTTATCCATTTACGACAGTTCGCTTCCCGTTAGTTTTCTTCATTGGGTCAATTGGAGACGATGTGGATGTTCTTGTAAATTGGAATGAACAGCACAAAAGAAATATTTTAGAAGGTGTAAAAAGTAAGGTTTTATATTTTAAATCTTGTTTTAAAACAACGTCAATTTATTACATCTACAAGCGTCACTTAATGAAATTAAATATTTAGACATAATTTTCTTTCCGAAGCGACATAACTTCCTTTTTTCTCCCAGACAGTGAACTAGAGATTAGCGAGTTAAAAAATGTGTTCAGGCGAGAGGCATTTGTTCCGCTGAGAGTCCGATGCACGGATTGACAAATGTCTACTTAGTGTACATAAGCGGCAATGCATCATAGAATGCTTCGAGGTCACGATTGTGTACAAAGCAAGTGTGACACGTGAATACGTTTGCATACTGTGCATGTAATGCTTTTTTATTTTCTCTTTCGCTTCGCTTCTCTAAAGAGAGAATATTAGCTAAGAAAACAGTCTCCTTTTCCAATGTCAGAAACTCTTTGCTTGTTACTGAGAAAC
This sequence comes from Acheta domesticus, assembly GCA_031308135.1. Lineage (NCBI taxonomy): Eukaryota > Metazoa > Arthropoda > Insecta > Orthoptera > Gryllidae > Acheta > Acheta domesticus. Next base: position 111,580,415 of record JAHLJT010000631.1, on the reverse strand, counting down.
GAAATTTCCATTAAAAAAACATTACACCATTCAAATTTGCCTTTTTTCCTGCCTCTTGAAGTATTATCTTTTTCGCAAGAACAAGAAAATTACAATGCACAATTTGTTTAAAGCGAATAAGTAGTTGGAATGAATTATTTATACTAAATAACTTTACATTTCAAGTTTGTTGGTTTCTAGATGTTTAAATATGACAATTTGTATTCCAACCAGTAGTGGCTCGTGTTTAGGTTGCACTGTTGCACAACTCCCAGATAACCATAAAATATATGCAGGGTGTCCCATTCAACTTGACAAATCAAAATAGCTGGGAAAATATGCAACCTACAAAAAAATGACAAAGGCAAAAAATCCGACAGATGTCCCCATCTCCAATGGACCTAAAATCAAACTTTCACACTCGCCCCTGAGGGTGAGGCTGGAGCCAACTTTGCAATAAAAAGTGGGGGTTCCCATTTAAGATTTCAGATTCGGTTTCTACACTAAAAAATACACACATTGAGCGAAAAACACGCGATATTGCGCGAAAACTACTAAAATTTTTAATACAATGTCCATGATCTTAAAGAAAGAACTCACTATGAAGAACGAATTTTATTCGAAGGAAAATTCTCTATCTGCAATTTTGTAGTTATAGGAACACGAAATTGCAAAATTCAAACTTTTGCATTTTTTGAAAATTCAGAGTTAACCGTGAAAATCGGACGTATGCCACCTTAATAAGTGTGTTTTACACTATTCGTAAAAGAAATTTAAAGAAAAAAGTTGGAGCAGTTTTTGAGAAAATTTCGAAAATGTCCGGGGTCCTTAATGTAAAGCACCCGCAAAAATTAATGAATGTTTCTCAAAATCTCAGTGCTTCAACTCAGACCAGATGGACAGGGGTTTTTTCAATTTGAAAAAAATTCGTGTTCATAGTTTAGGCGCTAGTGTTGTTCACATACACCGGCCAGACGGTCGGACGAACGGACGGAGAGACAGACACGGATGAAAGGACGTTTTGCTTTCAATTGTTTTTTCGGTATCAAGAACTTACAAAACAAGGATTCTGGCTACACCACGTGTTAGGGGATTTTTTTTCTTAATTTAGCAACTGGATTTATCCACTATTACTTTCCCGTATACTATATGTACATACGTGTAGTACAGGGCCCCGGTAACGAAAAAGTGGATAAATCCAGTTGCTACATTAAGAAAAAAAAATCTTCTAACAAGTGGTACAGCCAGAATCCCTGTTTTGTAAGTTCCGATACCGAAAAACCAATTGAAAGCAAAACGTCTGCCCGTCCGTCCGTCCGTCCGTGAACAATGCTAGCGACTAAACCGTTCAGAAGATTTTCTCCAAAATTGATACTCCCCCATCGATCTGGCTGATCTTACGGCCCCCTGATTTTGAAACCGATATTTTAATTTTTGGGGTTACTTTACATGAAGCCCTTAGGACATTTTCAAAATTTTCAAAAAAACAATGGCACCAACAATTTTGACTAAATTTTGTCGTTGGAAAGTCTGAAGGTCATTTAAGAGAATGGCATAGGTCTCATGTTGGCTGAAAACTCTGAGTTTTCGAAAATTGAAAAAAATCAATATTTTTTCGGGGTCTTTATACAACTGCAATTATGAAGATTCAATTTTTTTCCTTAATGAAATGTGTTCATAAAAAACAGGTCTTTAAATAAGTTCATGTTCAATTTTACAAAAACATTAGTATTTTTTGCAAAAATGTGTGTCAAAAGTAGACAATTTTTTTCTTTTCTTTTAACCATTTTTTCTTAAAAACCGCACAACATTTTATGATTAAATTGGGGATTGAGATAGCGTAAAGGAAGCTTAAGAGAATGATGTGGGTTTCATGTTCGTTAATTTGCCTGATTTTGCAAACATTTTAAAAAATTAAAAACTTTTCGGCGACTTTCTACAACTACAATTGTACAATTACAATTTTTTCTTAATGAAATATGCTAATCAGAAACAGATCTTCAAATAAAGTTATGTTGATTTTTTTGAAAATATGAGTAGTTTTTTTTTGTAACTTACTGACAAATATAAAAGCCCGCTGCAAATTTACTGCGCTTCAGACAACTGAATGCTCCGTAAATTGGAATTTGCAATTTTGTATATTATTTCTTTGTTCGTTTCTTACATTGTTATTCATTTTCAATAAATGATTTATTTTGAAAGATTTGAAATAAAAATTAATAGCTCTCAGAATAGAGACAATGCAGGGAATGCAACAATGGAATTCCTTTTCGCGCTCGCGAATTTCTGCGAATTACGTGTCATTGTTGTGACCCGATGGAACTGTATGAAAAGGAGTTATAATTGTCTAATTTATGTTGATATTTGCATGAAAATATTTAGTTTTCGCACCAAATGCTGTACCATTTGTAGTGAATAGAGTATTTGTTGCATGGTTCTAGAATACTCTTCTCTAATCATGGCCCTGTGAAATGTGTCACTATATTGTCCAGAGGATCAGGCTTCTTTTTCCAATACAGGTTTACAAAACTTTTATATTCTATTTTTATGCAGTTGGAGAAGTCACATAGTTCTGACAACACTGGGATGGAAACAGTGAATTGTTCACTTCTTGGTTGAATTGGACGTTTTCAAACAATAGCTGAGATGTTAGTAGCGCAGAAAGTGCAATTTTTCAATACTATGTAACTGTTTCCAATAACGCGGGAAAGTATGTGCTGTTGTAGCAACACTAGTTTCGTTATTACGGCGAAAATTCGCCATTTCTTCGCGCAGCATTACATAACTTTCCCTATATTACGTATATTACTCTCCGTATATACGTACGTATACGGGAAAATAAAAATTGCTAGCTTTCAGGGAATATCAGATTGGAATGCAACAATGGAATTCCGCGCCGCGACCGCAAATTTCTCTGAATTACGTCACATTGTTGAGACATGATTTAGCTGTACGAAAACGAGATGTAATTGTAAAATTTGTGTTGATATTTGCTTGAAAATATTAAGTTTTCGCACCAAATGCTCTATCATGGGTAGACCCTGGAGCTTCATGCACTAAAAAAGTTCAAATTATGCATGCAACCATGCAGTTAAAATAGCGGATATACGAGCCTGAAACTCAGAATATGGGTTAACAAAAAGTATAATGAGCAACAGGTACAATTTATTAATATAAATATTCTTTTTGCACCGCAGTTCAAGACGCGTATAATAAAATATATTTTCAAACATTATAAGAAACAAAAAAGTTATTGAGCAAGTGAACCAATATCATTGTTACTAATTGCCGAACATTTATACTACTTTACTAAATTCATGCGAATGAATAATGTAAATCGTTTCAAGCGAAAAGTATCTTATAGAAGACTATCGGAAATATTATGGCTATATACAGAGTGTCCGGGGAGGAAACGTCGAAACTTCGAAAATAAGCTCTGAAGACAATTCTAAGCATATTTTGTCTGATTAACTACGTGGATATTCCGAATGGTTAAGCCGCAATAAGCGCTCAAAATTTGTTTGGAAAAAATGATTTCTAGGCAATAATTTGCATTATAGAAGCATAGGAACACTCCAGAAACTTGTAAATTGTTTATTATTTACAAAAGAAATGAATATATTTGCTCAGACAGAAAAATTAAGCGAGAAATAAAAAAGGAGTCGAATTGTGTTAATTGGGTGCTTTTTTATTTCTCGCTTAATTTTTCTTTCTGAACAAATATATTAATTTATTTTGTAAATAATAAACAATTTACATGTTTCTGGAGTGTTTCTATGCTAGTCTATAGTTTATATTGTAGTATTAGCATCATTTAATCCACTTTTCTTTTGAAAGAGAAATATATGAAAATATCTGACATCGACTCACTTCTACGCAAAAACCTGAAATATATGCCCTTAAATGTGCCGCGTAAATAAAAATACGCAGTAATGAACAATATCTCAGAAATATGCAATTATGCAAAATAAAAATGGAATACTTTTTTTTTATTTTTGGTGATAAGTAAAGTTACATACATTTTTTTTCGATATGTGGAATCAGTAAAAATATGCAATTGCATGAAGTTCCGCAGTCTAGTAATGGGTTTTACAAACAAATACGACTGGGATAAGTTAATTCGGAGAGAAATTGTGGTATAATTAGTATTACATAACCATTACTAAATGCGAGAAAGTACGTGCTATTTTAGCACTACTAGTTTTTCAGTCAATAAAGCTGCAGGAAACAAAAATTATCATATAGGATTGAAAGTCGCTAGACTGTTCTTCGCAATGCTGGTACTAAAGTGGGATCCGGGTACAAGGCGCTATGAGTAGGGGCACTAAATGATGCGTAAATACAGATCATGGATTTATTAGTATTATATATACACAAAACAAAACATTACGCGTAAATCTCGTACTATTAATAGCTAACAACCTTCAAAATAATCCCCCAAGGCGTTCACACCTCTTTTCCAACGATGAGAAAGACGCTGAATACCATCAGGTGTGTGTGATGCGCCAAATCTCTTGCCTTCCAACGCAGCGACGTCTTCATTTTTGGAATGAGATCTAAGTCTCACGGACTGAGACCAGGAGAGTACGGATGATGTTCCAAGTTCTCCCACCCACACCGCTTTACAAAGTACTGAACACAGGTTGCAGTGTGGCTTATTGCATTATCATGAAGGAGTTTTGCATTGTTGAGAAGTCCTAAACGCTTCCTCCGCAGTGTACGACTCAGAGTGTGCACGAACATTTTAGAGCAACTTCAAACCGAACTACACTTCAGAAACTCTGCGGAGACGAAGAGGAGGACAGTGGAGAACAGAATGTCATGGCGGCAGTGACAAGGTATTTTTTTGCCTTTAGGATGATACTGTACTACGTCACTACATTGTTACGTTATTGGCCAACACAGATTTTGTTAACCCACCGTAGGTCGAGGGGTGAGCGCAGCGCTCACTTTCAAATTTCTCGAGCTACAATTTTGCATGTATATCTTCTAACGGTCTGTGGCGGCATCTAGCTGTTGTTTGGAATATTGAGAATGAAAAGAAAGTGATAACACGGCTGCTGGAAACACTCTGTCCGAGATAGAGTGTCAAATGTGTCAGTCTGCGTAAGAAGTGAGCGGCGCGCTCACCCTCGACCTACCGCGTAAGTCTTTTTTATTACAACATATTATAATTAGATTATTTATTAAACGTATAGTTTATCACTGCACTTTTTAAAATTACTTTTGACTTATGTTCTAATTTTAATTTTAGAAAAATGAATCGCTCCGAGGCACAAATTGCACAGTGGTTACTAGATGAAACTGATGAGGAAGTGGATATTGGATTACCTGATGAATTCGAATATTCAGAGGATTCGGACGTAGATGAGCCGAATAACAATGATCACGAAAGTGATAGTGAACAATCTTCTGGTGAAGATGAAATAGTTACCGAACATCGTGAGCAATATTTAGGAAAGAATCAAACTACAACGTGGAATGCTTACCCTCCACGTCAACAGACACGAAGGAGGCGCCGAAATATAATTCTACATCCACCTGGAATCAAATGAGATGCTGCAAAAAGTGCTGCCACTGTCTTTTAGGCTTGGAAAGTTTTTTTCTCTGATGAAATAATTGAAGAAATAACGAGGTACACAAATGACCGTCTCCGCAAGATTCGTGCTAATTATAAGAGGGAGCATGATGTCGTTTATACAAATCCTGTAGAAATAACAGCTGTTTTAGGTTTGTTATATATGGCGGATGTTCAAAAGTCATCGCACCAAATTGTGCAAGACTTGTGGAGTACGGATGGAACTGCCCCAGAGTATTTTCGTTTTGTCATGAGCTATAGAAGATTTCTTTTATTGTTGAGAGCTCTTCGTTTTGATGATGATAGGACATGACATGAAAGGAAGGCACTAGATAAACTTGCACCTATTAGAAAAAATTTCGAACATTTTGTCTAAAGATGTAAAGAAAGTTATAGTATTGGAGAGTACTCTACAGTTGATGAAATGCTTGAGTCATTTCGAGGCAGATGCCAATTTAGACAATATATGCCTAAGACGCCCGCCAGGTATGGAATAAAAATATTTTCATTGGTAGGTAGTAGAATGTTCTATACATCAAACATGGAAGTTTACGTGCCCAATCAGCCTGCAGGGTACTATTCGCTAGACACCAGACCAAGCTCAGTAGTAAAGAGGCTCACCGAATCTATAAGAAATTCAGGGCGCAATGTAACAATGGATAATTGGTTTTCGTCCATTCCTCTTACAGTAGAATTGCTTCAAAACAATTTGACTGTTGTAGGAACTTTGAAAAAGAATAAAGCAGAGCTACCACCAGAAATTGTAAATACGAAGGCACGACCAGTAAACAGCAGTTTGTTCGCTTTTCGGGAAGAGTGTTGTTTCTTACGTTCCCCAAAAGAGTCGAAATGTTATTCTTGTGTCCAGTATGCACCACTCAGATGAAATAGATGAGAGTTCCGGTGAAAAAGAGAAACCTACCATTGTAACATACTATAATCTAACAAAAGGATGGGTGGATGTCGTTGATAAAATGAAGACGCAGTACAGTGTTGCAAGAGTTTGCTGTCGGTGGCCTCTGAGAATTTTCTTCACACTTCTCGACGTGGGCGCGATAAACGCGCAGATAATTCACTATTGCAACATCAACGACAGAATGGCACGCAGGAAGTTCTTGAAACAACTGTCATTTGATTTGACAAGGAACCACATGGTGGCAAGATCTTTGAAGGAAGGTATTCACAATGACTTACGCATTCGGATGAAGAAGTACCTTCGTTTGCCAGAAATTCAGAATTCACCTAATCCTGTTCCAATCAAAGAAAGAATCAAGTGTGCGTTTTGTCCCAAGAAAAAAAAATCGGTTCACGACCGTGAGGTGTAATGTCTGCATTTCTCCAATTTGTGGAGAACATACAATAAGTTTATGTAATCAGTGTCATGGAGTAAATGAAGACAGTGAGAGCACAGATTGATGGAATAAATTGAATATTTAAAACTATAAAATTATTATAATTTATTTGTGAATGTGATGAAATTTAACATTTCTCAATAATACTAAATTATTTTTTAATAGCTTCTTAACTTATTTTTTTACTGTAATCAACCTGTTTGTTTTCTTTTTCAAAAATCTGACTACAATGTAATTAATTAAAATACATATTAATAAGAAATAAAATAATTTATACAACAAATATCGAAATAATAACATTACGTTGTGATATATAAACTAAATAAAATTGAAATATGAAAAATGTACTGTTGTTTAACTTGTAAAAGTAGTTTTATTCTCGAGTGAGCGCCGCGCTCACCCTCGACCTACGGCGTGACGCGAATGAGCTCGACCTATCGAGGGTTAAAAGATTTAAATTCAATATAAATTGCTGTTATATGAGAGTATTTTATTTGTTGTTCTTTTGCAGTAAGCGTGGTACTTTTTGGAAAACCATTTTGTTTGGTTTTGTTCAGCAGCATTTTTCCTGTTCCCCAGAACTAGTTATCTCTAACGTCGAATCGAAACAGTTTTAAGATCTAAATATTTTCCTTGGCATTTTAACTTGGGTATCGCTTTCATTTGTTTAATGTCTCTAGCAGCAGGTTGTAAAATTAAGTAAAAGTAAATACTGGGCAATTTATTATTATCTTAGTCGTAATTCTTATCACGTTTTGTACCAAATACCTGCTGTAATTTGACAGTGAGGAAGTGCGCTCTCGAAATCAGCTCATAACGTAGAACACATTACGAAGATTTCAGCCTTTGCGTCAGTCCAGAAGGAAACACACTCCCTGAGACAACAGCTATTACGTAGAGCCTCTAGATGTGGCGAAATCGCGCATAGTTTCCTGGAGAAGGAAGAGGAAAAACCAATGCGAGGTTCATTATATTGAGTCAAAAAAGACAGAAAACTCGAAAAGATTCCATTCAAACACAAGAATGTATTCCATAAATAGTGGACCTACAATAGTTCACTTTCTTGTACTATATGCAACTTTTGCCATGTTCAAAAATTCAGAAAGTTTAACGAAAACCAGATCTGGGCCATTTTCATAAGTGTACTTCGAATTATCCCAGAAAAAGTAAAGAAAATAATAGTAGTAGTATTGCGATATTTTACACCATTGGGCGTCTCTCGCATCCCAGTTTTCATTTTAGTTTGTCACTGCAGTCTTCTGTAGACAATCCTCTTCTGTCCATTGCTTTCTCTAATCCTTTCTTTCATGTACTTCTGTGTCTTCCTCGTCTTCTTTGTGATGTTGGGGTCCAATTCCAGAGCTTTAGAGGCTATCGTTCTTCATCCATTCTGTTTAAATGACCATACCATTTGAGCCTTTTAATTTCAATGGTATCCATAATGTTAAAACTCACTTCTGCTTTTCTTCTAATTTCTTCGTTTCTTACTTTGTCTAATAATGTCAATCCACAGCGTCTTCGCCAATAGTCAATTTCCATTGCTGTAAGTTTATTTTCTTTACCTTTAGAAATTTCCAAATCTTCAGACCCATATGTGGCAATATTCTCTACGATAGTCTTATACAATCTTCTTTTAACAGACAGTCTGATAAAGGCTTCTTTAACCTAGATAAATAACATTCTGGCAGGATTTCAATTCTGGTCCGTTGGGTATACACAGAGCCTTGGTTTCTCCTCCAGATACCCTGTTTTATTAAAATTTATTTCCAGCCCCCAATTTAAGTTCACTTCATGAAGTTTTCGCAATATATACAAAACATCATCTTCGTCATCAGCGAAGACAACTTGGTCGTCTGCATAATTAAGAGAATAGAGTATGAAATCGTCAATTCTTACACCCAGATTGCAACATTTTCTCCTCCAGTTTTTAAAGCTTCGTTTAAAGAGGGTGGGAGCTATGCAACAGCCTTGCCGTAAGTCTTTATTTACAGAAAATGGTTCAGAAAGGTTTCTTCCAATTTTAATCTGGCTTACATTTCTGCTGTATAGGACTTTAACAGCTTTCAATAAGTACAATAAGTTTCTCCATTGCCATCCAGAGTTTATTTAAAGGAACTGTGTCGTAGACTTTTCTTAAATCGACAAATACCAGGTGAGTTTCTAAATTATGGGCAAGTCGTTTGTCAGTCACTAGTCAGATACTAAAAATATTATCAGTACACGAGCGTCAAGCTCTAAAGCCGCTCTGATCTACCACATCTACAAGATTCATTTCAAGGCGAAATTGTAGTATTTTTCCATACAACTGGCCAATACTACAGAGCACAGTTATACCTCTGTAATGCCCACATTGCTTTCTGTCACAGTTTTTGTCTATGTTAGAAATATAACCTTTTCTAAAGTCCTCTGGCAGCGTCTCTCCCTTCATACATATATAGTACAGGTGACAGAGAATTTCGAGAAGTACATTTGGACCAATTTTAAACAGTTCCATATACACTGCACCTGGACCTGGAGATTTCCATTTTACTTTCCCGTATACGTACGTACACACGGAGTGATATACGTAGTATAGGGAAAGTTATGTAATGCTGCGCGAAAAAATGGCCAATTTTCGGCGGAAAAAAATTACTTGCCGGGCAGTGAAAACGAATAAGTGGATAAAACCAGTTGCTCACTTAAGAAAAAAAAATCCTCTATCTCGTGGTGTGGTCAAAATCCATGATTTGTTGCTTCTTTATACTTAAAAATCGATTGACGGCATTCCGTCCGTCTGTCCGTCTGTGGTCAACGCTAGCGCCTAATCCGTTCAGGCGATTTTCTTCAAAATTGATATTCCCCAGTCGATCTGATTCTAGTCGAAGCTTTGTGATTTTGAAAAAGATTCTTTAAAATTTGGGGGTACTTTATATGAAGCCCCCCGGGGATTTTCAACATTTTCTCAAAAACGGCTCCAAATTTTTTCTTTAAATTTCTTGTATGAATAGAGGAAAATACACTTTTTAACATGGCATAGGTCCGATTTTCACGTACAGCTCTGAATTTTCGAAAATTGTGAAAGTTTGAATTTTTTCAGCGTCTTTCTCCAACTACAAAATTGAAGACAGAGATTTTTTCTTCAAATAAAATTTGTTCTGCATATTGAGTTCTTTAATAAAGGTCATGTAAATGTTTTTCACAATTTTGGTAGTTTTCGTGCAATATTGCGTGCAATATGTGCAATTTTAAAAAATTACAAAAACAAAATTTTCTCAAAAACGGCTCCACATTTTTTCTTTAAACTCTTGGTAGGGATAGTGATAAATGTACTCTATCAATGACATAAAAGCCATTTTGGTCTATCGGTTGGTTTTTTCAAAAATTACCAAAATGTAAATTTTTTTACTTGTCTCTCACGTCGTTAATATTTACATTATCGGCGATTTTTTTTACATTATTATATTTACGAGTATATATGCTTTAAATAATGTCAAGTAAAGTTTCTCGAAAACACTACCGTTTTCTGTGAAAAGTAGCTCAAATTTCGGCATTTTCAGAAATGCTCAAACGTCATTTTCTCGTATATGGCTGCAATTTTTTTCTTGAAACTTTTGTAACGGATAGTGATAATTACACTCATTAGTATAGCGTGAAGTTTATTTTGAGTTTTTTTGGTTTTTTTCAAAAATTATATAAATGTAAATTTTTTGAAAGCTCTCTCACATCTTTAATATGCACATTATCCGCAATTTGTAAAGATGATTATATTTGTGAGTGTAAGTGCTTCAAATAACTTCAAATGAAGTATTTTGAAAACTCAAAAATTTTCTGTGAAAATGAGCTTCAAATTTCGCATTTTTAGTAGTGCTAAAACGCCATTTTCTCTTAAACGGCACATAATGTTTAAAAGAAAATTGCCATTTACGGCTAGTGTTTTGTGTTCTTTAATATTCTAAAATTAATGTTTCTGTTCTACCAATAGGAAACCGGAAAATTAAGAAAATGACAAAAAATGTACTTTTGGCGATGATAGATGGTAGCTGGCAAGAAAGAGTATGTGACAATTCCGAATAGCTAGCGAAGACCCAGGAAAATAGAAAACTAATACGGGAAAGTCTGTGCCATTCTGTTTCTGTTTTTTGACAAATAAATAAATAAAATAAATACGGTCATGCTTAATTTTTTCAAAATACGAGTAGTTTTTCTTTAATTTTGTGACAAACGTAATAGGCCGCTGTAAATTTACTGCGCTTCGGACAGCTAGATGCGTCGTAAATTAGAATGTGCAATTTTGTATATTATTTCTTTCTTCGTTTCTTACATTCGAACTTTGTTATAGACTTACACATTAATATTTTAGAAATTGTTTATTTTGAAATATTTGAAATAAGTAAAAAGAATTAATAGCTCTCAGGATAGCGACAATGCAGGGTCTGCAATAATGGAATTCACTTTGCGCTCGCGAATACCTGTGAATTAGTGTCATTGTTGTGACCTAATGGAGCTGTATGAAAAGGAGTTATAATTGTCTAATTTATGTTGATATTTGCAGGCAAATATTTAGTTTTGCACCAAATGCTGTACCATTTGTAGTGAGTAGAGAATTTGTTGCATGGTTTTAAAATACTCTTCCTTAATCATTGCCCAAAGGAAGGCATTTCTATATTTCCAGGGTATCAGGCTTCTTTTTCCAATACAGGGTTACAAAACTTTTGCATTCTATTTTTGTGAAGTTGTAGAATTCACATAGTTCTGACAACACTGCAATGGAAATAGTGAGTTCCAAGCGAAGATGTTAGTAGCGCATAAAGTGCAATATTACAGTACTACTTAGCTGTTTCCTCTAATACGGGAAAGTATGTGCTGTTGTAGCACCACTAGTTTAAATGTTCTAAGTGCTTTTCCAATCTCATTTACTGTAATGTCTTCCATGTCATTATCTCTATTTCCCATATTAATAGTGTAAACGTTCATCAATTCTTTTCTGTCTTCTTTCATCAATTCTTGATAATATTCTTTCCATTGTTGTAGGTTTATAAGTTGTAAGGCTGAACATTCTTTCTCATTTGTTCTTTGATCTTTTATAAGTTTCAAAGACTCTTTTACTTTGGTACTGCCAATGCATTGGTCAATTTCTTCACATTTCTTTTCCCAAGCAGCATTCTTAGCTTTTATAACTTCCTTTTTTGTTTCCCTACTTATTTGATTGTACATCTTTTTGTCATCATCATCTTGAGTACTTAGCCATTTTCTATAAACATTTTCTTTCTCTCTTACTTTCTTTTCTAAATAACTATTCCACTACTTATCACTTATTTTCCCTTTATCACTTCCTGCCTCTTAAAGGCTCTAATAAGCAGCCTCATGGATAGCTCTTACTATTCCGTCGTAGAGAAATAGTTGTGTAATCTATATTTGATAGCTTTCCACTAAGTCTAAGTTTATATAGAAAAGGGTCCCCCTCCCCGATAAGTTGGTAAAAAGTTCCCCTCAACCAAATTACATATGAGTGGTTACACTATAATTCTAACATAAAAATAATATTTTTGAAAGGTTTCTTAGCCTCCGTCCCACCACCCACACTCCTGTACAGCCAAAAACGTGTTTTTTAATTTCAATTTTTTTCGACAACTTAACACTATTTTATCAGACTGAAAAAAATATGATAAATAAGAACACAACTTGGACTATCAGAAAAACAGTTTTTAATATTTTCTCAGGCCCAAAATCAAACACAAAAAAATTTATTTTCGAAAAAAATATCAAGAAATATTTTTACTGTGTCTTAGAAGCCTGGAACAGGCTCGAAAAAAATATCAAAGGTTTCTCTTAAAACACAAATTGTTGTGTATTTTTTCAGATTTTTTCGATTGCTGGGCTGCAGTTAAAAAAATAAAAACCATTTCCCGCCTTTAAAACTCCTGGACTTTGAATATACTTTGAAAATGACTGCAACGGTTCTGTGCATTTATTTTAGTGTTTATTATACATTTGTATACATTGTTGCAGCACCCTATAAAGTTTTGATTTTGGAATATACTTAAAAATTATCATTTTTTAAAGCTTTCTAATCCTTTGTATGAGAATATCGTACGCTAAGGAAAGATAATAGTATTTGGCAGTTTATTAAATAATAATTCGGTCATATTTGAGGGATAATTGGGGGACATGTGGAAAAATGAAGGGGAAGAGGTTAGACCCAGATTTACAAGAACTGTTTTACTTGTCTTAGAACACAGACACTGGCACGAAAATAATCTTAAAACTTCATCTCAGAATACTTGTGAATTTTTTCATATTTTTTTAAGAGCTGGGTCATAGTTAAAAAAAAACTGAGACATTTGTAGTCAACCACTTGGCAGTTCGGTAGTTGCCGCGTCCCAGGCACGTGCGACCTTGCTGGAGGAGGAAGGCCACAGAATAGCAGCTAAAACGTTGACAACTGAGCCTAGAACGCGGCGCCTCCCGGACAGATAAATAGTAACGCATTGGTTGCGGAAGCCTTTGGTCTCACGTCTGTAAATGTTTCAGAATAGAGAAAAAGTTGTATTTTCCTTTACCTAAGTAGTTGTTCTTGAATACGTATAAATATGGAGACACTCGGACAATCTGTACACGTGCAAAAACTCTGCACTTTGTAAATAATAATTGTACGAAAATTGAAAATTGATTTAATGTAGCACCCAACTGCAAACTCCCATCCCCCGAAAAGTACAACAATGTATACAAATGTATAATAAACACTAAAATAAATGCACAGAACCGTTGCAGTCATTTTCAAAGTATATTGAAAGTCCATGTGTTTTAAAGGCGGGAAATGGTTTTTATTTTTTTAACTGCAGCCCAGCAATCGAAAAAATCTGAAAAAATACACAACAATTTGTGTTTTAAGAGAAACCTTTGATATTTTTTTCGAGCCTGTTCCAGGCTTCTAAGACACAGTAAAAATATTTCTTATATTTTTTTCGAAAATATTTTTTTGTGTTAAAATTTGGGCCTGAGAAAATATTTAAAAATGTTTTTCTAATAGTTCAAGTTGTGTTCTTATTTATATTTTTTCAGTCTGATAAAATAGTGTTAAGTTGTCGAAAAAAATTGAAATTAAAAAAACACGTTTTTGGCTGTACAGGGATGTGGGTGGTGGGACGGAGGTTAAGAAACCTTTCAAAAATATTATTTTTATGTTAGAATTATAGTGTAACCACTCATATGTAATTTGGTTGAGGGGAACTTTTTACCATCTTATCCGGGGGGACCCTTTATTGATGGGTCAGTAAGAAGATTAAGTTTATATTTCGGGATTTGAATGCTGAATGGTGTGTCTTGAATATCAGTTTGTTGGGTTTTATTCACAAATGTAAGATACAATTTTGCAAATAATGATCCGAGTTGCATTCGGCACCCCTATATACTCTGATGTTTTTCACCTTGGTTTAGTTGTTATGTTTGCTAAGTACGTAATTTATGATTGTTTTTCTTGTTCCTCTAATCCATGTAAATTTATGAATATCCTTATGTTTATAGAACCCATTCCAGATTTTTAAGCCATATTGCAAACACAATTCTATCATCCTCTTACCATTGTCATTCAGTTTCCTCGCCGTACCTTCCGACCACATCATTTTGGACTTGCCTTCCCTACTCTACCATTAAAATCCCCAAGTAAAAATACATCTTTTCTATTAGCGAATCCATCTAAGTCACTTGTCAATTGATTAAAAAATGCAATCTTCTCTGTTTCAGGAGCATCGTCATTTGGGGCGCATATACCTGGAAATAATTGGAATCTCTTTTAGAGTACTGTAATGCTGCAGCCGAAAACAGCTGTTTCCCCACAGAAATGGATAATTTATGCTCTGTCCGTCCGTTTGCCAGTTCAACTCCCCGTCCGTCTGCGTGTCCCTCTGCCCCTCAGGCGCGGATCCAGACTTCCATTTTGGGAGGGGTCAGGTTAAGACTCAAATGCATTTATCTCGGAAAGGGGGGAGGGTACCGAATGTAATAACAAATTTGACGTATGTTATTCGTATATCAGATTGACTTTATTATACTACTAGCTGAACTACCCGGCGTTGCCCGGGCATTTATTACAGTAAATTTTTAGCCAGGAAGAGGAATTCCATTTATTCATGCCGTGCAGTGGGGCCTACTTCTCTCCCATTGTATATCTGCCCCGCCAAGCTAGTCCTGTCATGTCTTTCCCCCTATTTGGATATTTCCGGTGTGCCTCGTTCACTTTCTTACTAAAGAAAGTTTACATTTTTCTAATTGGGAGTTCCAGCTCCCAAACATTCCTCCCTTTATAAATAAAAACAATAAACGAATCTAAACTCTTAATACAAAATACTCGTAAAATACTTGCACAAATTGTAGACTCACATATATTCATTTTCTGGAGTTTTATATCCCGCCCTCGGTGGCTTATTGGTTAGCGTGCTCGCTTTCCACGAAACAACCCCGAGTTCGATTCCCGGCTGGGTAAGCTAGAACTGTGCGCTTTGCTTACAAATGTCTCAGTATCGATTGGTATGTGACGATGAGAAAGCCCATCCTAAGGTTAAGAAGAGCGGTGTATACGGTAAAGGGATGTTCTCGCGCTAACCACTCGAACACCCGTGGTCGAAAGGCTGTGTCACCGCCGGTCAGCTAAGGCCCGTAGCACGCTGTCGAGCTAAAGGACGGGAGTTTTA
Organism: Acheta domesticus; assembly: GCA_031308135.1. Lineage (NCBI taxonomy): Eukaryota > Metazoa > Arthropoda > Insecta > Orthoptera > Gryllidae > Acheta > Acheta domesticus. The sequence goes on along the minus strand of JAHLJT010000631.1, from coordinate 111,564,837 downwards.
TATATTGGCAAATATATATTGGCATAGTTTTATAAATTGCCAAATTGTAAAACTAACTCATTTTTATATTTTTTGCTTTTATAGTATTTATAATGAAAGATTAAAAATTTATCTGCTGCTCGTGACCTTGAAGGGACTTCAGTTTTAAGCAGAGCATACGAAACATCCGAGAGTTCTCGCATGGGTACGCTAGTAGACAGATCCGGACAAATAGATATAGATGTCGTAACGTATTTAATGAATCGTAATCATAAACTAAATGAAAATATCTATGCTCAAATGCAACTGCCAGTTTCTATTAATATTTTGAAGATGACAGAAATATGTATGTTTAAAGATCTATGTGCTAGGAACATGTAGTATAAAACTTATTTGTTTAGGTAAATCAGTTCATCATATCATCGCAACATAACAGCAATACTGATCCACCAACCTGTTCATTATATATACACAATAAATTGACAATGTACTGAACCACCTAACAAAACACTATTAGCTTCGTTATGTGATATGAAGTTCTACATACTATGGATTTTGAAATGTGTATTATAGAAACCAAGGAGTCCCAGAATTTTGTTATTAGATTAGACATTAATATTTTAGATAAATTAATTTTTGCCAGTTTATAAAAAAAATAGATGAATTAATTCACTGTGAGCAACTGACATGCGAAACAACAGCAAAATTAGTCTTCATATGTAAAGGACCATTACTTAATTACATACCACTGTAATACCATACCATACCATACCATACCATACCACTGTAATACCATACCATACCACTGCCCATATTGAAGAAAAATGTTCAAAAGTTGACCAAAACATACAAATATTTTCCATTTTACCAATTTTAATATGAGATATGGGTAAATAGTCAAATCGAGAGTCATAACGAAAAGCTGCCCAGCTTCCTAGAGAATTATTCACATTTACTTTCTTCTTTACTGTATTGTTTTCAATGGTGCGTATTCTTCTGCAAGTCGCTCTTGCCTCTGAGTAGCCAATTCCGAATTTTAATAGGCTGCCCATCTCTTAGCACTGTATTCTGTTTTGACAACTATAACTTTCGTTTCGGTATTGTTTCAAACAATTCAATTTTCACAAATTCTGTAAAAGAAGAGGTTGTTTAGATACGATACCTGTATACGGTATCTACAAATTGTACATTACTGTTTATTTTGTACTGTATATTTTTGTACTTTTAACTCTCTAAATACTTTAAAACTCACATGTTTTCTTGCCACAATTTGTGTACCAAACGGACTAAGGACAATGTTTGTACATTGACGTTCTTTACTACTTTGAGTCCGGAATTCATTCAAATGTTCCACCAACGTTGAAAACAAACAAATCACCAACGATCACTCACAGACTTTACTTAGAGTTGTTCAAACCCCAATGAATTTCGTAATAATTCTGGACATTGATGAACAGTAGAAGATCTCAGACCTCATCCTCTGGTGGCGCACAGCTAACTATTGACATTGATGCACTGTTGAATCTGTGATGTAAACCAGGCGAAAAATGTCCGGAAAAGTAATTATTTTGTGAATGTAGTAAGGTTTGCGATTGTAAATCATAGCCTAGGTTACTCCAGACCTTTAAAGGAAGCTAGTAGAAAAGTTTCATCAGTATTGGTTCAGTAGATTCAGAGATTATCGCGCTGTAAGTCAGTGCAGTTCTCTCTTTATATATTAGAAGAAAGATAGAAGAAGAAAGAAGATAGAATGTAGATAAATATATTAGAAATTCGATATACCAGTAATCACATATCAGTTATCAAGCAGGTTACAATTCTTACAATCCTCACCATATTCGCTGGGAATGAGGCGGGGGTAACTTTGGAATTTTAACTGGTAACCTCCAATTATTGTTGCAGATTAGAATTCTGCCTACAAAAATATGTCAATTTTATTCGGTACATTTGTTTTAAAAAATGAAAATTTATAAATGTATCTACAATAAATTTCAAGTTATCAAAAATAACTTTCATTTGATACAATATAAAAATTTTGTGAAGAAACATATGAGAGAGACATGTAAATGTGTGTAATGAAAAAAGTATATTTTAATAAATTATTATAAGTAATAAATGCATGCCTATAATAAATAAATAAACTAAATTATACTTTTATTTTTTCTCACAATTATTTTTCTTATTTAAAATTTTCCTTTTTTACATTTTTTCGTTTATATTGCTGTTTCGTACATTAATAAATTTGCACCATATTTCAATCTCCTTGAATGGCGATTCTTCTATAACAATGTTGTAAACTTCATTATAAGTTTGGCGACAACTACACCGAGACAGGTAAAATAATAAATAATAATCTAATAAATTTAATTTAATGCAACAGTTAATATTTTTCAATTAACTGATCTGATTCGTTTTGCATTGCCTTGGTGCTTTGTTTAATTAAAACCCAAATAAAGTAACATCATTGCAATACTGTTCATCAAGAATGAGTGCTGTCAAAAGATACTTATGATACTTGATTCGGACTCAGCGACAGCGAAACTTTCAAATAAGATATTTTATGTGTCAGACTCTATTCTTGCTCAATAGCCGAACTAAAATTCTCTAGCCAGAAACGGACTCAGCGACAGCAAAATATTCAAATAAGGTCTTTTAGCAGTGGCGAAGCTGAAGGGTAATCTGGGAGCCTTATAATACCAAATTTTTTTTCAATAAATTCTGTCGTTGTGTACCATTTTTCAATATTTTTGTTACTGAATCGTTGAAGAAAATTAAATTTGTACGACTTTTCTCCGCCTACGCGCGAGGGAATAAGCAGGGCCGCAGATATAATACTTTGGGGCCAGTAACTGAGCGAGGAGTCTGCCAGTGGATAGCCACCGGCTGGCTCTGCCGCGCACGCGCAAAAGAGAGCGTACTCTATCTCCCTTTCAATTGCATTCACTGGGCAGAGACCCCAGTTGCAGCCTAGGCTCTCGGTAGCCACGGACTTGTACAGCAATGCACACCCACGTCTCAGAGGCAAATTCACCTCATTACCTGACGTTGTGCGAAAATAGAGTTGTTTATGTGCCGTTTGTGTGATTTTTATTAGTGTTTTCTTTACGAAACAATTAATGAAGCTAAAGATATACTGTTGCACACAATGTCCCACTGACTATGCGCCAGTCTATGACTTCTAAACGATTCACGATATCGAAATGCAGTTTTCGCTCAACGCCATTGAGATAGAAATAGTAGCGATACGTAGTAATATACCGTGTTAGATATGAAGAGACTATTGAAATCCTCATCAAAGTAGACATGACTATGAATGAACTTTCAGGGTGAGAATTATTTGAAAGATACAAAATTGTATCTTTTAAAATTATTGATACAGTAGTGACTCAGATGGACTACATGTTTCAAGATTTTGACAACTTTCATTTTATTGAATTTCTGGACGAAAAACAGTTTTCCACCTACAAAGCGTTTTTTCCTTCAGAAAAGTTTCCTTTCACAATAAAACAGTATCGATTCCTTGACAGTGAGCAGCTTCGAAATGAACTGCCAAATGTTTACATTAATAATACAGAATACATGCCTGCAGTTTTTTCTGAAGTATTTGTTAGACAAGTTGGTACAGAAAAAATATCAAGACACGGTTCGGTTTGTACAACTTAAACTAACTTTCCCTTTATATACAGCATTATGTGAAAGGAATACGATTACATTAAAGAGTTAAGACATTCTTGAGAAATTCCGTTGGAAATTAACAGTGCAGAAACGAAAGCTTTAAAGAACACTTTATCGATGTTTTTGTTGAATAAAAAAATGATGAATGGAGCTAATTTACAAAAAAATGTAAGATAAAATTTTCAGAATACCCAACTGCATGATTCTAGCTTCGCCACTGTATTTTAGGCGTCAGACACTATCCTCGCTCATCAGCCCAACTAAAATTCTCTAACACTAAATCTTTTCGACTAATCTTTACCACTTACCCCTGTTGATAACCTTAACTTACGTTCTTACAAAACCAGAACCGACATCAGACTTCAATGATCAAATTAGGTTCACAGTTACAGATAATTTTAAGCATTTTAAGGTTAAATAAACATTGAGTTTGAGAGGAATTCCGATACTGAATTGGATTGTATCATCTAAACTGAATTCTAACAAACACCTGAAAGTAAGATTGTTGCCAATTTTATATTCATACCATTATTATTACGTAGTTTAGCTAGTTCTATTCCCTTTGAATAACAATTGTGACTTTTAAGATGAGTCCATGTGTTGACATCCATTTTTCGCACAATTCTCTCGTTCAATTAGTGACAAATATTCACATTAAGTAGCAACACTAGTAACGCGTATTGTATTTGATTCCGACTTTAAATATGTTACTTGTTTAGATGCATTTCTTTGTATTAAAAATATTTTTAAAGTGATCTTGTATGATCTTGATGAAGTATGTTTTTATACAAATTAAATTCCAATTTCTATATGCATTCATTAGTTTTAGCACTGCTAAATTTTTAGAAATTTCTAGAATTGTTTGAAAATATCTGAAAATCTCGGCCCGCCCCGATTCTGTAGGGACACTGGAAAGGTTATCATTTTTTTAGATAGTTGAAGTTTCTCACAAAATTTTGACAGTTCATCATTTGGGGGGGGTCATGATCCCCGTGACCCCCCCCCTTGGATCCGCGCCTGCTGCCCCTCTCAGTGGCGAAACCTGAACATTATTTTAAGTATACCGCACCTCATGGAAGCTACCTCTGCCATAGTTCTCGTTAAAAGGGAAACTTACGAATCCTTCTTTTGGCCAAACGTTACTACATATATCATTGCTGCAAAGAATACACGGCCAGCAAAAAAGTTTGTTCAATTTAGAGCAACCCGTTAACCATTTGTGTCTAGAATAATTAGAAGTGCAGAAGTGTCTGCTGTACTCCCGCTGCTTGTCTTGTCATTTTGCAGTCAAACCTGGAATTTCTTTTGTGTGTCTACCATTGTCTTTTATTTTGTGCTTTTCTGAAAACCAAATACTTTGGAATTCCTTTATTAATAAGAGTTCTATAAGACAATTTCACAAACCACTAACTTCTGAATTATTAACACACTCCATTTACACAAAAACGTGAGAGAAGCGAAACTTACGAACGACCAGGGAACGACTGTTCACCGCAATATTTTGCGGTGCCTCCCGACCGTCCAGCAGCGCATCCTTCTCTCTCCCCGCCCGCCCGTGAAACATGAGGAATGTTAGGTTATCGCAGTTGGCATGCGGTGCCTGTCCTGCGCTAATTTTCTGGGCAGCATTAAGAACTGTTTGAAACTTCTCACTATAAACACAGTTTAATATAACAGTTGCGAAGCTCCCTATGATTTTTTTTATCCGATGCGACCTCAGTGCATGCATTGGCGAGCAAGAGGCAGCACTAGTTCTTTGAGATGCGGCATACACACGTGCATGCTGTTTAAAGGAGGTTTGTTTGATGGTATGTGATAGCAGGGCCGGATTTACTGTGGTGAGAACACCTGGGAAAATATTGGTGGGAGAATCTCAGGAAAAAAAGGGATAACAACGCTTTAAAACTACTTATATTTATTAATTTTCGGTAATCGTATTATCCACGCATTTAACTGTGTTGTAATTGTTAATTTTTGGTTACCATATAATATATGCATTTTAATGTGTTAAAGACAATACAAAAACAAGATTTTCTTAAAAACCTGACAAAAAAGAGGAAGTAAAGATCGCATGCGGTTCGTGGACCGATTGTTAAGGTATTGCTCCGGTGTTCTCCTCGTGTTGATCGGAGGAACTACGGAAAACCAACGATCATAGCAGAGATTTTATTCAGGTTTGAAATATTAGATTTCAAGAATAATTAGCAGTATTTGGAAATAATGCCCGCTGCCATATTATCATTTAAATCGTTTGATATTATGACAAAATTGATTGAAACACTGGCTTCTTCGCTTGGCCGAAAAGAGCTTGTAGAGCTTGAGCATTGTTCCAATGTAATTTTTGTACACTGCTCTGAATTGTCAATGCGTAGTTCTCTGAAAAGTCAACTACTACAACCGCACAAAACTAAAAGTATTACAAAAAATATCTATAAAGCGTATTACTTGCCCCATTATTCCGCATTGATGACCGAAAACTGCTTTTCGATGTTGTGAACCAGTAATAAGATATGAGTGTGGCTCACAATTGGTGTGTCACCCGGTATAAGTAGAAGTTTCTGCCTTCCAAAATATGCTTCAGATTCATTTAAAATGTACGAAAATTAATCACTAAATAACGAAAGCAAGATTCACAAATGATAAGCATTTATAAATGCATAGTTCTCCTAAGTCCATTAAAACCAAAAATGAAAATGTAACTTTATCTGGTAATAACATTGGTAAATTCAAATTTACCATCGAGATTCTTTAACTACTGTAAACTTCAATGTCTCCGCTTCAACTTGACGACTAAAAGAAGAAAATCCAAGATGGAGTATTTGAGAAAATGAATTTTGAAAATAAATTGTAATTATTTACTTTGGCCTTAATATGGCCTTATTAATGCCTTTATAATTAGGGTTTATCATATCAAACTTTTAGGGTGGGATGTACTTATTAGAAAAATAAGGCAAGTTGCAAAGTAAAATGAAATTTGAAGATACTTTACTAGGTTTTTAGATATTACCCCCTGAAACTCATTCAAAATATCACATTTCAAAAATTTCAAAAGAAAGTAAAATTGAATGCAAAAAATACAATATTCAGTGTTGTTTCGTCATTCTAAAACGATTTAAAAAGTTTCAGTCGAATCGAAAGATGGTCGGGAAATTTTGGCCGATTTGACATGGAATGACCCATACACACACACACACACACACACACACACACACACACACACACAAGCTGAGTCATGTAACTTTAGCACCTCCTGTAACTTTTCAACGGTTGAAGTTCTTGCAATGCTGTTTTCACGGAAGTGGATGAGAGAACGGGGCTAATTAATAAGTGTATTCATTTCTATTTTATCACTTGTATTTTACGAGATATTTGAGGTAACTTTGTTTTTTCAAATGGAACTAAACTTATTTACAATATATTACTAAACCAAATTACAATATATATATATATATATATATATATATATATATATATATATATGTAAATGTGTGTATATATACAGGGTGTCCAGAAGCTCCCGTTACAAAAAAAATACCACAAATTCTGTGATGCCAAACATGAAGAATGGCAGGTCCAGTTTTTCCGAAAAAAATTTTGTCTTTGAGAAAATTGAGTTTAAAAATCACTTCCGGGGCGCGAAATTCAAACCGGCCGCAACGACACCAGACTGCGCGGAACATCCTTCCGCACCTTCTGCGCGGAGCATTTCCTCGTTTCTCCGCCTAAACGGTGAAAGAGTCGAGTAATATTCTGGAAAGCATCGCGTTGCTTACACTAGAATACTTAATAGTATCAAGTATTTGAAGGTTCTATTCAATTAATATTTTAAATGTACGTACAGAATATCGAGTTTTGTTCAAAATGATAGCCATGGTACATGGCGGCGTAAACATAAATTATGAACACGATCCAACTTTTATGAAAAAGATTGAATCTCCTGGAATGCTCGAATTGTTATTTTTAGCACATATTAATATGAACTAGTGCTTTAGGCTTAAGACTGCCACGTAAATGATAGTCTCCTGTAGATTATTCTAAATATCGTGATACACTAAGGAGCAATTCGGAGATAAAATATTCGTTAATGAAAATACTGAGTTTATTGATTATCTTTGGAATTTGAATTAATTCTCCCGGCTGTCATTTTCTGAATTATCAAACTAAAGATAGCCAGCTTTAAACTTCTTAATAACCGCTGGACGGTTTATCGAAGATGTAGCCCTAATTGATGGATATCAATATTTCCCCCCTCAAAAATTTTGCAAGTAATTCCTAAATAAAAGTATCTGTTCCTAAATTAGTTATCTATTATTTTAGCTTAAGTAATATGTGGTAAAGGAAGAGCACTTCCTACTGCCGCAGCGAAAGCGTTCCGAAATAACTCCTATTGCAAAATATGCTAACTGTTCTACGTGGAACATCGAAGTTAAGGCAAGCGGCCTCGACTATCCATTTCTCGAAGTTGAATGACCATTTTACCCGCCGCTTTGCTTTTCCAGATGCAAGATGAGAGCATGTCTTTCTCCCAAATCTTGGAATTACTTCGTGAAACCATTTCATAAGGCAGTTGACAGCTACTCGGGAGAAGTATCCTTTTAGTTGTTTTGTTTCTTTGAGCTTCCATTGTAGTTAGCCGATACGTACACAAATGAGTAACGACCATTTCTTCAATTTAATTCTTCGAGGTTACTACGTAGTACAGAATGTAAGGGAGTAGAAACAGTTCACTACTACACTACTTCAGTGTTTTAATTTTCAATATTATTCTTTGATATTTTCATAATGTACAACAAAAATCGACAAAAAGGGAAAAAATTATGCAATATAATCAATTTTTCACCCCAAACCTTCTTTTGAATTATTTAATTTTTTAAATTTATTTTAATTTATTTTAATGCAGAATCAGTATCCTTACTACTTAAATATTTTAGAACATGCATATTTTGCTACTTTAAATTAATTAGAAATACTTTACATGCATATCCTAAATCTTTCAGTTATATCTCTACATGTTCAATATTTTAATTTGTTTAAAAAATTAATCAATTTATAACTTGTCCATTTAATATTTGCATACATTTTTAACTGAAAAATATTAATTGGATAATTTTTGTAGATTTTACATAAAAACACCCTAATAATTACATAGTCTTATGTTGGTTATTTTTTTACTTATGAGGGATTTATAACTCAAAAAAATATTTTATGGAAAGACAGGAATAAACATAAACAATATGCAAATTAAATCATAACTGCAACTCTATTGCTCTGTATATTTTTTTTCCAAAACATATCTGATAATACATAAAATTATTTTCACATTGAAAATTGAATTCTTTTAGTTGTAAGGAAAAAATTTAATATAAACAACCCATTCGCGCAAAATTTCGCACACTGCTCGAAGGCTTCTGTTCGAAATGTTCCAATACTGCTTCCTCTGTAGCGACAGATGAGCGAGACACACCTGCATCGACACTTCCGCCCGGTAAAAGTGACCCCGACGCACGTATTCTTGCGTCGAGGCGCAGAAAAACGCAGTGGGAAGGGTGTCTTCTTCTCGGGTATCTCTCGGCGTACACTCGAGCTGCCGCACAAGCGTTGCTCCGGCACAAGTACATGTCGCAGTACTCGTTAATTGAAAACATGCTTATTCTGGCCTCTCGCACTCAAACTCGATATTTCTACTAATTTGCCTTGACGGCACATAGCTTTTAGTGTACGCTGCTGGCGGCAGGATGCTGGGAGTGGTGCGGAGGGGAGGGAAGGGGAAGATGACTCCGTACAGGTGCTTTTTCAGCGAAGACCACTGTGCGAGCCGGGTTTCGAACTGTGCAATCTGTTGTTTTGAGGCAAAACTGACATGCGGCTGATGGGCGAATCACTAGGCGGCGGTGGGAGGTTCGCCATACGATATAAACCATGATGTGACGCGGCCTAGCAAGTGACAAATGCAAGGACACTGACCATAATACGAGCTGCGAATGGCAATGGGCCGGTAACCTCAGTGAACCACGGTCAAACTTTTGCCTGCTAGAAGTATTTGTACATCACGCAATGCAACATCACAGTTTTTCTCAGTCTTTTACCCTTTCACACCAGTAATAGTTTTGTATTTTTTATTCATTGTTGCATTCAAATGTGGCGACGCTATTTTATCTTTGTTGATATTGACCTGTGGGTTAGGTTAATGGCCTACGTGCCCCTACAAAGATTCTTCAATGGACTGTTCGGTCTGCATCACCACAAAATGACTGTAAAACGTATCAATTCAAATTCCGCGCCCAGAGATAAACTCAGTATTTTCATGGAACGGGAATTCAGGAAATTAATATTTCATTTCTGAAACGCTTTTACTATATCACTATATTTAGAATAATCTTCAGGAGACTATCATTTACGTGGCAATCTTAGGTCCAAAGCACTAGTTCATATCAATATGTGCTAAAAATAACAATTCGAGCATTCCAGGAGATTCAATCTTATTTATAAATGTTGGATCGTGTTCATAATTTATGTTTACGCCGCCGTGTACCGTGGCTATCATTTTGAACAAAACTCGATATTCTGTACGTACATTTAAAATATTTATTGAATAGAACCTGCAAATACTTGATACTATTAAGTATTCTAGTGTAAGCAACGCGATGCTTTCCAGAATATTACTCGACTCTTTCACCGTTTAGGCGGAGAAACGAGGAAATGCTCCGCGCCGAAGGTGCGGAAGGATGCTCCGTACTGTCTGCATTGTCGTTGCGGTAGGTTTGAATTTCGCGCCCCGGAAGTGATTTTTAAACTCAATTTTCTCAAAGACAAAATTTTTTTCGGAAAAACTGGACCTGCCATTCTTCATGTTTGGCATCACAGAATTTGTGGTATTTTTTTGTAACGGGAGCTTCTGGACATCCTGTATACACATGTGTATATATATATATATATATATATATATATATATATATATGTATATGTAAATGTGTATATATATGTATATGTAAATGTGTATATATACACATGCACGGACGCTGGTGTATACAGAGTGATTCAGTCGTCGTTGCTAATACGCCCACATGTAATGTGCGGATTGAATTTGCCAAAATTGGATGACCTTCGTCGTTTAGTTTTCTAAATAATTAACGTTAAACTTCGGAATATGCGCTTGTGCTCGTGTAACACAGTCTACGGTGAGTGAGAGTGCGGTTTCACCTCGCGTTAGGACTTGCCACCTCTGGAAAACTCTGTTTCTAATACCATCCGAGAAGCCCCGGAAGCGAGCACAAGGCAAATAGCGCGCGAGGTCAATACATCCCAGTCCCTCGTCTGGGGAGATTACGATTTTTCCATATCCAGCGGGTGCAGCATTTGCGCAGTGGAGTCTTATAACGTCGTTTTCATTTTTCGTCTAGGCATTTCCTCCGTAAATGCAAAGAAAACCAAGAATTTCGTCCTTACGACTGCTGGAGCGTGTTTTACAAGAACTGGCACAATTAATGTGCACAACTTGCACGCGAGAGCCAAGGAAAATACGCATATTGCATTTAGTGTAGCTCACCAAGAGGGATTAGTACGTAAATGTGTTGGTTGGCATTGTGGATGAATTTATCCTTGATACTCACGTCTTACCCGAGCGTTTAAGAGGCGTTCAGTATCTGAATTTTATAACTCAGGTACTTCCAATGCTTTTAAAGCTGGAGGTTAATGAAAGACCGCGTTTGTGGTACCGAAGTCGAGGATCGTGATAACCTTAATCGGTCCACTGAAAGCGTGGCGGCAGAAATCAGGGTTCCACCCGGCAACGTTGTGCGCGTCAAGGAGGCCGTGCGGCACTGATGCCTGCCTTGCGTTCACGCAGGAGGAGGGCATTTTGAACACTTGTACATCCCATGTTACACGAGATAGAAATGTGAAATTTTGGCTGCTTACGCAAATATGATAAACTATAGTAAAAAACACTTAAATAATAGTTTTTCCCTCTTTTCACATTAGTTGGATAAGAAGACAATAATAGCAACAGGGAACAATATTTAATGTAATATTTGGGCTACCTTTTTTGCAAAAAATACCAATGTCAAAAAACGTTTTTTTGAAAGTTTTGAATAGGGTTTACACTATTTCCTTTTGCACTCACGAATAACTTAGTGTACTCTATCATCAGGTCCTGTCTGAGTAACGAGGACTGAATCACTTGAATAGGCGCTGACCAGTGACAGAAAGTCCCTGAAAGCGCTGACCAGTGACACGCATACGTTTCGCCGAAAACCAATTTTTCGGTTGCAAAAACCCTAAAACCGAGGATTCTGATTACATAATGAATTAGAGCAATTAATTTACTTTATATAGGAGCAAGTTGTATCCACTTTTTTGTTACCTGGAATACATAAGAGTTTTTCTATCGAAAAATTTTCATTACAATTTAGTCAAGAAAACACGCATTTTCAGAACCTAAATTTACTCCTGAAATACCTCACTCAGAATTAAGGGAACACATGCAACGATGATACAAACGGCAAAGGTTTTTGTGTGCTTTGCGGTAATGAAGTCTAGAGACTGATAAATTGCTATTCCATTGCACGTGGAATTGAAAATGAATGGGAATGGGGATCTATTACTGCCAATCTATTACTACAATCTAGAAATGGAACTTTTATTCAGGGAATAGTTAAAGTTAGTAGGCATCTCTTCGTGAAACAATTAGGAAAATGAGGAAAGGCCGGGATTATTACAGAAAGCGTAAGAACTGACTTGAGAAATGATACTGATTACTAGTAAACAGAACGGAGCCTACAGCGGTTAACGAATGAATAATCACATTATGGGTGTAAATACGCTTGTGTGTGCGGTATGTAAGCGCAGAGATTGAGACAATTTTTTGTATCTCCTTTTCGTTTCGGACGCTGGAGATGTCGAAAGCACATAACGTCCATGCCTACAATTACTTTAATAAGAGTTTAGTAGGTAACTGTATGCTATTTTCGTGACGGCAGATTTATCCCTTTACAGGTTATTCCCCTCAGCCGTACCATATGGTCTCTTTTCCGTGTCATTTGCTGCGATGGGGAAATCATCTTTGGTGAATATCAGGATTCAAAATGTTACAATATCGAAGGGCGTACGTTTTATATTAGTAATGAATGATGTATTAAATAAGACACAAATAAACAAGAGCATTATTCCAAACGTTTGTGAAACATATTATTATAATTATTATTGCTATTGTTGTTGTTCGTGATAGGGCATCTCGAACCACGCAGACATGCATTTGCACTTACAGGGGCTCAGTATCATTTTTTATCTCGTGGCAAATGCATATGATTCATTAGGGGATCAGCGTTTGGCTGAATCCAATTTTTATCCTCCTAGATTGTTAGTCTTGGAGGAATGGAAGATAGAATGATGATGATAAAGAAGGATGAATGGACACACCCATAAAGACAAATACAACACACTCATGCCCGAGGTATACAGTCGGTATGTCATCAAATACATCACACTCGAACCGGCGATCCTTCCGTCCGAGATTGCCACGGCACTACTGACTTAGCGTCCTTGGAGCTACCCGGACCGGCATATTGTTGTCATTATTCCTATTATTCATGACTAAAGATGTTACAATCAGCTTCCTAAGGACTATCCATCTAGGGACCTTCGGTTCCTTTACAATACTTTGCTCAACATGTTTGCTGTTCCAAATAAAGCAATTTCTTGCACTTCCCAGTCTTCGAACAATTCGATATTTGTACATTGGTCAGAAACCATACAGTATTGTGCAGTGGTCAGAAAAAGTCATGGTTTTGGTGGGCTACTTGGAGCATGTTTGATACATTGTGAGCATCACTTACCAGAGAAGATAACGATACACTCTATGATGCCATTTCATAATTTCGGACTTTGCTACAATTGGACCGCCTTATTAACTTCAGTACCAGTAACACTATACCTACACCTCAATTTGGCTACGAACCTGACCACTCAACATCTCAACCCCACGTGCATTCAACACACTGCATACTGTATTCACACACACACACACACACACACACACACGATGGCCGCTTTTCTTGGCATTTCCAAAACATTTCACCACACAAAGTTCAATGCTGCAGAGACCAAACGACAGAACGTGGTAGGGTTCGACACCGGACAGTGGCGGATTTTCGACTCTAGCTAGATTGCTGAGTCGAATTCAACCACCGTGTGGAGGAGAAATCTAGTGACCGGCTGATCAGTATTTTCCATAGTTGCACCAATCAATACCGCGATGGCCAGACGACTACCCTAAGAAATGGGCCATGGACCGCGCGCAATTTTTACTTCCTCTTCCATGTCCTATTCTCACCTCTTACACTCGTTTACAATTCATGCACTACACTACCACACATAACGGCAGACCAACTTGATTCGACTGGGGTGGATGCCACTCGAAGGTATACATTTGGGGGGCAATTAACCCGCAAGCCCAGGCGCCGGATTTCGCCTTCCAAAGGGAGAGAAACATCGCAACCACTCCAAATATAAGGTGCGCTATTCTTAAGGGACGAATGGCCTACATAGCCCGCTGACGCTCCCAGAAACAGTAAATACCGACTCACTCCAAAAATGTAATTGAACTGATTTTATTCAAAACAAATGCCACATATTAATCGCATCACTTCCCAGAGGAGTATTTCTATTAAATTTGAGAGGCGGGATTTTCTAACATGAGGGAATTTTCGTCGTATTTGACTTCCCTGACACAAGGGTGTATATTTCTCGGCAGGGTGCAGGAAAGGTGTAGGCAGGCAGAAGACAATGCCCGAAAGAAATGTTTGTCAGATTTCGACCAATGAAATAAAGCAAGAATGTGGTTGCGAATCAAATATTCGTTCATCTTCGATCTTGAGAACGACGTTTCCGAGAAGCAATTGGTAAATCTGACAATTCATGACGATGGTCCGGAGTCATAGTGCAGTATCATTTTGTTTCACAGAAAGACGATTTCTAAAACACTTATGCGCAAACTTGTATCTGAAAAATTCGTTTCGACATGTATTATAATAAAATGTAACAAAGGTGCCAGAAAGATTTGTTATTAACCGTTCTGGTGTGATTTACAATACATCAATAGGCAAACTCATACTATAACTTATAAAAATATGTAAAATAAATATTGTTTTAATTCGTCCAGAATGTCTTGGAAACTCTAACTCAAGCAAAATTACGCGACAAATACTCAAATTTTCGAAAAATTGTACTTTACCTTATTTCAAAATCCATATTTAAGGAACAGATTCACTAAAGGAAAAATCTCTATCTTCAATATTTTAGTTGTCGGAAGACTCCGAAAAAAAGTTTGAACTTTTGCAATTTTCGAAAAATCAGGGTTTTCAACGAACCTTTTTTTTTCAACCAACATTTTTTTTGAAAATATGGAAAATTTCCCAAGGGCTTCATGCAAAGTACCCCCCAAAATTAAAATATCGGTTTTAAATTCAAGAAGTCGCGATATCAGCTAGATCGAATAGTGGAATATCAATTTTGGAGAAAATCGGCTGAACGGTTTAACCGCTAGCGTCAGTCAAACGGACGGACGTTTAGCCGTCAAATTTTTCGCTATTAAGAACCCACAAAACATGGATTCTGGCTACACCACGTGATTGGGGATTATTTTTTTAAATTTAGCAACTGGATTTATTCCCTTTTTCATTATCAGGGCCGTGTAATAATAGTTTTTCTGCCGAAAATTCGCCGTTTTTTCGCGCCGCATTACATAACTTACTCCGGTACTTATAAAAGTATATTTACGTGAAAATTCTTCTCTACTCATTACCTATCGTAGTGCAAGAAGTGCGAAAAGGAATTCTTTTAAAGCTAATATATTAACACAAATTCGACGATCCAAAACTGTGTTCCATACAGCGAAAATATTATCGCCCAACAATGAGAAGTCATCTAAATTTCAAACTACCATGTCGCGGCGTCGCCATTGATGTTTTGCGACCTCATGCTGTATATTTTTTATCTGCATGTAGTATCATCAGTATGCTTAGTTTGAATCTGGATGTCAAAATCTGCAACAACAAAAAATGTGCTCCTTTGTACGCGCTCAAATAAAAGCATTGATGATTCCTCGCGATTCTAAATCGAAACCAGGCTTACCGCGCGCAGTTCAACGGAAGACCTTGAACGTTGATCGCAAACTGCCGCATGAAGACGGAATGCGAAGTCATCTCGAGTTTTGAAGTGTATATTGCATGTTTACACCTTCCTATACCAGTTAATTCCAAAGGCCAGTGTATAGTAGCACCAGCATTGGTGGCGAGGAGAGTTAAGGCAACGGCATATGTCTCTCGCGTTCTGGTGATTGGCAGGTCGTAGTTTCGATGGATTCCTGTCAGATGCTGGAATTTTGTATGATGCGTTTTGCATTGCGAAGTTAGTTGTTGTTGGCCGACAGCTCTGATCAGGCTTTTTCGTGGTTTCCTTGATCACTTCTAGGTTTGGTTGATTAATTAATGATTCCGGGCTCGTCAACGGCTAAGCTGATTAGTCCTATAGGTGTAGTGCACGTGTTTTGCTCGGGAGCTTTCATTATTATTTATCAAACTTTTATACATGTGGCATGCTCCCGGCAGCCGCGCTGGGTGAGGGTCGGAGGCACCCTGCATCGTCCCTATCCTCTTTCCACCACCTTAACATCGCTATTAGGGTTGATCAGCTTTGTGATTCTAAGGAACTAATTTGGGTATTTTGGTGGTTTACCTCCCTCAATGGACGGCGGGAATATGCGCCTACATAGTCTACTTTACAATTTTTATCATTTTGCGATTCTACAGAGACTACACCAAGATTGTTGAAAGTGTGTTCAAGTGAGCTAACGTACCATTTACGAGACTAAACTAGTGGCGCTGAACAGCACGTACTTTCTCGCCATTAGTAATGATTATGTAATATCACAGATTCTCTCCGTATTAACACATCTCAGTCATCATTTTTTGAAAAAAAAACTCATTTGAAATAATAGAACATTTGGTACGAAAATTAAATATTTTCAAGCAATGGTTTTTTATTTAAAACTTTAAATGAAAAAGCGCGAGAAAGTAAAAAATACATTTCTGCCATTGAACTGATTGTATAACGTATGCAGTGTATTCACAAACATTTAGTACAATAGTTATTATTAAACACTATGGTATTGTAATATTCTCCAAATATATAAAAGGATTAATTTATATTACCGCGAGCAAAACACAGCCGTCATTGTTGTCATTCTGTTTATCAGTGCGGTGTTATAACAATGGGTTACAACAACCAACAATGACCACTCATCTATTCGTTTTCACATTGAATACAATTTATTTATTTATTTGTCAAAAAAACAGTAAAAGCTGTATATGACATGTGGGGAAATAAATTTATCTGCGCACGTTTTCTTGAATCTGCGCACTAGAAAATCACTTTCACTTTCAACGGTAAATGAACTACAAGCAAAAGGAGTGCTCAACAAAACGTGCGCACAGTGAAGCTACATTTACGTCCAGAAGGAAAGCAAAGGGCCATCTCAGCATTTGCTCAATGGATCAGGGAAACTGGACAAAAACCTGATCGAGATAGGGGTCATTGACCCGGAAGCTGAAGTACATTACTTGTTACAGGCGTATTAAATATTTTTTAAATGTATACAATGCAAACGTAAACTAATTCATTACATATCTTTGTTTTGTTACAATAAACATTATTTTTCTTTTTCACGATCAGTATAGTCTCTAATTGTATAGAAACAGTTTTGCAGCAGAAAAGATTTTACTTTAAAACTTAAATTTGTGTACCGACTTTAATTGTTTTATGTCATCTGACAATGCGTTGTAAAGTAACGTACATGTATTGTAAGTTGATTTCTTGTACTGAGCTGTTGATACTGACACTTGATGCACGTGATTTCTACGGCGTGTGTTGTAATTATAAATATCAATATTGCATGAAAATGTTCCCTCCATTAAGTAGGTCATTTTTGACAAATATTACAGATTCGTAAATAAATAGACAAGGCAATGGTAAGATTCCCAGCTCAATGAAAAGAGGCTTGCAGGAATCACCAGGAAGGCATTTTTTCATTATTCGAATAATTTTCTTTTGCAATCTGAAGGTCTGAATACTACAGAATGAGCTTCCCCATATCTCAGGCGGGAATGTACATTTGAAAAATAAACGCAACAAGCTGCATGAAGGCTGACAGAATTTGAAAGAATTCTGAATGCGTAGCATAATGAACTTAATTTAGTGTTTAATTCTGTTATATGTACATTCCATTTGAGGTTTGATTGAATTGAAAGACCTAAACATTTTGTTGCCTCAACATCAGCTAATTGCATATTGTTCATTTTCAATGGAACATGCGATTTCCGATTTGAGATGCAAAAATGCATTGAAACAGTTTTTCTTTCGTTAACAATTAATTTGTTATTATTAAACCAATTTGAAACTTCTGAAATTGTACTATTTACTGCTTCTTTTTTGCAAAGAACATTCGTGTCATCAGCAAACAGAACCGTTCTTCCATTTTTAATAGACGAGGGCATATCGTTTACATATAACAGAAAGAGAATAGGACCTAAGATCGAACCTTGCGGGACCCCATGCTCAATTGGCAAAGAATTGGAAATATAAGTATGTAATGTCCTTTCCTGCCAGTATGGTATTTCTACTCTTTGAGTCCGATGTTTAAGGTAAGAAGTTATCCAATCTAGGGCAATACCACGAATTCCATACGAAGGTAATTTTGAGAGCAAGATGTTATGGTCAATAACGTCAAAAGCTTAAAGAAGCAATTAGCAATTAAAGAACGCAATTTAAAATGAAATACGAGAAATACAATAATAAATAATAAAACGAAATAAGAAATAATTTACAAATTCCAACTTCCATACCATCCAAATGCGTAATCTTAAAGCGGGCGACTTAAAGTTAGCAATCATTATTTCATATTTATTTCAAATAGGTTTTAAATAATTTCTAAAAGATTAATTTGTTAACGTATACCAAAAGCTCCAATGTAAGAAACGAACAAAGAAATATGAAATAATATACACATTCTAATATACGTAGCATCCGCCTTATTCAAAACACCTCTGAAATTACGATCAGGAAACGAAGGATTCTCAGAGCGAGCGACTAATTTTGTCGCCCAATTTCTTCACAAATACTCATATTTTCGAAAAATTCAGCTTGATCTTATTTTAAGATCTGTTTTTGATGAACACAATGCATTTAAAAAAATATCTTCACAATTGCAATTGTAGGAAGAGGCCAACATTTTTTAAATTTTAAAAAATATTTGCAACATCAGGCATCTCAACGAACATGAGACGTGTACCATTCTCTTACGCGTCCTTTGTGCTATGAAAGGTCCCAATTTAATAAAAAAGTGTTGGGCTTTAAAAAAATGGTTTAAAGAAAATACAAATTGCCTATGTTTGATACAAAAGTTCGCAAAAATTTGCATGGTTTTGAAAAACAGGACGTGACCTTATTTGAAGATCTGTTTTGATGAATATATTTTATTAAAAAATATTGTATCTTCATAATTGTAGTTGTAGGCAGACGCCGAAAAAAAATTTTGAATTTTTTTTCAATTTTCGAAAAATCAGAGTTATTAACCAGAATGAGATCAGCGCTATTGCCTTAAACGGCCTTCAGACTATCCAACAACAAAATTTAATTAAAATTGTTGCACCAATTTTTTTGAAAATGTCCAAGGGGCTTCATGTAAAGTACACCACAAAATTAAAACATCGATTTCAAATTCAAGAGGCCACGACATCAGCAAGATCGATCTGATAATATCAATTTGGGAGGGAATTGGCTGGACGGTTTAGTCGCTAGAGTTGTTCACAGACAGACGGACGGATGGATGGACGGATGTTTTGCCGTCAATCAATTTATCGGTATCAAGAAGCCATAAAACATGGTTTCTGGCTGCACCATGTGATAGAGGATTTTTTTCTAAATTTAGCAACTCGATTTATCCACTTTTTCGTTACCAGGGTCCTGGCTATCGTGTGATTCCAAAGATCAAGTTCCCAACGAAGGTGGATGTTCGAGGAAATAAGAGCTTTTCTGCGGAAAATTTGCCATTGTTTTTTTGCGCAGCATTACATAACTTTCTCTTCTTAAGAAGTTCCTTCTTAAGTGCGAGAAATTAAAAATTTAAAATCAGGTGTGATTTAAAATATTTTATTTGCAAAGGTAGTCGGAAGACATATTTCATACAGTAAATTGCAAGCTTTGTCTATCGGCGCATTTACATTTACTTTATTCCTATCCTAGTATTTACAACTTTTCTGAAAGTAACATAACATGAGAATTTAATAGCAAATAAATTAAGTACATTAGGATTCCTATCATTAACTACTATTTACACTTCAGTCTAATCGGGGATATTCCCAGTTCGGGTTTGTGTTGGCCTCTCAAGGAAACCGTGTGGGTCTAAGTTAGATTCCGAGACAGGATCGTGGGCTTCTCTGTGTACGGCTACGGCCGCCACGAAGAGGGGCCAACAGAAGGGCCCGAGAGGGGTGCGTTGATCGGTCGATGGGGTGAGTCGATAAAGCTTTGGCCTGGTTGACCGCAGAGAAGCAACGCAGAGCCAATTAAGTGGTTGGACCGCACCCGCCAGTTTCAGATGACGGTGTACCGCCGCCCCAGAGCGAGCGAATACCACTCCGCCGATTCGACTGCGCTTCTTCCGTCCAGCCCTCTCCCCCTCCCCCGCTGCCATTTGCCGATAGAGAGTAAGTATAATTTGGGAAGCTCCTAACTTCGGGCTGTGCAGGGAGGACGTGGGAACCTACAGCGCGAGGATCATCGACAGGGAGGAGCAGCTCGAGAGGTGGCGGTGGTTTTTTTTCCCGCTGGATGCTGAGATGCGGCGCCGACCTACGTCGGCTAGCGGGAGTTTTCCCCCAACAGGCATCTCCCGCCAGCAGGGCACCGCCCCAGACAGGATAATCTCTAATCTCCCGACTGGTCTCCCGACATGTGTGGTAGTGTAGTGCATGTCAGTGTAAGTGTGTGTAAGTAAGTGGTAGGGTAGGACAAAGAATGGGAAAGAAAGATCGCGCGTGTTCCGTTTGTTAGAATACAGTTCCGGCATTCGCTTGATATTGATCGGAGAAACCACGCAAAACTACCGATATGAGCTGCCAGCCGCTAGAATTCTCATCCAGGCAGCGACAGAAGTCGACCTAGCTATGTGTTTTCGAAAATCCAGCCAACGTCGAGACTCAAACCTAGAACCTCCCGGTCAGAGGCACTGCAGTTACATCAGCTGATGCATTGAGCCCCCTCCTTCCGGTATCACTTCTAGGCAAATGACAAAGCAGTTGAATACTGACCATGGAGCCCCGCGATCCTTCCTTTCCTATTCTGTCCCAATTCCCCACCCTCGGGACCGCGAGACGGGCTGATCAGACCCTCGAATGCGCCATCCCCCAACGATCTAGAAAAAATCTCCATCTATTCTCCATCTCCATCTATAGTATCGGAGGTTGGCCAAAGCGAAACTATAGTGCTGTAAGGAGAATAAGAAAAAAGTTGATTACACTGGTAGATGGCGTAAACATCTTCAGATATTCAGGCTTCAGTTCTTCAGGCTTATTAGACAATCGGTGACTAACGAACTATCTCAATTTTCATTCATCGTTCAAAGACCAAGTTCCCAACGTAGGTGGATGTTCAAGGTACTCAACCTTGTATACGAAATGCAGGTTTATATGTAACAATAGTTTTGCCTAGTAAATACAGTTACAACTTTTCTTCCACTAGCCAGATTCAGTTTACTAATAAATCAAGCTGGCTTTCCTTTTTACTGTGTTTTTTGAAAGAAATGATATGATCAAATTTATTATGATATAAAAATGAGAATACGTATGTTTTTACTGCAAGTTGTACTCGTATGCCCGAATATCTTTTATTCCATAGATAAAGGCAAACTCGATTGTAAGGTCGAATAGCAATCGTCCCGGGTATACAGTCGGTATATAAAACGCTATGTCCCCGGTATATTCCAGAGAAACTATTCTATGAATTTTGCAGAAACATTTATGAAATAAGGTGGATAGCCTCAGAAGCAAATTTGAAACGTGTTAAACAATGGAGTTTTCATGTAACATCGATGAAATCCCCTCTGAAGTTATTTTTCTTCTTCTTCAAAATGAAGGGGAAAATCGTAAGCGAACCCAAATATACCTAATTCATGCGATACTATTCGACGATATTTGTGAACAACTGCTAGTATTCGATTTGCTATCTCGTACACGGCTGTGGAAAGTTAGACGCATTTTTCTAAGCGATTGGATGAATATTACGTGTATTTTGCTTGAATTCCATTAGGGAGTGATGCAGTATTGTATATTTTTTTAAATAGTGTTTAATAAAGACAATTTTTTTACTGCGATTTACTTTTCTAACAAAATATTTTTAATATCAGGGAATCTCATAGATAAGAATTGAGAGAATTGAATTTTTTTGAGATAGTGAAATATTCGTCGATAACGCATATGATCAACCACCAATTCAGTAAATAAATGAAAATTGAAAATGTTTTAATAGTCTTATTTTAATGAAGTTTTAAATGATTGAACTACTTAACAAAATTTTCCATCATAGACTACAATATTTAAAATTACTACTCTTTGCAGAATGCAAGTGGAATTGAGACTTCCTGTGTACCGTACTTCCACCATCACGTACAGGCACGTGTGTACGAGAAATCACGGCAATTCGAAGTAAGCAGAAACATGCAGAAAGGTGTAAGAAGTGTGAAGAAAAGAATAAATATTTCGACAAAGCATTATCGAAAGCCGTACCAACTTTCTCTCATGGAGTCTTTGTATAAAATATAGTTACGTAATAGCTTTCCGCAGAATAAAAATACATCGTGTAACTGGGCGAGTCTCTTATTCTCGGACTTTATATATAAGAGGTAATTATTCTTTGGATTATCTCTATATCGTACATACTATCTTAAGGGCCACAACAACTTTAGCAATGAAGTGTTAGTTACCATAAATTGAGAAGAATACTTTTGAGCGACCAAAACTCAAAAATAGCGTGGTAATTATTCAAAATGTCACCGCAAAATGTTTTATTTAATATTTATTTAAATATTATCTTCAAGGCAACTGGGCGGCATTATTGCCGGACGTTGTCGAGACGCGTTGATCGAGGTCGAACCGGTTCGGGTGGATGCAACATGACCAACAACACATCAATTTCTAAAATTTAGAATCTACTAATAGAAAAATATCGATGCTGAAAATTAAAACATCGATGTTAATAAAACATTGACCCAAAACCCTCATATTATTAAACATCAATATTTTTAAAACTATATCAGTAATCATTTAGGTCCTCGTGTGGGGATTTAATTTGGAAGTTTATTAATTTTAATTGGCTGAATTTAATTAACTGACAAAACAAAATCAAAAAAATGGTCAGAACAATTAACAAAACGTGGATAATTTGATTAGATAATTCAAAATTAATAAAGACTTCGTTATTGTCGAAAACTCTGTTTTATTTATTTTTCACCTTTGACAACTTTGGTCCGAAGAATATTCAGTTAATGGATTTCTGAAAATTATTACAGAATTTTGTTATGATTTAAAAAATGTCGACCACGTACAAACATAGAACAGAAAATATCAATGTTAAAGAACATTGGTTTAAAAAAATCGTTTTGAAAACATCGACATTGACGTCGCAGCCGTACCGGGTGGTGCGGGCAGAGCTGGCGGACCTGGGTGGGGCGGAAGGAGAGCAAGGTGCGGGAAGCGGGAAGGCTGTAGGCAGTCCGGGACGCCGAGACGGGTGACGCCGCGTCGAGGGCATTGACGCCGACGTTTCGCACTCCAGAGCACGATGTGATGGTCGAAACGGGCCACTGTCATGTTGGTGGAGCTCTCGGCAGTCCGGGTGATGCCTAGTCGAGGGCAGTGATGCCGACGTTTCGACCATCACAGGGTGGTCTTCTTCAAAGCTTTAGTGCGAAACGTCAGCATCACTGCCCTCAACTAGGCATCACCCGGACTGCCGAGGGCCTTCACAAGACACTGGCCGCGGAAGCCTACGATTGCATTTAAGGACCGAGAGGCGCAAAAAGAGCGGACGGAGCCAAAGAAGCTGAAGAAGCGAATGGGACAAATAGAAATAGAGATGCGGGAAGGGTTGGTGGAGCGGGAGGAGGAGGAGGAGCAGGAACGACAAAGCGGGACGAGCGGAAGCAGAAAAAAACCGACAGCATTTTCCTCCTTGCAGTGGCTCAATTCGACCTTGCTATATGCACGTAATAGCTAGTGTAAACGTATACGTTTACCTCAAGACCCAAGAATATTTTCAATTTCTTTTTCAAAAGTCTTCAAATTTGTTGTTCGAATAAAGCCGTAGTATGCCTATAACTAAAGCATAGCTCCATGATAACAATGACGTACTTCAATGATCCTAATAACTCACGATAAGAAATATGTTTTATTTATGTTTCACGATTGCGCGCAAAAATTAAAAGAAAACTATGCAGACTAGCCAAGTGAGAGGTGTCTGTGGTTTCGTTGCATGTGCTATAACTTGAGAATAATCTCAAAATAATTAAACAACATTTTTGACTGAAAAATGTAGATAATTAACTGTGATATTCCGTTTATTCTCATACTACGCTTAGCGTCTGAATGAACATACTCAGTGCGCCACTGCTTACGACAGCTCACGTCATGCGACAGCAAAACATTAAACATTTGCTATGCGCGTGATGCGTTACGGGAGAGCAACTCTTTTGATATTCTTGGTATGGAAAGACCTGCTTTGATGATATAGTGGTTTTCAAGCCGGGTTATTGGTCCCAAGTTAGCGGGTTCAAACCCGGTCAAAGTAGGGGGAGTTTGAGGTGCCAAAGTTCAATTTTTAGCACTAGGGCTACAAGTGAGATGATACTCAAGTGTTCAACTAAAATTGAATGCAACAAAGAAAACAAATAACTTCGTCTGGCATCATCAACTGCTATTGACCTTAATGTATCATTAAGTGAGTTGTATACATTAATGAAAAGAAAACGAAAGTCAGTAATGCTGTCTAAAATATAGTGGTAAAAGTAATTTTATTTTGCTGGTAGGATGATGCCACTCGGACTCATGTCGTTTGTATTTCCTATTCTCAAAATTAGATGTAACTTTTACTACTCATATCATAAATAAACTATTATTACACAGGATGAGTTCTTTTTAAATAATAATTCATATATTAAATAAATATTACGTAAGGGAGGGAGCTTTCAACTTGGGAAGAATTCTGAAAGCAATGGTTTTGCATGCAATATTCTCCCGACTATCTGTATTACGGTGAGAATTGATACAATTATGGAATACTGTACATTGTGAATAAACAATAAATCTTGTATTTTTGGATCCTGCAATTTTTTTGTTTACCTCAATACCCTAATCCATCCACAAGATCTTGGTGTGATCAGTAACTTCTTGTGAGATATGTGTGCAAGCTGTGTGTGTAATTGAGGAACTTGCTCCCTACAACCAGAACAATAGGACAAACAAGGAGGTGGAGCCAATTAATAGTATTTTTACATCTATGTTATAAACCTTCAAGTGGAAGATTGGTATAAATTATTTTTCTTCAATATACTGGCAACGTGAACATATATGTTTGGAGAGTATTTTTCTTCCAGTTAATCGAATGCAGCAGGTCTCATTAGGATATTCCTCTACTGGGGAAATCCCGAACATTTACAATTGGTCTGACTTCGATAAACTGTGTGTTGGGTCGAACTGATTTCTACAGGGAAAACTTGTACATCATGATCAGTGAAACGCCGCAACGCTCACTGCTTGCACCACTTGGGAATTCCACAGAGAGCGATGCAAACACTGTACAAAAGCACTAACATATAAACGGAATTATTTCATTAACCGTGAGAGGCCAGAATTTCATAACGAAGCAATGACGTTAAATGACATAGAAAATATTTACTTGTGAATTGTTCTTAAAATTCAAATGGATGATTCTGCTCTTTTCTGCGAAACTTAATTTTACAAATTTAATTGATGTTCAATTAATTTTTCTGAAGTCAACCTGGGTTGGGATGGAAGATTAACTTTTCCTCCTTTACTATTTTTTATATTTTCAAAAAGGCATGGAGTTCTCCGAAATGGGGCCCTCTACTATTTTTATAAATATAGTTTGCTCTACGCGAGAGAATAATGTAAAAAGAAAATTTTGATTCGCATTAGGGGAAAAAATATCAATTTTCTTCGATTCAAGCAAAAATTACGAGACAATTTCTCGTATTTTTAGAAACAATTCATGTCCTGTTTAAAACATAATATTGAAGAATAGATTTCATCCAAGAAAAGATTCTGTCTTCAATATTGTGAATGCAGGAAAACGGCTAAAAAATTTAAACTTTTGCAATCTTTAAAAATCCATACCGGTTGAATTTAGTAGACATTGCCGCTGTCTCTGCAGCGACTCTGGCCAGGAGGTCTTGGGTTCGAGTTCCGAAGGGGGGGATTTTCGATACTATACACAGCTAGGTTGAATGCCGCCTCTGACTGGAGGATTCAATTAATCGTCTGTTCTGATCGGTAGTTTTCCGTTGTTTCTCCTATCAACACCAGGCGAATGCCGGAGCAGTACCCTAACAAACTCTCGACGGACTGCGCGCATTATTTCCTTCCTTTTCCTCGTCCTATCCTCTCTCCTTACATACACACGCATGCACCACACTACCCGCAGGTCGGGATTTCCCCGCATGCACACATGCATCCCCTGAGCTCGCCATCCAATGGGGAGGAACACCGCCACCTCCCGGGATAAAATATTCACTATCATAACGGGACTAATGAAAACAGCAATGGACGAACCCGAGTATATCAAGAAATAAATCAGCCAATCAATCAATCGAAAATCCATAGAATTCAACGACTATGTGACTTGCGCCATTTTTAAGCGTTTTCGTCACATCCGAAAAAAAATTGAGAGCTTGACCCCGCTGGCGCAGTGCCCCGCTGGTGGGAGATACTTGTTTGGGGAAAATCCTTCTAGCCACATGTAGGTCGATGCCGGATTTCGCCATCCAGCTCGGAAAGATCACCGCCATCTCCCGTGATAGAGTAAGCACAATATTTCCTGAGGTGTGTGAAGTTGGCAGACTGAATTTTGAAAAATACAAACATTTTGAAATTTTTGAGTAGTGAACAAACAGTTCTACAGTTCTCGAAAAGTTTCGAAAAAAGTTCTGCAATATTTCAAAAATTATCGCAAAAAATTGAATTCAAAACCAAAAAAGGGCTGCGGGCAAAAGTAGGAATTATCGAAATTTTCTAACAAGTCCCTTTTGCGGTCTAAGAGTTCTATAGTTCTCAAAAAGATTAAAACAAAAAAGTCAAAAAATAACAAAGCTATTGAAAAAATTAACTTTCATTTTACCAAAAACTCACAAAATAATCTATCTCAAAATCTAACCACGGTTCTCGGTAGCGAACAAGGATTTCTAAAGAAAGTTCCCTTACACTTTTCACGTACGAAGTCAAACACAGGAATTATTCAGTACTTTTTTTTGTTTTTTTGAAAATTTGCGAGAAAAAATTTTCAAAATTCTATTTTATGTTCTGACCAGAGTACTAGGCAGCGGTCAAAGAGTTCTAAAGGAAGTTCAGATACACTTTTCTTGTCCGACGTCAAACACGGAAATTATTCAATATTTTCGTGTTCATTTTTTTGAAATTGAATATTTGGGAGAAAAATTTTCAAAATTAGAATACATCCCTACCAAAACCCTAATCCCTCAATTAATAGTGAACATTATCTGCTTCCTATGACGCTATAGTCCAGTTTTAACTTCACATCTGGCTCATTCCATGCAAAGTTTTCTGACCGAGCCTCAGATTTTTTTCGTATTTTATTACATTAATCTACTAATGATGAACAGTTAAAAGGCAATTTATGCAATTAATATCTTTAGCAGTTTAGTAACAATTACGGGTTAAACATGGACGATGACACAATATACTCAATAATGAAAATAATTATGACGTTCATAAAATGAATAAAACTTTAAAAATGGACACACTATTTTTAAGATAAATGATCATATTTTAAGCAATTGATAATATATAAAGGATTGAGATATTTGTTTATAATAAAATATGCTAATAAAATAAACAAATGCATTTTTCTTCAAAAGTAATATTTTCTTTTCTTTCATATATTACACACTGCAAGAAGAACCAATAAATAACCACTATGGAAGCTGTCGCGATGGAATCTTAAAAAATGCTAATGAGATAATAAAAGATAAAATAGCTAATGAAATAGCTAATAAAAGAGCTAATGAGAAATATATGATTTTAACGTGTTTACCAAAAAGTTGGAGTGAACGAAAAATAATGGTCGAATTTGGCGTATCTCTTCATGTAGCTCGTACAGCAAAATTAACACCTAGAGAAGTAGTTTTGCGAAATCCACCATCGCGCGGCGGAGGAAAAAAGTAACGCTGAGTACTGACGAAGAGGGCTCTAGCAAGTGAGAAGAGTTCGTTTACGGAGCGCCGGCAAGATACTTTTATTCATAACTTTAAAATCGTTCAAGATTTCATGATGAAATTTACAGAGTAGCTTGAAAGTAATTTCAAAAGTTTTTCTTTCAAAATTCAAGAATTTAAAAACATTACATTACCATTTATTGAATTTTTTAGAATTTGTTTACTTCATTGTTAAAGACTCACGGTAAAAGAAATATCTTTAGTGTAAAATGATCCTTTACATTTCTTCTACACACAGTGTCACTTCCATATTTTTTGTTTGTTTGCATATCATCGGAAAAAATCCTAACGGAATGTCTACAGACTGCTAACCTAATATTTCAACTGCCCATTGTCGCTAAACAATGGCTGATAAGACAAAAATATTGTACCTGGTTCATGCAGATATCATGATAAGTAAGATGGCAAAATATTTTTAAATTCTGAGATGTAGTGTCAGATTTGTTTTGCACGGAATGACCCATCTGCGAACCCGAGTATTGATAAAGTTAACTTGATCACGATGCACGAACCACAGGTGGATGGGTGATCAGTCCATGAACAGGACCTAAGGAAGGGGTTGGGGACAATAGAGATGTTTGCGTGCACCATGGCCTTTGCTGAAGGTACTTCCTCGTTAGCACGAAATCGCTTAACACGATTTTTGCCGTATCACGAACAAATCTTCGGTTCCGGGAACGGATTACGGTAATACGGACATTTATAATACTCAGATTACATGAAGTTTTATTACACGAACTCCGATTATTTCAGTCCCTTGGAATTCATGTTAATGAGGGTTTATTGTATTGATTAATTAGTGCTATGGTTTATTTATGGAAATAAGTAGAGTGCTTTTATAAGGAATGACTGGTAATATATTCAAGATTGTGATAGTCACTTAATTAAGAAACAATAATGTAAAATCTTCACCTTGTGCTGTTGTGACATATCCAGCTTGACATAGGGACGTGATGCGACATCATTGCAATTAAGTTTTTGCACGAGAAGGTCAAAGAGTTGTTACTTTTCTATTGTTATATTTACATTCAATACGATTTGAATTAGGAAATGTATTTAAATCCAATTCTTTCAACAGTAAAAATTATCATTTCTGAGGAAGCATTTACATGTTCAGAAGTGGATCGCGTTATATTGTGTAAATGCACCCATAAAAAGGGTGGACACTGGAAAAAAGCGCAAAAATGTGATCTGAATCAAAATATTATAATTTTATAAAAGTTACAGAATTGTAACTAAATGTCAGATTGTCAAATAATAGCACATCTTCGACATTTGATTGAAAATACACATTTACATATTCTCTCGATCTATACTGCCTGACAAAAAAGTGATGCACCCAGAAGGAGTGGTCCAATATTATCCCATTTCGATACAAAATGCATACCATTGATGTGTGAGTAAATTATTAGATTCACACGTATCTGTAATGTATAGAACGCCCACCAGAGGACATTCGTGATGTAATCGCCAGGTTTTTGCGCAGTTCTTATCAGTCAACTTCTGCGAGTCAGGCAGTGCAGAACGACGTTTACCTACAATATGAAGCACCCGCGATGCCGCGCAGACGCGTTCGACAGCCTATCTCCCAATTGGCTGAATTTGATAGAGACTGCATTGTGGAACTTCATGAAATGTTAAAATGAATTGGTACATGAGGGCGCCCATGCACGTCGTGCACGTTCGGGTCGACCATCCGAGAGAGGACCGTCGTACGGTGCGCCAAGCAGAGCAGGATCCCATGACGTCGGCACCCGCCATCCGCGAGCATGTCCTGCCACTCAACAACATCCTCTGAGTTTCCGGATAGTGGCTGGACAAAACTCATCCGCCGGATTGGGGTCCCATCGCTCCATGCGTCGTTTGCCATTGACACAAGAACACCAACGGCATTTGGATTGGTTCCGTGCCCGGGAGGCAAGGACAGAGGACGAACGGCGTCGCATCATGCTCAGTGATGAATCCCACTTCCCCATAGCCTCCGATGGCCATCGGGTTCAAGTGTGACGGCGTGAAGGGCAGAGGGCACATCCTCTCCATATTATGGAGAGTGACATAGGAATAAACCCGGGCATCGTGTTATGTGGAGCCATTGGATATGAGTTCATATCATCTCTAATAGGGCGTCGGCAATCTTTGATGATACAGCAATAAGTCAAGACATTCGGCGCCCGCTCGTCCTTCCCCTTACGGCACAGCACCCTGGGACGTCAACAAGATGATGCACGCCCGCTCACAGCAAGTGTGTCTACGGACTGTCTACAGCATTATGAGGTCCTCCCGTGGCCAGCAAGATCTACGGACCTCTCCATCATTGAACAAGTGTGAGATGACATTGGTAGGGGACTCTGTTGCAATACCGATTTGCAGGATCTGGAGGAAGAGCTGCAAAAACTCGGGACGAACTTCCCTCAAGAGAGGACCCAAAGAATTCCTAAACGAACAAGAACATTCACTTGTGGCGTCGTGGCAACGTTTCCAAGCGGGCAGCATGTCTAAGCCGGAAGCTGTAGTGAAAGGGCGCACCTGAGCTAAAAATAAATAGACGCCAGGAGGTGGCTGCTCCAGGAAACATCCCACGCAAACTGTTGAGAAAGGTTAGTGGCGAGTCTGAAACGATTGTGCAAGACCCCTGGAACTGGCTAGCCATCGAGCCTGGGGACGCCGACAGTATGACGCCGGGCGGGGGAGATATATAAGGGGTGTATATAAGGCGGGCGCTTTCTGCGGTCGCGGAGATTCAGAGAGATTCGTAGATCTGGTGTTTGCCGAAAGGCTGAGTGGGATCTCCAGTGCACTCCAGCACGTGGTTTCCGGGACGGAGACCGATTTGGCGCCAGGCCACGTAGGTACGTTGATTACCGGGGACAACGTCCGATAGCATTGTTGTTACCTGCTTTCGAGCAGTGGCATTGGGCTGTAGGGCCTAGGGACGGTCGCGGGGTTTTCGCGACTAAGGGTAAGAAAAAGGTTGTCGGGGTTTATTCAGTATTGGTAAATTTTTTAAATTGTTAAGTTGTTTGCAAATAAATGTAAATATTTTCTTAAACGCAGTGTCTGTGTCACTTTCTTCAGTACACTGCCGCCCGACGAAGTGCGACACCCTACTGACCTGCTGCCAACTTTCCATCTAACACCGCCAATGGCCTTGCCTCCTTCGTCACACATTGTAATCAGTTCAACAAAGACAATGGTATTTGAGCATAACAAGTTTAAATTCACTTCTTACCACTCCTTCTGGTGCATTACCTTTTTTATCAGGCAGTGTAATTAACAAAGATCAACATGTTTCGTTTGAGTGCTATAGAAAAACTATAATGTTTCATTGTCTTACCCTTCGCCGTAACAAGAACAAAAGTTGGGTCCCGGCAAGGAAACACTAATTTTAATACGATATGTAGTCGGTTCAACAAAATTCTCGTAACGCAATTTGCCGCGTGGTCAAGACCCGTCCCCGTTAAAAAGTGTCCGACAATGAATCTATTCAGATAAAGGGATGTCAGAACACACGCCACACATCTCAATAGATAATTCCAAACTAAGTAAATTCATTGCACACGGCTGCAGGGTATGCCGCAAAGCCCAGTCTCTCTTTTGAAAATTGAAAAGGATGATAGGTTCTCAGAGGCTAATGAACAAAGACACTTTATTGACTATTTACAAAGGTGTATTTTTTCTTTCCCGTATACATACGTATATACGAAATAATATACTTTGTATACGGAAAGTAATGTAATGCTGCGCGAAAAAACAGCGGATTTTCAGCAGAGAAAATCGTTACCGGGCCCTGATAACGAAAAATTGAATAAATCCAGTTATTAAATTAAGAAAAAAAATCCTCTAATATGTGATGCAGTCAGAATCCCTATGTGGCTCCCTGATACCAAAAAATTGTTGTTTTTTTTACTTTCAAGTTAACATACAGAGTAATTTGTATATATACAGAGTAATAAACGCAGTATAGAAATGTTTTGGAAATTGGAAAAATTTGCTGCGGAAAATCGATTTCGAGATTTCAAAGGAAATACACGTTTTGGGGTCCCCTGATACCGAAAAAGTACTCCTTATCGAAAACACAACTGTTTTCTGTGAAAAGTAGCTCGAATTTCCGCATTTTCAGAAACGCTCAAACGCCATTTTCTCATATATGTCTACAAATGTTTCTTGAAACTTTTGTAACGGATAATGCTAATTGGACTCTATAATATAACGAAAAGTTCATTTGGGGTCATTTTCTGTTTTTTTTTCAAAAATTACACAAATGTACTATTTTTGAATGATCTCTCACTCCGTTAATATGAACATTTACAGCAATTTATAAACTATAGTATTTGTGAGTTAAATGCTTTAAATACCTTTTAATGAAGCATTTCCAAAACTCAAAATTTTCTGTGAACATTAGCTTCAAATTTCGAATTTACAGTAGCGTTTAAACGCAATTTTCTTAAAAATTGCTCCAAATTTTGTAAAGAAAATTGCCATTTAGAACAAGGCTTCACTGTTCTTTATTATTCTTAAAATAATATTTAGTTCTACTATTAGGAAATAGAAAAATTAAGAAAAAGTCAGAAAATGTACTTTGGGCGGTGATAGATGGCAGCTGGATAGGGTATGTGTCAAGTTCGAAACCCTGTCTATCTGGCTCGAGTCGAAGTTTTGAGATTTTGAAAAACTTTCTTCAAAATTTAGGCGTTCTTTACCTGAAACCCCCGTACATTTTCAAAAGTTTCACAAAAACGTCTCCAAATTTCTTATAAGAATAGAGTAAAATACACTTATAATGGTGGTCCGATTTTCCGGGTTTACCCTTAACTTTTGAAAATTACAAAAGATTGATTTTTTCGGCGTCGCCCTACAACTACAAAATTGAAGATATAAATTTTTCCGAGCTCTTTCATTAAGGTCTAGCAAATTTTTTTAAACAATTAGTAGTTTTCGCGCAATATTGCGTGCAATATTTGCAATTTAAAAAAAATTAGAATAACAATTTTTTCTTGGAAACGGCTTCAAATTTTTTCTTTAAACGTTTGGTAGGGATAGTGCTAAATGCACTCTATGTGATGACATAAACTTCAGGTTGCTCTAAACGTTTGTTCTTTCAAAAATTATAAAAATTACCATTTTTTTCACTTGTCTCTCACATTGTTAGTATTTACATTAGCAGCGATTCGTACATGTGCTTTACATAATGTCATATAAAGTTTCTCGAAAACAATAATTTTCTGTGAAAAGGAGCCGAAAAGTTTGCATTTTTAGAAACGCTCTAACGTCATTTTCTTATAAAAGACTCAAAATGTTTTTCAAACTTTTCGAACTCTTTAATACTGCACTCTTTAATATGAAGTTCATTTTGTGGTATTGTTTTGTTTTTTCAAAAATAATACAAATGTACTTTTTAAAAAGATCTCTCACTCCGTTAATATCCACATTTCTAGCAATTTGTTAACACTATTGTATTTGTACGTGACAGTGCTTCAAATGGCTTCTAATGACTTTTTGAAAACCCAAATATTTTCTGTCAAAAGAGCCTCAAATGTCAAATTTACTTTAGCGCTTGAATATCATTTTTTTTTAAAACGGCTCCAAATTTTTCAAAGAAAATTGCCATTAAGAACGCGGTTTTGCTGTTATTTAATGTTCTTAAAATAATATTTCCCTTCTACTGTTAGGAAATCGCAAAACTAAGTACTAATGGCAAAAAAATGTACTTTGTGCGGCGATAGATGGTACCTAGCATATGTACTCATAGATGGCTAGCCGAGACCAAAGGAAATAGAAAACTAATAAGGGAAATCCACATTCATCATTTTCTCCAGGAAACGATCCACTGAGAAGACTCTACCCGTAAACCTGGGTGAACATAAGATAAAACAATGTAAAACCTTAAAAGTCTTAGGCCTAACACTTGACGAAAGGCTATCCTGGATACCTCACATTAAAAACTTGAAAGTGGAATGCAATGGCGGTACCGCTGAATAGGATTGCCTTTGAAATCTCTTCTGTAAGAAAAACCTCTCTTTTAATTAATTAATGAATTCTCTTTCTTTAGAGACCTCATTTATAAAGATTGGTTGCGTGTGAGAGTCGCAAAGGGAAGGTATACTAATGAAATAGGGAGACGATTGTTACCCGCGCTTGATTTTTGCTGTAATAAGGATTTGGCTTGGGATTTTTAGATTATTCTGTTGTTACAACGGATACACTGTCTTTCCGAGATGAAAATTTAAAGCCAGTTTTTTGGAACCACTCGTACAGGTTGTTCAGATCTGATTGGATAATTCTTTGGTTTGTGTCGATATTTTTACCTTTGCATAATACTGTTAGGAAGTCAGCATATTTCCTAGCGATATTTGGAGTTTTAATATTTTGGTCAACTCCGTTTATGGCGATTAGGAATAAATTGACGGTTTGAACTGCTCCTTGTGGCACATCTTTTTTGTTTTGTTTATTTTTATTTCTTAAGGTAAATTGACCATTGGCCCGCGCTCTCATGCTACAATCCTTGAGGAATTTTTTAACAAATTCAAACGTGAGTCCAGCCATTCCGATTTCTTGCAGTTTCACTATGATGTGATGAGCTCACAGCATGTCATAGGCGTTCTTAATGCTTACGCTGCAACTGATTGCTTATACATGTTGGTTATTTGTGAAAGCTTCACGAATACAATTATCAACACTGACTAGCTAAGATAAAGTGGGGTGACCAAGTCGAAAGCCAAATTGGGTGCTTTTAATTAATTGTCGCAGTTCCAGAAACCATATCAGGCATAAGTTTATTATTTTTTCAAGGATTTTGCACATGTTATCTTTGAGTGAGATTGGTCTGTATTAACTGGCTTTAATTTGTCTTTGCGAGGACGTATCGGTAAAACTGTAGCTGTTTTTCACACTTTTGGGATCACATTTTTATTTTCCCGTATACACGGAGTGATAAACGTAGTATAGGGAAAGTTATGTAATGCTGCGCGAACTTTCGGCGGAAAAAAATTCATTGCCGGGCCGTGATAACGAACTAGTGGTGCTACAGAATGGCACGGACTTTCCCGTATTAGTTTTCTATTTCTATGGGTCTTCCCTAGCTATTCGGAATTGCCACATACTCTTTCTTGCCAGCTACCATCTATCACCGCCAAAAGTACATTTTTTGTCATTTTCTTAATTTTTCGGTTTCCTATTGTTAGAACGAAAACATTAATTTTTTGAATATTTTTCAAAATTTGCGGGTACTTTACATGAACCCCCTCGGACATTTTCAAAATTTTCTCAAAGACGGCTGCAAATTTTTCTTTTATATTTCTTGTAAGAATTGAGTAAAATATACTTATTAAGGTGGCATGAGTCCCATTTTAACGGATAACTGAATTTTCGAAAATTGCGAAAGTTTGACATTTTTTCAGCGTTACTAGAACTACAAAATTCAAGACTTTTCCTTCAAATAAAATGTTTTCTTCATAATGAGTTCTTTCATTAAAGTCATGTACATTTTTATGAAAGTTTTAGTGGGTTTTGCGCAATATTGCACACAATATTTGAAATTATACAAAATTACAAAAATAAGATTTTCTTACAAACGGCTCAATTTGTTTCTTTACACTTTTGGTAGAGATAGCGCTAAATGTGCTCTATGAGATGACATTAACGCCATATTTTTCTATTCTTTTGTTTTTTCAAAAATTACAAAAATGTAATATTTTTTACTTCTCTCACGTTGTTAATATTTACATTAGAGGCGATTTGTTCACATTATTATATTAGTAAGTAGATGTTATTTAAATAATGTCAAATAAAGTTTCTCGAAAATTGAATAGTTTTCTGTGAAAACTAGTTCAAAATTCCGTATTTTCATAAACGCTCAAACGCCCTTTTCTCAAAAATGGCGTCAAATTTTCTGTTCAAAGTTTTCAAATGGATAGTACTAATTGAACTCCTTAACATAGCGTAAAGTGCATTTTGGGGATTTTTTTTTTCAAAAATTACACAAATATAATTTTATTGAAAGTTCTCTCATAACGTTAAAATGCACATTTCCAGTAATTTGTAAACACTAATGAATTTGTGAGTATGAGTGCTTCAAATGATTTCAAATAAATTTTTTCGAAAACTCAAAAACTTTCTGTGAAAAAGAGCTTCAAATTTCGCATTTACAGTAGTATTTAAGCGCCATTTTCTTGAA
The DNA here is from genome assembly GCA_031308135.1 of Acheta domesticus. Lineage (NCBI taxonomy): Eukaryota > Metazoa > Arthropoda > Insecta > Orthoptera > Gryllidae > Acheta > Acheta domesticus. The sequence continues at coordinate 111,528,436 of JAHLJT010000631.1, read as the reverse complement.
AACGGCTCCAAATTTTTCAACGAAAATTGCCATTTAGTAAATCCCGAAACCGAAACCAAAAATAAAACGAATATACCCTATTTTTATTTTGCATGTGTGCTATTTTTTAGTTTAACTGCGTATTTTAATGTATGCCGTATATTTAAGTGCATATACTTCAAGTTTTTGTGGAGAAGTGGATCGAAGTCAGATCTTTTCGCATATTTCTCTTTCAACTTACAAGTGGCTTTCTTATGACAATGCAGCTATGCAAATTGAACATCCTTTGTACTCTTTGCACGGTTTCGGGATTTAATTTCATGCCAATGCCAATTCATAACTGTGGAGTAATTTTTGGTGCATTAATACGAGGGTCCTTTTTTATTATTATCACTACGAGATTCCCTTCTCGATCAGAAAATGTCTTCGGGCGTTCTCCTCCGGGTTGCAGTTCAATCGCCTATTCACAGATGTACCATGAGATTATGTCACTCACTGTGCTTTCTTCATTAATGGCATTTTGCAAACTTTTGGGAATCACTAGCCCTTTGCATGATGGTAAATAACCAGCTGACGCTGCTCAAAGTTGGTGTTCTTTCCTCAACGATTCATTTAGCTTAAATGTTTAGGTTCCCACGTATCTGGTTCATCAACTGAAAGGTGACCTTGATTTGTTTTATTTTTGGTGATAGGTAAAGTTATATACATATCCTTGCACAGTCATGCACAGTCAGTAAAAATATGCATGAAGTTCCGCGGTATAATAATAATACTAATAATAATAATAATAATTACAATAACAATAAAACACAACACACTCACCAACAAAAAACACTAAATTAATAATTTGTATATATTAGGTCTTATAATGTGAAATAAAATGCATTTTAAATCAGTAAAATCTAGAGTAAGTAAATATTGTGCATTTTAAGTAAAGATTACCATATGAACCCATTGCAGTCCCATTTTTAAACGTGCACCATCTGTTTGGAAACATATAAGGATTATTTTAGAATTTTTTCAATTTTTTTGAAGATGAGCATTTTGAAAAAACTCAAAATCAAAATTTTAAATTCAAATTTGAAAAACGTTTTGATCGCAACCCCCATTGAGTTGTATATCATATAAAAGGCCACAAAGAAAGCTGTAAAATGACACCTGTTCCAGCTCCCTATCTTAATTTGGAGAGGTTCTACATCAATTTTTAAAAAAAATCGGGAACCTAATTTTGTAAAATTTTACATGGCTGTATTTCAAAAACGGGTGGAAATATCTTACTCAAAATTTGTGATTTTCTTGTTCTTCATTCATATTATCTATGTGTCAAATTTCATCTGAATCTAAAATGGTGAGGTAAAAAACTGTGTTGATTTAATATGGAATGACCCTGTTGTAGTATTTCTTCTTATTCCTTTTGGAGGTAGATGTTTTAGTAGAATGCAAGGTCCGGAATGTAAGGGCGTATATAGTCCGGGCCAGGTGACGCGTTCTTTGCCGATTTCACTACTTCTTTAATTTCCTTGGGTGTGATGGTATCATTAATTCTGAGTTCTTCGCATATGAAATGTTTGAGATTCTTGTACTTCCTTGAATGTCCTAAAAGTATCAGAATAATTTAACGAGTTTGAATTTGCGGCGAATGTTTTAGCCAAGATATTAACTTTTTCTTGTGGCTTCAAAGTACATTTACCATTTTTTCGATGAAGTGAATGCTATTATTTCTTTGATGCCTTCAATGGCATTGGTTTTGTTCCACGATTCTTTCATGTACGCTTTGAGAGTTAACGGTGATAAATACTGGTTCCAAGATTTTCTTCGGTTCTCATTAATTGTTTTTCTATATTGTGCTCTAATTTTTTGAATTCAACTTCGTTTTCCTTACCACGGAACGGATTTTTTTCTTCTGGGCATGGTTCCAGGTTCCAGGGCAGTATTTGTGGCATGAGTGATGAGATCTAAAAAGTAGTTCACCATATTTCTCAGTACTGTCGGTGAGGAGGGGATCGCTATTTGATTCGTCATTTTTTTTTCTTCCTAAAGGTTCTTCGTAAATTCGCCTTTTTGAAGTTTATTTTGGTGCAGATGGATGCTCAGTTGAATGATATAAATTAAGGTTTAAATTGATCAAGATTGGGAAGTGGTCACTATCTTAAAGTTCATCAAGGACCGACCATTCAAATTTATGGGTGACGTTAGATGAGTGTCTGTCCGTCACTCCGTCCGTCCGTCCGTCCGTCCGAGCAACACTAGCGCCTAAACAATACGTACGATTTTTTCCAAAATGGATATTTTACCATCGATCTGGTTCCATTCCAGGCACTGCGATTTTGAAAAGTTTTCTTCAAAATTTGGGGGTACTTTACATGAAGCCTTCCGGACATTTTCAAAATTTTCTCAAAAAGGGCTCCAAATTTTTTCTTTAAATTTCTTGTCAGGAGAGAATAAAATACACTTATAAAGTTGTCATAGGTCTCATTTTCACGGTTAACTCTGAATTTTCGAAAATTGCAAAAGTTCGAATTTTATTCGGCGTCTTCTGCCAACTATAAAATTGCAGGTAGAGATTTTTCCTTGAAATAAATTTTTTCTTAATAGTGAATTCTTTCTTTAAGGTCGTGTACATTTTTTTAAAAAAGCAGTAGTTTTCGCGCAATATTACATGCAACATGTGCAATTTAAAAAAAAATTCAAAAACAAGATTTTCTCAAAAACTGCTCCAAATTTTTCTTTAAACTTGATGGGGATAGTGCTATATGTTCTCTACAAGATGATATAAACGCCGTACTGCTCTATTCTTGGTTGTCTTTTTTCAAAACTTACAAAAATGTATTTTTTTACTTGTCTCTCTAGTTGGTAATTTTTACACGAGAGGCGATTTGTTCATATCATTATACATAAAAAAAGATGCATCCCGAAGGACCTTACTGATCCGCTGCAAACTCTGTGGGTATTTTGCACACCATTCGCTGAGCCAATGATTGCGTTTTTACGGTCGACCACGCACTGGGGGGTAGGTGATAGGTGCGTGACGTCGCACCCACCGGCCTAGATAAGAGGACTTCAAGTGGCAGCGCCGGCCATTACGACATCGGGTAGCGTCACCAGTTCGTCATCTGCACGTACACTATGCCTTGGCGACGCTATCGACAGCCGGTTGTCCAGCTAGACGCGTTCGAGATGGGCTGCATCGTGGGTGTGTGGGAGGCTTGCTGGACCTGTCGCCGTATTTCTCACTACACCGGTCGTATGGACACCACCATCACCCGGTGTTGGCGGTAAAGGATTGAGGAAGGCATGCACATAGGAAATGCAGGATCTCGACGTCCACCATGCACCATGATTAGGGAGGACCAACGGATTGCCTGCCATGCGCGAACAGGTTCAACGTCAACGATTGGTGCTATTCAGCGGGCTGTGCAGCCTGCACTGTCACATCCTGTGAGTGCCAGTACCATTGACAGGCGGTTACACAACCCAAAGCTCGCCTCACGCCGACCGTTACGACGCCTGCCACTCACACCCCAGCATCGTCGCTGCAGTCTTGCCTGGTGCATGGAATGATGGACCTGGGGCTATGCAGACTGGCAGTGGATCATCTTCAGCGACGAGCCTGCTTCCGCCTTGATGGCGACTACCACCGGGTCCATGTCTGGAGGCGCAGTGGGGAGCGCCACGACGAGTTTTTGTGGTATTCCATCACACGTCCCGCCTGGAGAGATTGTGTGGGGCGCGATATCCCATGGTGCCCGTTCTCCGTCTGTGTTCATTGGAGGTACCGTGACAGTCACACGTACATTCAGGAGATCTTGCAACCGGTGGCTCTGCCGTTCGTGAACGCCCACGCCCATGCCCTATTTCGACAGGATAAAGCGCGCCCGCATACCGTAGCCATCTCCCGAGCATGCCTTGCAGCCGTGGATACTCTGCCATGGCCAGCAGCATTGCAGACCTTTCCCCGAAGGAGAATATTTGGTGAGCGTGCGATCAGGATACTACCCCTACCCACCAATCTGCAAGAACTGCGCGCTCAGGTGCAAGCTGTATGGGATGGACTAGCACAGGACTCCATTCGAGACCTGTACAACTCCAGGCCGAAATGTTTGAACGCGTGTGTTCGCTAAAATGGCGGCCCTTCTCCATATTAACATGTACCGTCTGTGGCCGTGTAGCGCAATAAATGTAGGTCCTACAAATGTGAAAGTGTAATCATTTTGTGTACGTGGTACCCTCTACCTGCCTGCCATAAATGATCGCTATCCGCCTTGTCCGTCTGGGTGCTGCTTGTAATTAGGACGATGAGAGTATTTACTAGTGCATGTACTTTAAATAATGTCAAATAAGGTTTCTCGAAGACTCAACCGTTTTCTGTGAAAACCAGCTCAAAACTCCCCATTTTCATAAATGCACAAACGCTTTTTTTCTCAAAAATGGCTTCAAATTTTTTCTTCAAACTTTTTGAACGGATAGTGCTAATAGCACTCTTTTATATCTTCAATTCGGATTATTTTTTGTTTTTGCAAAAATTAAGCAAAACTAGCTGTTTTTTAGGGATCTCCCACAACTTTAATATGCCCATTACCAGCTATTTGTAAACAATATCGTATCTGTAAGTTAAAGTGTCTTAAATGGCTTCAAATGAAGTGTTTCGAAAACTCAAAAATTTTCTGTGAAAAAGAGCTTCAAATTTTGCTTTTTTAGTCGCACTTAAATGCCATTTTCTTAAAAACGGTTCCAAATTTTTCAAATAAAATTGCCATTTAGGACGACGTTTTACTGTTCTTTAATATTCTAAAATTAATATTTCCGTTCTACCGTTAGGAAACCGAAAAATTAAGAAAATGTAAAAACAAATTGTACTTTGTGCGGCGATACATGTCAGTTGGAACAAGTATGTAGTAATTCCGAATAGCTAGCCCAGATCCAAGGAAATAGAAAACTCATACAAGAAAGAGTGTGCCATTCTGTAGCACCACTAGTTTTTTTCCTAGGTATCTTAACAGTCTGCCCGTTTTCTGAACTTTTTGAAATTTCACTTGAGCCGGTTTGAGAGAGCGAAGGAGAATCAGATAAATGCAGTCGTTTGACTGCCGGGAGCTTATTTTCATCAGGTCACTGCGAGTTTATGGTTTTACCATTGGTTTCATCTTGAGGTGAGGTAAGCTGATCTGCGCGTTCATTTGTAATGGGAGTGGAAGTACAATGCGTAAACACGTGTCTCCTTGTTTACAAAGAGAGCATGTCATATTTTCAGTTGTCAGAAAATTGTTTACAATTTTTGTAGTATGCGGACGGCAGTTCAAAGTTGCCGCGCTAACAGCGCGGCAAAGAGCGCCGGCAGCATGTTCCCGCCTCCGGCAGCGCGCAGCACAGAGCGTCGGCATCAGGCGCGCTGAGCTTCGTCAAGCGCGCCAAGGGTGTGCTCAGAAACCAGCCACGCCTGTTACCTGGGCTCCGCGCACTGGTGAACCCGCCAATCAGGGGAAGCCGCGGGAAGCCTTGCGCGGGAGCTGGCCCAAATAAAAGGACGCCGGCGGAGGATCACCGGCAGTAGAGCGCTCGGCGTGGTTTCAGCCAGATGGCAGATTGTTTTTTGTATATGAAGTTTTGTGGTAACTGTACATAGCGGCCGAGTTGGCCCAGATTTTTGTAAATAAATATTCTTATGGAAAGTGAGTGTTTTTGAGTTATAACAGTGGCGACGAGTAAAAAGGAGAATGAACGCGGAACAATTTTCACAACTGATGGCGTGTCTACAGCAGCAACAGCAGCAGCAGATGGCGATGATGGTGCAGACATTGCAGCAAGCGGCAATTTCGTCACGACCGAGCAGCCCAGCCCCGCCGTTCGCAACTTACGATGCAGCAGAGGAAACCTGCGAAGAATATGTGGTCCAGATTGGAGCAACATTTGTTATGCTATGATATTAAAGAGGAATCTCGTAAAAGAGCATTTTTTCTGGCCACAATCGGCGCACCGTTAAATAGGTTGTTACGTAAGTTAAGCAAGGAAGAAGAGATTTCGCAGGTATCATACGATATACTTAAACAGCGGCTGCTAGCTCATTTTTCGAGGGAGACGCATTTAGTGGCGGCACGCTACAAGTTTTATTCATCCAGAATGAAGCCAGGCCAAACGCATGCCGATTGGGCGACGGAGTTGAAGGGTTTGGCGAAGCGTTGTGCGTTTGAATGCAACACAGAGAAATCGTATGCGGAGTCATTGATACGGGACATGTTGGTAATGCATACGCCGGAAAAAGAAGTTCGGTGGGCATTATTGCAACAAAACAACCCGTCTTTGGAAGACGCCTTAAAATTAGCAACATCGTATGAGGTAACGAAGCATACGGCGCATCAGATGACGTTAGGCGATAGAGCAGCAAGAGATGTAGAGGAAATGAGTGTACAGGAGGAAAATTGGGTAGCCAAGCCACGAAGCAGGAAGCAGCAGGAGAAGAAAAGTCCTTCCACCAGCAGAGGCAAGCTATTGAAGTCTTGTAGACAGTGTTTTATTAGTCACGACAGGAAGGTTTGCAGATTCCTCAGAGCGGAGTGCTACAAGTGCGGTAAGAAAGGGCATATTAGAGAAGTGTGCAACAGTGGTTCTGCTGAAAACAGACGACAAGAAATGGACATCGATGAGGTGAGCGGGCACGTCAGAGAAGGACGCAGCAGTGGTTATGCCGAAAGCCAGCGGCAAGAAAGAGGCATCGATGAAGGGGATGGTGATTGTATTTATTCAGTTATGCAGTGTGATGACAAGAGTAAATTGTTTGTAAACTTGGAAATAGGTGGTAAATCTGTATTATTCCAGGTGGATACAGGTGCAGCAGCAACTCTAATAAGCATGACTACTTATGAGCAGCTGGGTTCTCCGCCTTGCGCCTCGCTGAACACAGTTTTTTATGGATATGCTAGACAGAGGATCAAGACGAAAGGTAAGATAAGCCTGCTAGCGAAATACAAAGCGATGGAAAGACAAGTAACACTGGTGGTTGTGGACAGTCGTGATGCGGTTAACATTCTAGGAATGGATGTTTTCACAATTTTTGGATTTACGGTTCAGGACGCGTTTGTCATTCAGACTAGCGCCCTGCCAAAGGAGGTAAAGAATGTGATAGATTTGAATTCAGAAGTTTTTTCGGAGCAATTGGGAAAATGCAAATTTTTTGAGGCGCATTTGCAGTTGAAGAAAGATGCCACCCCTAAATTTTTTAAAGCACGACCTGTTCCCCTGGCAGTGAAAGATAAAGTAAAAAAGGAAATCGACAGGTTAGTAGATTTGGACGTCTTGACCCCCGTCAGTACTAGTGCATGGGCAACTCCAGTAGTCATAGTAAAAAAGAGAGACGGTAAAATTAGAATGTGCGGAGATTTCAAGAGCACCGTTAATGCGCAACTCATGGTAGAGCAGTTCCCCATCCCCAGAGCAGAAGAGCTTTTTCAGAAGCTAGCGGGCGGGCAGAGATTTTCAAAAATAGATTTGCGGGACGCGTATCTGCAGATCCCGTTAGATGAAGAGTCTGCGAACTTATTGGTAATTAACACACCGTTCGGGCTTTACCGATACAACCGGTTGCCTTTCGGGGTCGCTTCAGCTGCGGCTATTTTCCAGCGCTGCCTGCATACGCTGACAGCCCAGGTGAAGGGCAGCGCCAACTACCTAGATGATATAGTGGTAACGGGCGAGTCGGAGGAGGAACATCTACAAAACTTGAATCTCTTATTAAAGACTTTAAATGAATGGGGCCTAAGGGTTAACTTGGATAAGTGTGATTTTTTTAAAGAACAGATTACTTATCTAGGTCACGTGTTGGATAGCTCGGGGATCAGGCCAACCGGAGAAAACTCAACGGCGATTCAGCAGCTTCCGGTTCCTGTTAATTTGCAGCAGCTACAGTCATTTCTGGGGAAGATTAATTACTATGGCAAATTTATCAAGAACATGGCGGAAATAGCAGCACCCCTCAACGCTTTGCGTAAGAAAGGCGTAAAATGGCATTGGTCGGCAGATTGTGACAAGGCATTTCGGAGGTTGAAAGAGAATTTAATGCAGGCAGTTAAATTGGAACATTTTTTGCCAGATAGAACGACTATACTAGCTGTAGATGCATCAGAATATGGTATTGGGGCAGTCCTTTCGCAGAAGGATGCTAAGGGTGTTGAGCGGCCAATTGCTTGTGTGTCAAAAACGTTGAATGTTCACCAGAAGAATTACTCTCAGATAGAAAAAGAAGCTTTAGCAATTGTATACGGCGTGAGAAAATTCAATGAATACTTGTATGGGTCAAAGTTCATAATCATTACTGATCATAAGCCGTTGGTGTCTTTGTTCTCGCCACACAAGCGTATCCCAGATAATACGGCGCGTAAGATGCAAAGGTGGGCGCTTTTCCTGTCTGATTATAGTTACAGGATACTTTACAGATCTACATATCAGCATGCTAACGCAGATGCACTATCCCGTCTTCCGCAAGGGCCGGATGCAACTTTTGACTCTGAGGACATCGCCTGTCTCCAGCTGGACCAAGCCGAAGAGGAGGCAGTATCAGGTTTTCCAGTCTCGTCATATCAAGTGGCAAAGGAAACAAAGAAGGATCCGCAGCTCAGGCAAGTGCTGTACCACGTGCAAACTGGTTGGTCCAGCGCGCATAGGCGAACCAGGGCGCTGACGGAATGGTATAAGCTCCAACACAGGCTGTCGGTTAAGGGCGGCGTATTATTACTGGCTAGTGATGAAGGAGTTAGGGTAGTGATTCCGCATAAGTTGCGACCAAAGGTATTACGCCTTTTACATGAGGGTCATTGGGGTATAGCCAGGACAAAGCAAGCAGCCCGCCGTTATTGTTATTGGCCAGGAATAACCAAAGATATAGAGGAGATGAGCAAGCATTGCGAAGCATGCCAAACTAGTCAGGCAGCGCCGAGAGCGGATTTAAGCTCATGGCCCCAACCCTGCGAGCCGTGGGACCGCATACACGTAGATTTTGCGGGTCCTTTCTTAGGGCATATGTGGTTGTTAGTAGTGGACGCATTGTCAAATTATCCGTACGTGATGCGCATGCAACACACAACTGCACCACATACAATAGATGCTTTGAAGAAAGTTTTCGTAACAGAAGGCCTCCCACGAGTATTGATCTCCGATAACGGCCCGCAGTTCATATCAGCGGAATTTCAAAAATTTTGTAAAAGTAGCGGGATACAGCACATTTTGGCTCCACCGTTCCATCCTCAGTCAAATGGAGAGGTGGAAAGATTAGTGCAGACGTTCAAGTCAGCCATGCTTAAAGCAACTAGAGCGGGTGCATCAGTAGAGCAGGCGTTACTTAGCATGTTGACCACCTATAGGACGTTACCGAATATGTCAGGTAGAAGCCCCGCTCAAGTATTGCATGGTCGGCAGCCCCGTACCTTATTGTCCTTGTTATTTCCGGAAGAAGTGCCAGTGTCAACCAAAGGCGCTAAATTCAAGAGAGGAGATAAGGTACTGGTAAGAGTGTACGGAAGTAATTGTAAGTGGCAACCAGCAATAGTAACTGCAGTAAGAGGAGGCAGAGTTTACGTCCTCAGGACAGAAGATAGAGCAATCTCTCGGCATCAATCACAGATTAGGAGACGGTACTACGATTCTGTAGTAGATAAGCAACAGGCGGGGGGGCCAGCGCAGAGCAGGGCAACAGAAAGTGTAATGCGTTTTCCCTTTTCAAGCCAGCAGGAGGAGCGGCCCACACTGGATTCCGGCGCAACCATCGAGGAGCCATCTCTACAGTCGCAGCAGCGGCCGGCATTGCGGAGGAGCAACCGACTGCGTCGTTTCACCCCCTACATCACAACTTCGGTGGGGAGGGTGTAGTATGCGGACGGCAGTTCAAAGTTGCCGCGCTAACAGCGCGGCAAAGAGCGCCGGCAGCATGTTCCCGCCTCCGGCAGCGCGCAGCACAGAGCGTCGGCATCAGGCGCGCTGAGCTTCGTCAAGCGCGCCAAGGGTGTGCTCAGAAACCAGCCACGCCTGTTACCTGGGCTCCGCGCACTGGTGAACCCGCCAATCAGGGGAAGCCGCGGGAAGCCTTGCGCGGGAGCTGGCCCAAATAAAAGGACGCCGGCGGAGGATCACCGGCAGTAGAGCGCTCGGCGTGGTTTCAGCCAGATGGCAGATTGTTTTTTGTATATGAAGTTTTGTGGTAACTGTACATAGCGGCCGAGTTGGCCCAGATTTTTGTAAATAAATATTCTTATGGAAAGTGAGTGTTTTTGAGTTATAACAATTTTCAGTTGTCTCTTCGCAATAAATCAAGAGACAATTTGGAAGTTAATCGGCTGAATCAGAATCCATGTACTCTTGCCTTCGAAATCTCATAATAATTTGAAAACCGAGTTCAGATATTCTAGCTTTTAAGACAGATATTTTAGTTGTCAAATGAAAATAACGCTATTGAATTCTGCAATTACTTCGTGAAAAACTACTGGTGCTACAGAATGGCACAGACTTTCCCGTATTACTTTTCTATTTTATTGGGTCTTCGCTAGCTATTCGGAATTGCCACATACCATCTACCATCTTGCCAGCTACCATCTATCATCGCCAAAAGTACATTTTTTTTGTCACTTTCTTAATTTTTCGGTTTCCTATTGGTAGAACAGAAACATTAATTTTAGAATATTAAAGAACACAAGAACCTAGCCGTAAATGGCAATTTTCTTTTAAAAAGTATGTGCCGTTTAAGAGAAAATGGCGTTTTAGCACTTCTAAAAATGCAAAATTTGAAGCTCATTTCCACAGAACATTTTTGAGTTTTCAAAACACTTTATTTAAAGTTATTTGAAGCACTTACACTCACAAATATAATCATCTTTACTGTAGCGGTACGCTATTTTTAATATTTTTTAAATTTCACAAATAACTGTCGATGTGAGGCGTCCACCTCCCGCCGCCGCCAGCCGGGTCGGCGCGCCCCCTCCGCTAATGGAAGGGATGACAGCACGCGCCCCTCTAAAGTTTATGGCCATCGTCCGCGAGTCGACCCTCATCCCGTCACGCACCCGGGCGCCGAAGAAGAGATTAGAGACGTGTGCTGATCCCGCCGTTCCGGGTATCATGCGCACTAAGTACCCAGGCCGTCCTTCGCAGTTTTCTCCAGGGGTCCCAACGGACATTCCGCGTACCCTTTACTGACCTACTTCCGAAGTCAGACGGAGAGCGTTTTCCAGACAGAGATAGGGCTACGGAAAATTCCTAGAATCACCGGACCTGATTGGCCGAGGACAAAATTACGGCGTAGTAGCACTTAGCCAATCAGGGGCAAAATTCCGTGGGGTGGGAGCGATTTTGGGGCACTTTTGAATTTTCGGGGTGGCGGAACGAGGACACCTCCACGCTAGCGGCGTAGGGGAGAAGATCACTTCTTCTTGTTCGATTGAGCTGGGGGGGGGCGAGCGCCGCGGAGTGAGTAACAGCTCCGGCGCCGCGTTCGAACGCTACGTGTACTCGACTTGTCTTGGGTGGCGAGCGCCGCGGAGTAAGTGATAGCTCCGGCGCCGCGTTCGAGGGAGAATTATTATTTTGGGACTTAGTTCGTGGACACTGAGCTCTGCCGTGGGCAGTGACCGGTGACTAGTTTTCTCCGAGATTCGTGATCGTGAAAACTCCAGAGAACTTTCCGTAAGAACTGCTAATTTGTGTGAACGGAATTCGCGATCATTCACGATCCGGGCCAGCTGACCGTCGCCGCCGCCGCCGTCACCGCCGCAGCCGCTGTCGCCGCCGCCGCTCCTTTGGTAGCTATTGTGGAAGGACGTTTCTCGGCCTGGCAGGGCCATCTCAGCCGCCGACCCAGACGGAGAGAAGCCGCGACCCCCGCCGCCGCCGCCGAGGGCCGCCTACACGCCGCCCCATTCAGGCATAAACTTCGGTCAACGACCGCCAAAGAACTATTGTGCATTGCTGTGCCGCGCTTAGGCACTTGTTTCCTCATTATTGTCAGCCAGAAGGCGAATGGCCTAGAGTTTGTTGGGGCCTGTAAAGGAATTTGATTGTAATTCTCGTTCTTTATTTTTTTTAGATTTAAGTTTTATCTCATTTTTTCTTTCGTTTCTAACTGAGCTCATCAGGTAGGGCCTTTCTTAACTCTTTGAATCACTGTAACTTCCCCGGCCTATTATTAGGCGGGAATAAACTTTTTTATTTGCTTTACCAACCACTGAATTGTTTCTGTAGTTAGCAAACGCCTTACGACTCCTTCCATCCGGGTTAGATTCTAAGCAGGTGACAAAGTTGGCCGACTGAGCTAGGCCCGGGCCGCCCTCGTTGACTTCGGCGCACACCCACGCCGCCGGAGCTCGACGCTGTGGTTGACAATCGACGCCACCGTGTGGCTCGATAACGAACCTTGGGTGTGACATTACAAATTGCGGATAATGTGCATATTAAAGATGTGAGAGAGCTTTCAAAAAATTTACATTTATATAATTTTTGAAAAAACAAAAAAATAACTCAAAATAAACTTAACGCTATACTAAAGAGTGTAATTAGCACTATCCGTTAGAAAAGTTTCAAGAAAAAATTGCAGCCATATATGAGAAAATGGCGTTTGAGCATTTATGAAAATGCGAAATTTTGAGCTACTTTTCACAGAAAACGGTTGTGTTTTCGAGAAACTTTACTTGACATTATTTAAAGCACATGTACTCGTAAATATAATAATGTAAAAAAATCGCCGATAATGTAAATATTAACGACGTGAGAGACAAGCAAAAAATTTACATTTTTGTAATTTTTGAAAAAACCAACCGATAGACCAAAATGGCTTTTATGTCACTGATAGAGTACATTTACCACTATCCCTACCAAAAGTTTAAAGAAAAAATTTGGAGCCGTTTTTGAGAAAATCTTGTTTTTGTAATTTTTAAAAATTGCACATATTGCACGCAATATTGCACGAAAACTACCAAAATTTTGAAAAACATTTACATGACCTTTATTAAAGAACTCAACATGCAGAACAAATTTTATTTGAAGAAAAAATCTCTATCTTCAATTTTGTAGTTGGAGAAAGACGCCGAAAAAAAATCAAACTTTCACAATTTTCGAAAGTTCAGAAATGTATGTGAAAATCGGACCTATGCCGTGATAATAAGTGTATTTTACTCTATTCATACAAGAAATTTAAAGAAAAAATTTGGAGCCGTTTTTGAGAAAATGTTGAAAATCCCCGGGGGCTTCATATAAAGTACCCCCAAATTTTGAAGAATCTTTCAAAATCTCAAAGCTTCGACTAGAATTAGATCGACCGGGGAATATCCATTTTGGAAGAAATCGTACGTATGGGTTATGCGCTAGCAGTGTTCACAGACGGACAGACGGACGGACAGACGGACGTTTTCCTTTCAATTGGGTTTTCGGTATCAAGGACCTAGAAAACAGGGTTTCTGGCTACACCACGTGTTAGGGGATTTTCTTTTCTTAATTTAGCAACTGGTTTTATCCACTTCTTCGTTTTCACGGCCCGGCAATTAATTTTTTTCCGCCGAAAATTGGCCATTTTTTCGCGCAGCATTACATAACTTTCCCTATACTACATATATCTCTCCGTGTATACGTACGTATACGGGAAAGTAATAATGGTGCATACATTCGAGGTTATAATTCTAGCAAGTTTATTAATTAGAGATCTAACACAAAGTTCATATAAATTAATTTTTATTGTTTTGGAAACTTTTGAGCCTCTTCTTTAGTTCAAAGAAACATGCATTATCAGCAGTTCTATACACAAAACACAAATCTAATATTTTTAGGATTAACAATATTTGCTACTGCTGTAGTATATTATTTTCCATGTTGATTGAAGGGTCAGTAGTTCCCCTGTAGTCAGAAGAACATTTTCCGATGTTCGTTAACAGTTTCTTGAAGAAAAAATTAACTAATTTCTGTTAATTTCACGGTGGAATATTAGATAAACTCGCAATGTGTTATTAGGTACATGGTTACAATCGCGCACACACCGCGACACTGTTCTTAAGGGTTGAGGTGCTGCTCTCGGACTGATGTATAAATGTTCTTCTATACGACTTTAACACGTTGTGTAGTGAGAATCTCTGTTCAGTGGGTCCTTGATACTGAAAAATCGATTGATGTATAAACGTCTGTTATGTCCGTCCGTGTCAAAACGAGCTTCAAAACTGTTCAGCCGATTTCTTTTTTAAATTTTTATTCCTCGATAAAATTACAGTAACACGAGGCCTTCTGTGTTTGAGAAATCACCTCAGTTTAAAACGTATATTTCGATTTTTGAGGGTACTCTACATGGAGCCTCAACTACATTTTCAATTTTTTTTCAAAAATTGCCCCAAACTTTTTGATTAAACGTTTTTCTCGGATAGCTTCAAGAACGCTTAAGAGAATGATGCAGATCTCATTTCCGTTCAAATCCCTGATTTTTCAAAAATTGCAAACGTTCAGTTTTTTCGGCGTCTTTCTATAACTACAACATTGAATATAGTTTTTTCTGAATGAAATCTGTTTTTTAAAAATTTAACTTAAAAAAAAGATCCTGTGCTATTTTTCGCGTAGTTTTGCGTAATTTTGTGTGAGACGGACAGATGTTCGGAATCAACTATGTTTTTGATTTGGAGGACTCACCAAATGTGGTTTCTGTCTCAACAAGGTGTTAGGGAAAGTAATTTACTACAAACAGGAACACGAATTATCCACGTTTTTCGTATCAGGCCCCCCCCCAATATTAGTTTTTCTCTCGAGAAATAGCCGTTTGTTGCCACAACATTACAATAGTAGTTCCCTGCTCTCTGTTATTATTTATTAATAGGATAAAAGGGGGGAAAATCGATTATACATCTGTAAGAAATTAAATGACCCTTTTTTAAGTTTAAATAGTTCTATTTTGTTTTGTACGATGATAATATATTTTTATTCACAACAGTATTTAAGTTGTTATTTTTTTGCATGTTCTGTTTTCTTTTGTTTCTTGGGAAACCATTCAAAATTGTATTCTTCTATTTGGATTCTTGAAAGAACGATTTTGAATACTGAAGTTTTTTAAGGAGACTTTAAAGGCATTCTGTTCTACCTACTACTCACGTTTTACTTAACATTAGAACTACAGTAGTATAGTTGTAGATCATAAATTAATTGTTTATCACTTAAGTACATTGTCTTTATCTTCTTCTTTTGCCTATTTCCCGTTACTACGGGGTCGGCGCTAACGGGTCGGGCTCAATTTTTATTATTTTTTCCACCAATACATTTTTATACAGATTTGGCGAATGTTATACGTCCGGATGCTCATCCTGACGCCAACCTCGAGGGACATACAAGCACATTACACATAGACAACACACACAATCACGAAGCACACACAACCATGCCCGAGGCAGGATTCGAACCGATGATCCTTCAGTCCAAGATCGCCACGGCACTATTATCTTAGCGATCTCGGCCACCCAGAATCGGACAATACATTGTCTCTATCGAAACAAGGATATTTAAATTGACATTTTCAGTAATGAAAGGCATTTCATGTAGCTTTGACTTTTTCAAACATCACAAATTTAAATGTTCTCATAATCGGAAAAATGGATCTCTATTGTGTGAAGAACAAAGAACCATTCACTAACGTGCATACCTAATTATTATCAGGTCTCTTAGTTGCGCAACCATTCGCCCAGGGAATCCTGTATAATGAGGTGTACGTTTTCAAAATGAAACGCTACTTCAAGATGTGATATTAAACTTGTGTCGATGCTCTCTGCCCACATCAAATTTAATTTTTTTTAATGCAAACGAAAGCAAAATGTCTATCAGTTCTTTATTTTTTATAAAGATCATTGATTTCACATTGACATGTACATTTTTCCTCCGTGTATAATAGCAAAAATAGCGTCGAAGCGACCTACACCTGTGGATTCTTTGACCTTGTGTTACAAGATCGGAGCCTCTCAAGGATTCTCATCTGCAGCTAAATGGGTCAAGGCTTACCACTGTCCGGGTAAAAAAACCTATTGGCCGCCTGTTATGTTCTGAACGGTCGTTTTGGAGGTTTCTTTCTATGTATTCCAGATGGCTACCGAGGCCGGACCTTAAACAACAGCCATGGTCGGTGCGCGAACCCCTCTCCCCATTCTATCCTCACTCCCTTCCTTAGGGCCTCCTCGGGGACTGAACACCCATCCACCTACAGTTTCGGCGTCAAAAACAAACTAAAAAACCTTCAGCAGTACACGACAGTTTTCGGATATGAAGTTAAAAATGGATTATAGTGTCATAGGAAGCAGATAATGTAATTTCCACTATTAACAGTTTATTTACCCACGTTACTAGTACATTACAAGCTTCACATTTCACTATCATGATTAGAGACCGGAAAAATATGTAGTATTAAACGTCAAAATATGTACATAAATATCTAATGAAAACATTAAGAATATGTAATAAATATGTAAAATCAGATATAATATGTATTATTATAATTCTCGAATTAAAAACCATTTACCATTAAGAAATTACATTCAGAAAAGCTGTTCACTTCACATCATACAACTTCCTCATCAGTAGTAAAAGCTTCATCTATTGTAATCCAGGACCATTGTTTAGCAGTCGGACTAATCGAAATAGAAGTCATCGCACAAACAGACAAGATCTACGACCAGCATACATACACTGTAGCATCTTCATCGAAGTGTTGGACGTCGGTGATCGCAATTTTTTCTCGGAAATTAAGGTTACAAATCACAAAACGCGCTGTCAATGATATTTTGGAACCCCTAGACTTCCCCAATAATGTAGAAAAAATGCTAATTAAAAAATATCTTTTCATAAAAAAAATATGGAATTAAATTGAAGAAAATTGACAAAATAAGAAAATTTATTGTGTAAGCAGCAAAATATGTAAAATACGTAATATAGTACTAAATATGTTAAAATATGTAACGAAATAATTCGATATTGTCTTAGGAGGGCTATGATTCGCCAAAATTACAATTTTCAAAACGGTAAGTAGAAAGACAAAAAAATGTAATTATTTAAAAATCCGGTCTCTAATCTTGATCAAACATAATTAATAACCATTAACATTTCTGTTTATACATTCTGTATTCTTTCGAAATAATACAAATGAAGTTCTAAAAAAGCAACATTTGAAATATTTTCTATTTATATTCGATGATCAAATAAAAAATTTTTAAGAGTAGTTAATAATATTTATACAAATACAAAACTAGTGGTGGTAAAACAGGACATACTTTTATCGCCGCTAGTAATGGTTATGTAACACTATTTATACCACAATTTCTCTTCGAATTAACGTATCTCTGTTATCATGTTTTGTAAAACTTAAATCTATTTGAATCTTAAATCTATTTGAAAACTCATTTAAACTTTTTATTTGAAAACTCATTTACAATGTGCCGCCCAAAATACTAACATTGTAGTCTCGACTCTGCTCTTCTGATACAACAGACCAACACTCTCTAGCGAAATGAAGCACTCAAACCAACAACTAAAACTGCAACTGACAAACAATAGAACACTTTTTGAAATTAATTTGCTTTCAGTGAAACACTTCACCCGACACGGTCTTCACATGAACCTTGCTGGAAAACATGCAGTCAGTAAGAAGCTTGCACAATACATCAACTCCAGTCCTACGTAGCCTCCTGCCAAAAATCCATTCCTTTCATCTTCCTTACGTTCTCCATCCCCCACTCGTATTCCGAACCCTCTTACCTCCTCCTTTGAACCTACTCCCGTTTCTTATTTACTTTTTTTATTTATTTACGTCAAAAACAGTTAAAAATTGTGTGTGACGAGCTATGGGGAAAAGTGAAACCT